>VYZX01007308.1:496934-523698 GCA_013401335.1 Brachypteracias leptosomus | reverse complement strand
AAATGAAGCAATTACAATATCATAGGAATTATGAACCAAGATTCCAAAGTAAATGAAGCGCTTAAATTATATGCAAGAAATGAAAATATTGTTGTATTAGCACTGGTCTTCAGATGAGCACACACTAGACTGAAGCAGCTTTGTGAAGGAAAACATTTGTAGGAGAAAAATGTAATGGACGAAGTTTAAGCATCTACCTTGTGCTTGGAAGCTTCCTGAAATGGAAGCTATGTTTATTTGAAAAAAATGTTTAATTGTGTTTGGAAAGGACTTTTTTCTGTCTGATATTAGGGAAAGCAATTTTGCAGGATACTGAAGTACACTTTTTCCAACCTGCGGTTACGGGTTTTCTCAAATTAAAGAAACTATAACAAAAACACCAAAACCCCAACTTGAAGCAACTCTGAGGAATTTGCCTCTGTTTTATTTTGCCCTGAGGCAGGATTGATTTTTCCTGTTATTCAAGGCAGAAGTTTGTCTGGCTCCCCTTTAAAAACTATTATGATAAAGTCTACTGCTTTTGTCTGTTCAGGTTTGACTATTTTTACCTAATACGTAGGAATCTAAGGCCATTATTTCTTCTCTTTATGTTGAATAATTAGTGGATCTTTACAGCAGCCTTTTGTGTAGTGGAAGATGGTTACAGTGTGTCAAATCCACTTTGTTTCATGAAACTGCTTTGCTAAGGGCGGTCAGGTGTAGCACAAATAAAAAATTAGGATGTAGGGGAAACAAAGATGATGCTAAGAGCCAAACCCAAATGCCAGCATAGAAAGACTTGCTCTGTTTGCTTTCCAATTCTTTGGTTCTTGATACAAGAGTCTTTCCTCCTAAGTATCCCCTTAAAGGACAGGAATAATTGTGTTGCTTTGCAGTGCTGCTCCTGTTGTTCAAGGGTTTCCTCCCCAGTGCGTGTGGCTTTCTAGTTTGTAACAAGTGGCTTTTTGCTGTGGTCTGTGTTGGACAGGGTATGATCCTATGTGTATTTTGCTTCCACACTACAGAGAGGAGGGACTAGAGAAGTTGTTTCATGAAACTACTCTGTCAAATAACCTGAGAGACACCTCACCTCCCATAAGACTTTGCACTCTTGAATATCTCATCTATCAGAGGAAAGTCGGATATTTTCTAGGATGCCACAATTTGTGAAAATGAATGAGCTTAATTAAGATCCTGGGAGGCTCTCACAAATGGCTAGAGATAAATATCAAATGGGGTCAATACACTGTCATGAGACTTTTGGCTTGTTACTGGATGTTCCCATCCCTTTGGGATGGCCTAGAGGGCAAGGACTTCTGAGAAGATTGGGGTCGGCCATGATTAAAGCTATATTTAGAAACTTTTTTAATTGCATAGACTTCAGGCACATTAGAGCTGGCTGATTTTTTTTTCTTTAATAGAACAGTTTTCTGTTAGAAAATGCAGTTTAGTGGAAATCAGAATGTTTCATGGGACCATGTCAATCTCTTGTAGGCTTTGACATGAAGAGAAAATTAACTTGATTTTCCAGTGTTTTAGTAACAGGAGAACGTGTCATTTGGACAACATATGCCTCATTGAACTATTTGACATGTTTCATGTTGAAACTCAAAGCAGAATGAAAGTAATTGTACTCATCTACCAAGATATGAGTTCAAGTATGTAATAAGTACTTTACTAAACAATTTGTTGACAATGATTCATATGAAAATGGAACATGTGGGTAGCCACAAATTTTTTTGCCAAATGTCACTTCCACAGAATGTTATTTGGTTTGTTTTATACTAGATTGGAACAAAAGAAAAACTAAAAATGCTGGAATTTCTTGGAAAATTGAAAGTCTGCACAGCTTGAGGGACGCTTGGCAGAGTAAAAAACAAATCCTGATATAATCAAATCTATCAGTGGAAAAGGTATTGGCCAGTCCTGTGAGTCTGGAAAGAAAGCAACAGACCCAGCTCTTGCTACAGTCTACAGAAACACTGGAAAGTACCTACTGGACACAAAGTGACAAATCTAGTAGAAATCAGAGGCCTGGGAAAAGACACTGTAGGAACAAGGGGCTAGATGAAGTAACTTGAAAACCCGACCTCAGGGAGAACTTGGCCTGCTGCTCCTGGTGGCTGACTGGAAATCAGGAGCAGGCACCGAGACATGAGGAAACAACCCCGGGTAAAAGCAAGATAATGGTCCTGGATGTACCTTAACATGATGTAGAAATTCCTTTTGAGTAAACTAAACTCCTGTACTTACAACTTGCCTGATTGTGTCCCCTGCTGAGAGGTGTGGAGAAGAGTTTGTTGGGGTGTTGAGATCAGCTCCTGCATTTACTGTTGCAGTTTCCCAGTTACACAGTGGGATGATGGGCAGCACGTGTTTGTCCTCCTTCACTGGGGAGAGAGGGGTGCCTGCTGCCTGTTAGCTTTGAGTCCATCTGAAATGGGGGATGAACTGCTTCAGACTAAAAACCAAAGAACTAGTTCATGATTATAGTGAGACCCTGCAGAGGGGATGGTTCTGTCTTCATCCAGAAAATCACCTGCTTTGCAGTTACAACTTTATTTTTAAGCTACCCATCAGAAGTGGTATTTTCAGCATTATGGCTTGCTTTTGTTTTCCTTTCTCAGGGAAAGGCTTGAGCATTTCCAAGTGCCTCGCCAACACTGACTAGTGCTGTCGAGCGTTGTTTGGGGCTCCAGAATCCCAACACTGTTCTCCAGGCTCTAGATCACACTTCTAGTAGTGACCATAGAAGTAATAGCACAGAAATAAAATATACTTGGATAATAAAATTATTTTGCTTGTACACCACTTCCACAGCTTTTTGCTTTTGTGCAAATGAGAATGTGTTCTGGTCATCTTTCTGTTTTGAAATATGCAGGAAATGTGGGGGGGAAAAAAAATCTACTTTTGGAGCACACTCACCAATAGCTAGTACACACCAGTCAGAGATGTAGCTGTGGCAATAGTGGTACATTGCAAACTGATATTTCCATTTGCAAACCTACCTTTCAAGCCACACTCCCCCTTCCCAGGGCAGTTCCTGGTTAGTAACTTTGCTTCTGATGCTACATCTGGGAGAGTGACAGAGCCTCAGCCAACTTTTCCTGGTCCTACCTTGGTCGTGATCAGTTTTCTGCATCTCACTGAGAAGCAGAACCACACTCAGGACCCACAAGTTAAAATTCTTAAGTGGTACTGTTGATGAAGGAATAATTGGGGGTATTTTTTTGTTACATGGGTGTGCAGGAGGCTTTTTTTTTTGGTCCATTTTTCACATCAAAACTACATAGGAAAATTGTATAATACAACTTAATATATGCTTCTGTGGCCCATCTTGAGGGATGACTATGTCATTCTATATGCTGTAGCTAAACATAAATGAACTGTTATTAATGATTGCCATAATGTTTTCTAGCAGTTAGCTGGCTGTGATTCTAGGAATTTTTTTTCCACTGTGTTTTGAAGGGTTAGGTTATTTAAACTTACTATCAAATAGAATCAGATCAAAGCGAGCTAATTTTTCTTAAACACTAATCATTTTAAGGCTATTGAACTAAATATAGAGGCAGTTCATTAAATCATTAAAACAGCCCGCAATAATGCTCACAAAGTCATTATAGTGCTATTCCCCAGCCAGAGAGGTGGTGTTGCCTTAAGCACAGTTTAATCAAATTAGATGGTGGGCTATGTCCTGGGGTTTCTCCTATTGATATTCATTAAAAATACATGATTTATCACTAATCTCTGTAAGGTATATCCTACTCCTCCAAATGAATTTTGTAAATGTCAGGGGGAAGAAAACAGAATAGTTTATTGTTAGAAGAGTTTAAGTGTGGTGTGATCACATTTACATTTGTATACTCTGTAATTTAGTGATGGGTGATAATTTTAATGTGCCTTTAAAATTTCTGTCCTTAGTTAAAAAGTTAACAAAAATGGAAAGCCCTCAGGAGTAGCCACTTGATATTGTAGTACTGTATAGGCATAAGAATTAGCTTTGGAATTAATGATTTTGTAGCTCATCATACAGTTTGCTCTTATAGATTGTCTACAAAAGTTTGCTGTTAAATTTCCTGTACTCCTTTTGATACAATTTCCCATTTTTAGTTCTTTTTACTTGGAACACCTCAGTGTTGTAAGTCTCCTGTCCTTTCTCTTTTATTCCTGATTTTAAGGATTTTCTTGTTTTAATTGGGAGGAGACCACACACAAACATTCCTCTCTGTGCTGTCACCACTACTCCAGTTTTTAGTAATAATTTTTTCATTTATAGGAGTCTTTAGTACTGTAACACTATGAATGGGGTAGATTGTCACCTAGCACCTAAACATACAGCTGATGAATGGCATGGAGTGAGGTTCTACCACATTTCAGGAAGAAACACATTTCTGATTACAATGGTAATTTGGAAATAGTACAATCTAATTACTCAAATTGGAGTTTACCTGAATTATTCTGACTCATAAGTACCCTGTAAATTTTTGGTATTGTTGCTTAGGAATGTTTGGCAGCACTTGGAACCCCAGTTGAACATCCCCATTAATACCTCTGCTGTTCTGAGACTTTATTGGGGTTCTTGGGCCACTTGTGTTGCAGGAAAGAATCATCTATTGAACTTAGAGCTGTGGCTGCTTGCAGTGCTTATCCAGCATGAGGTGTCAATTAAAAGCCCAAAGATTTCTGGAGGATGTAGATCAAATTCTCAGTGTCCTGAAAAGCTCAGAGTTCACCTGGAGCTGCTCAGCTTGCGGGCTTTGCTATGCAGACACAGATTAGTAAGAAATTGTTTACTTGATTGTCAGGTACTAATCATGTTACCACAGAATTGCCAGTTCATTGAGACTGACTTGAATATACAAGGTAATAGTTTTGCTTGTAATTACTTGAGGTGGTGTAATTACTGAGATCTTCATATAACCATCCTTGCACTAGCAACTTCAGATGTGGTTTTAAAGCACCGTCCCACTTGCATTTGTCAGATGTGCCAAAAGCTATTCTCAATTACACTGAGGTAAATGTGAGCAGATTGCTGTCACTGGCTCTGCTTGATTTACACTGGGATGCCTGAAAGAAGAGCTCATTTCTATACTACTTAGAAACAAAAAAACTTTCTTCCAGGCAAATAATTACTCTGTGGGACTCTTGATTACTGGTTGCTTTGGTTTTGTCGGACTGTAGCTAAACAGAGATGCTTCTACTGGTCTGGAATCACTCTTAAGTTGGTGCTGTTGAAGTTCCAACCCTGCCTGCCTTACCCTGACAGGGAATCTTGTTTCATGCTCATACAAGGTTCAAGAACCTAAACCTGCAGAAAAGCTTTTGTGTTGGTAGCTGAACTCTAAAGAGATCTTACTGTGGGATTTGACAAATGCCAGTCCTAGGTGTAAGGAAAGGGACAGGGATGTATGTCATAGTGAGGAGAAGGGTGTAGGCCAAGAGCAGTGCTGAGAAGGACTGGGAAGGTCAGAGTTAACAGCAGTGCTTTTGCTTGTGGTCTTATTTCCAACCATCTATGGGGCTTTTTGTTTGGTTTTGTTTCTTACACCGAAGCACCAGTTCCTGGAACAGTGATGTTTGTGAAAATCTGAGCTTTTGTTCCAAACTTTCTAGCCCTGCTGGTGTTGTGAAAGAAAGCTAAAAGTTGTTCTAAACACAATGTGGTTCCATTGACTAAGACTTCAAGAGTTCAAAAGGTACAGTTCAAGTAAAATGATACCATCTTTTCTTAACTGGCTGCTGATGTCATACTTTTTAACCAACCCCTTGAGATATTTGGAGTGTGAGTTGTGATTTCTTAAAAAAAATTAAGTGTCCTGGGCTGGCTGAAGTGGAGTAGAGGAATCAGCCACAGAGGTGGGTGAATGGCACAGAAGATTTGTCCCTGTGGGTGCTGCTCCTGCTGGGTGCAGTCTGTGTGAGAGCAGCTCTGGCTGCATACAACCCCAGTGGAGCTGCAGTGTAGGTCTGGCAATCAGCCCACAAGCCTTAATCCTGCAAATATACATCACACACTTCATTTTATACTCGTGAGAAGCCCAACCTAAATGAAATCCTATTAAATTGTGGGTCTAGAGCTAATTAAACATCTGCCTTTCAGTGATATTTTTTATTTTAGTGAGATTATCTATAGTGTATAGGTAAGTACATATCTGTAGACTGGTTCTATGATTATTTTTTTAAAAAAACAATAGATTAAATGCTTGCGTTTTCCTATAATCAACATAATAAAGTGCTGGTGAAAGACACCATTACCTAGTTTTACTTCTGTTTCAAAACTTTTCAAAGCCAAGTGTGAGGTACAATAGGGCAGCTGGCTATTATCTACAGGCTCTTCAGCTCCAAAGCCTTTGAGGTGAGATGGGAACAAGGCTGTGCCTTAATTATTGGCAACACCAAGCTTTTGCTTTTCCAAGTAATAAATGGGGGTCCTTACCGAGTCTCTTCTTAAGTAGCTAAATGCCTAATCCACCTGGGATATTGTTTTAAAATTCATTTCATCTTCAGTAATTTGATCAGAGAAAGAGTTGTATTGGTCATTTCTCTTGTGTAAGAACTGTGTCGCACCTAGGGGCAAGGAACATTTATTTTCATGATTAATACCTGTGAGTTTCATGGCCTAATGAGAAAGCCCTAGATGTATTTGAAATGAAATTGCCATTTTTTTTTCCTCACCCCTCATTCAATTCATGTAAACACTTTGACTACTATCCTTTCCGGGATCCAGAGATCCCCTGTTACCCACTGACACACTGGCAATATTTGTTTGTGTCTGTAGTTGCAATATTAGGGTATGTGAGTTTCAAACCGAGTCACTTTAGGTGGATTCCTGTATGCATTTGTGTAACTTGTTACATTTCTCAAAGATGAATAGCTCTGGAATTGTGAAAATGAAAGTTAATGAAATATTTTGCCCTACTTTCCCTGGTAACCATCTAACCTGGCCAAGAAATCTAGTGCTAGGTTTTGTATTGCTGTAGTAAATCTGTCTTTTCACTGCAACCTACTTGTTGAAGTTCAGCCTGGGATGTATATATACTTAAAAATAAATGGAGAAAACAAACACCTTGGAAGTGGTGCAGATAGGCACATAATAGCTCATGTAATACCTTGGCTTGAAAGTATTTTGAGTGGATTTTAAATGTCCCAGTCTGTCCCTTGCCCTACTGTAAAGCCAGAGCTCCACTGTGTTACAGTTAATATGGAACAATAAATGAACTGGTGTCTTGATGAACAGGCTGCCTAAATAGTGCTGCTATATACTGTGGTGTGGAGCTGGGTTTTGGGTGGTTTGGTTTTGTATTGGTGTGGGTCTATGTGATGCATTTCTGTCTGTCTTAGCCTCTGAGGTGGTGAATGTGATCTTCGAATATAAGAAGTGGTTGTGCTTGTTCAGTAGGGATGCCTTGAGAGATACTTCAAAGAGCAAGTGCTGTCCCACCTCATTCATCTTGCCTAGGTGTTAGCGTGGCAATCTGCTTGTGACACCTCTCTGGGTGTCAGAACGTGCAGGAGCACAGCTCTGCAGGGAGCAAGGGCCAGTTCAAAATCTAAGGGTCAGGATACTGGTGACCAGGCTTGGATGGGACTATGTGGCATGGTCCAGTGCGTAGAAAGAGCTGAGCTAACTTTGAATGCCTAATGCAGCCAGCAGAAGGTGATCTGCGTTAACTTCAGCTGATAGGCACTTGGTGAGGAGCAGGTTGTGACAATGCAGCTGTATTTTTGCCTCAATGGCATTCTGGCCAGTGCACATCATTTGTCTGGACTGAAGTTAGTCAGCTCCAGCTTGTGGCAAATGCTACTAAGATGCTGAGCCTGGTTGAACAAAGCAAGTGTTATATTAAACCATAATTGAGCTGAATCACTCCAGTGCAAGCGACAGCTTACAAGACAGAGCATATCTGTTGTGGATGTTTATCAGCAGGGCTATCTCAGCTGTGCCACTAAAAAAACAATGCTGACAGAGATGGTGCCCCTTGTTTTCCTTTGAAATGCTGCTGTTACAGTTCATTGGAAGGATTAATTTTTCCCTGTGCAAACAAGCAAGCGCTTTAAAGACTGTGTTTGTTTATACTTAGTTCATCCCTAAAGGATAGAGCAGCAGAGAGAAGCAGAAGCTTTATTTTACCAGAGAAGAGGAAGTAGTAACCTTGGGAGGGTCTCTCAGGACTTTTGCCATGAGGTCAAGACCTGAGACTGGAAGTTTAGGGTAGGGTGGAGTTCCCCTCTTGTCTCAGCATATGAAACCTGCTTCTTGTGACCTATCACGTAAGTGTGGTCTGCAAGTCACTTTTTCAAAAAAAAACTTGTGCAAATAGAATAAAACTTTTTTTTTTTGTGATGGTGAAGAAAGTGCAAGTATTTAACAAACTTACTTATACTTTAGTTAGCAACTTGTGTGGTGGATTCACCATCCATCCCCCAAACTAAAGGCTGGTGTTTCCACTAATTACATGATGATTACTTTCCAGTAGGATAAATTAGCCCCTGCTGAGCTCCAGGCTGCCACAGCTAGTCTGTTACCTAGGCTTGAATTCAATACTTTAAAGCTTACTTTAATATTTCTTTCACAAATAGTACTTGTGTCTGAAGGCTTCTAGACATAGACACAAATAATTTCAGTAGAATGCCCTCTGGGCAAGCATGAATCACTTCCTTTCTGTTGTATTTATCAGATAAAAAGTAAGCATTCTTTTAGAACTTTCTTACTGTATTTCCATAAGGGTTGTAAGATCACGCGTGTGTGCACATCTGAATGCACAAACAGTGAGCTCAACTTTTAAATCCTCTGATTGGTAAATCGGGTATTTCCCTATGAGCTTGATATTGTCCTGACTTTATTCTCCAGGGGTTTTTGGAGTGTCCAAATATTCATAAGCTCATTGATTTTATTTTTTTTCCACTAATTCAGCTGGAGCAAGTATTTTACCACTTTGGACGTTGATGTGTGCAGCTGGTATGTGTGGTGTGTGGATGTATTTCTCATTTCAGTGAGAGATGGCACCATGGCTGTGATATGTGAATGAGAATTTTTCTGTTCAAAGCACTACTTGGGAGTGCATGATCTAGTAAAGGAAATAATTTCATTATAAGTGGTGTCTGATTTTATTTTTTTTTAGTTCTGTTTGCTGTCCTTTCAGACTAGGTAGGTTTTGGCTGTTGCACATAGCTTCCCTCTCTTTCATACATTATTCTTTCTACTGCTAGTCACTGGGAGAGCACCAGGGACTGATGTGTATCCAGAGGAGGAATTTGCTCTCAATGCCTTCCCAGATGTTCCTCAGGCTGGAATGACTTGCCTGTCATTGCTGTTCATAACTTAGCAATTTGGTTTGACCTTTTGATGTGCGGGGAGTACAGCAACGCTGTGGTGGAGCTGAATTCTCTTTTCTTGATAACTGAAAGTTTATTTTCTGAATCTACGTGGTTTGGGATGTCATATGTACAGAAATGTTTTTTTATGGTGATGATTGTGGTAGCGAAAGGCTACCTGCCTAGTTCCCAAAAGTCAGAGCAGTCATTTACAATAATGATTACATTTTAAATCCAATGGGGTCAGTAGTTCCATTCCTGTTTTACTTCACAGTCTCCTGGGAGTCTTGTCTGTTCACAACTACTTTTTGTTGTTTTGCCTGCACTTCCTTGTGTCTCGTCTTTACTCATCGTGACGTAGATATCATTTGACATGCTTGGCCAGCAGACAGCATCTGTTACTTTCCACACTTGGGCCTCTACTCCAGAAGAGCAGAAAGAGGAGGATTCCTTCTTTTGAGTGACCTGTGCCTTGTGATTTGTCTGCCTTCTATATGACTTTATGCCTGCTTAATTCACACAGCATTTACACTCTTTCCAGGAAGAACATGCTGAGTTACTGTCTGAGTAGCCATCCTGAGAGAAAGATGGTCACAAACACTTGTCAAACATGCAGCCCTGTAGGGTTTGTTCTCACTCTTTCCATCCCAGCCATGAGCGTAGCATGCAAAGCATCCTGAGCCTATGACTGTTTGTCTTCTACTTTCTATGTTTCTTTGAAGACCTTGTTTAGGTGCTGTATCTTCATGCTGCCACGCTGCTGTCAGAAGCTAAGTATGGTCCTCTTATTAATATCTTTTATTGCCTTTATTTGGCTGTGCTGCACTGAATAAAACTGCAATCCAGACATTGTTAATATTGTTCACATAAATAGTTCATCTGCATCCAAGAGGCTCAAAAGAAATTATATCAACAAACCCGAATAACTTCTGACCCCAGCTGTGTTTTGAGCTGTGGGATCATCTGAGTTGCTTTTCAGGTTATACCTCCTGCAATAAAAGGAAGGATGGGCTGCACGTAGTTCTGCAGCTGTTTCCAGTTTCAACTTGTTTAGCTTTCCTGGGTTAGTGCTTTCTAGCAAACACCTGAAGATACAGCTGTGCTCTGCCACCTCTGCTGCTGTGCTGTCTCCTGTGCCCATACACCAGAATATCATCAATTTTGATTCTGAAACTTGGAAGTCCTATTGGTTGCTCTTGCTGATAACATTAATAGTCCTTGGTGGCAGGTTGGGTCCCACATAGAGTTCTTTGCCATCTGTGTCCACCCGCTGATGTTCACCATGCAGTGAAGTAACTGTTATTCCACCATAACTTGTGCCTGCATCTCTTTGGCAAGGTGTCCTGGGACTTTGCTCCTGCCAAGTCAGGTAGCATTTCTTGATGAATGCTTTTCAATTGCCTTACAAAATTTCTGTGTCTATCCAAAAGCACAGTGTTTAAATAGCCTCATGCTGCTTACCCAGCCTGTGGCTTCTGTGACTTGAGCAATAATACTGCCTCCAGCATTCTTTTTATTGCTCCTGTCACTTTTTCTCTAATGTGATGGGTACTTGGTGAAGCAGGTGCTGCATTGGCTGCATTGTTCTAGTGATTTTCAGGTGTAACATCTGGGAGACATCCAAGTAGTTCAGAAACATTTTGGTAATATGAGATGTCCTTTCTGAGCTTGGGGCTTTTTTGAATATGTATATGGATGGTGAGGTCTTCAAAGAAGCTTATATTCCACTTATACTTGCAAAGCCATGGCTGATCTCCTCCCTAAATTTTGTAGAAACCCAAACTTTGACCAATGCAGGCTTTTACTGTCCGCCTAGACAATCAGGTGCTTCTCCTCTGACTCTGTGTGTAGCTTGGTATTTATACAGCTCTTGGGGTTACTTCTGCTGCCACTTTTCAGCACACAAGGAAACCCTTTGGGAGGCCCTTGTATCACATCTCCCACCACTTCCTGGGGCTTTCTTTGCTGTTCCCTTCCTAGTGCTGGGAAAGCTCAGGGCCTCAGAACATTTCTTGGCAGGACATGGTGTCAGGTGTGGAGGAGGCCATCGTTCTCTAGAGGTAGATGAGATGCTGAAATGCCACCAGTGCTTATACATTTCACACCTGTCCAGTTTAGCAGACTGGTTCTGGAGCCTTCCCAGTTCAGGTGTGCCTCTGTTTGTGGAACACCTTGCATCCCTGCAGCTGCATGTCTTTGGGTGTTGCAGTGCTGAACACTGCAAAGTCAGAAGGCTTTGAAGGATCTATAAGAGGATAGACATTTCCCAATATGAGTTCTGCATTTGTGACTTGGTTAGGTGGAAGAGTGGCTTCTGAGCTCTGGGGTTTTTTAACCAGATGTTCTTTCTCCTTGGTTTACTTGCAGGTGGAATGGTGTGGCCATTGTACTGCTGTGTCACTTCAGTTTTGCTTTTGCGGATGCAGTGTCTCTTTTTCTTCTTTTGTGGAATGCTGAGGAAGCTCTTGTAGCTTTGTACTTTCACTGATGACCTACCAGCAATTTGGTGTCACTTTCTTCTTGTGTGCCATTGCTTTCTCCTTGACTGCTGTACTATTTTGGGCTTTGCAAATCACTTAACCTTGCTGGTTTGCATCACACTAATCTCACATATGTCCAGAAGTTAAAAGCAATTGTTTTAAGAGTATTAGGAAAGTTGCAAGGCCTCCAAAAGTAGAAAAAAACAGAGTTAAAACTGTTTAGAGAATTTTAATTCATATTTCTTGTTAATAACATGCATGATGCAAGTTTTAATTAAATGGTTACGTGTTTTGGGCTCTCCTGGCTGTTGTACCCACCTAATTCCTTCCTAAAGGGAGGTAGAATAATACAATGATAATTTGGTGAAAATAGAAACACTTTAATTTTCCTGTACTACACGTTGCCTAACATAATAGAGTAATTCTGTGGTTAATTCAGGATATTAAGCTGTTTTCAGAGAAGCATTAATTGACCTTAATCATGTGAAAGGATGAAAGAACCTAAAGCTTGGAAACCATGCTTTGCTTCCACAGCTCACAAATAAAAGAGAAATCTGACAGTAGGACTAGAATAATATGTGGTCATGTAATTAAAGCCTGTTTCAGAATGCCTCAAAGGGCCAAACTCCAGGAATTCCTGGTAATCTTCATCTTAAGGTTTCTTAACCTCTTAAAGCTTAAAGTTGGCAAACTGAAAGATTAAACTTATGTAGGCTTTGGTGAATAATTTCCAGTGTTTTGAAGACAACAGAAGACATGTCTCCCCTATGGATATTCACCCTTTGCATTAAGGGAATAACTGAGAGCTGTAACAAACCGCGTGGCAGCCTGGAAGCAGGATGGGATGCTCTGTTTGCAAGAGTTTTATAGATATTTTCTGACAGTCCAGATCAGTCTTAAAGGTATTGAAGTCTGTTCCAAAGTCCAGATGGAAAGCATGTGGGTGCTCCAGTTCCCACCCAAAGGAAGGATGCTGATGAGATGCAGGACACAGTGGTTGTTCCCTTTAAGAAGGGTGCTCAGTATGTGCTGGATGACTCTTCCAGAGCTGGGAAGACTTCTGTTCAAGTGTTTGCCCACCAGACTTCTGGTGAGAGTATCGTTCTCCAGTGGGAACACTGGGAAGAAGAGCTCTTTGTGGTTTTTAATCTTCAATTGGGATCTTTCAAGCCAGCCGTTAAAAAATGAAGACCATTTGGTTTGCAACTTGAATTCAATTATGCTGCTTTTATCTAGATACAGCAGATTCAGTATGTTATATCAGTATGACAAAAAAGGGAAGTGAATTATCATGGGCCCTGAAACTATTGTTGGGGAAGGAAAAGATTTGTAGATGCTAGTTAACATACTTTGACAACTGTTTGCCAAAGCCATTCATTACATCTGCCTCTGCATTAGAAAGGGCACAATATTTCATTTTCCATTCCCTTTCACAAATAGAAAATTAATTGCATAGACTTGCAGAAAGTGCAGCTATAACTCGTTATGCATTGTTAAGGCTGTCTGTGATAAATTTATCAAGCTTAGACAAAAAGTACTCTGAAATCACAATGGATCCATCTTAATTAACGTTCTTTAAGTGACAGGTACACCTGTTTGGAAATGGGAGGTAAAAGCAGACAAGTTCTCCAGCAGCACAGCAATAGTGGGCTCTGCTTATGGAGGAAGCTGGAAAACAGGAGCTATACTTAGATTTGAGCCCTGTAACTACCTTTCAGAAATGAAATTCAAAGTCCTGTTTTGCAGGTGAATTATCCCAGTGTATTGTAAAAAAAAAGATACTGGACTGTTATGCCCATGAGATAATGGTTATCTCACTGTTGACTAGTGATGTAATCAAGCAGTTAATGGGTTCACCTTCACCCCATATAAAGTCCATCTCTATAATACAGTTAGGACATATTCTGTTTATAGAACTCTCCAGCCATAAAACTATCCTATAATTGTTATCCATCCTTCGGCATATTTGCTGATACAGCTTATCTCTGCTGGTGCCATGCTGTGCTCTGGAGTGGTGCTCTGGAGACAGTCCTTAATGACAGCAGAAAGCAGAGGGTGAACAGAGAAGGTGACAGAGTGTACCAAAAGAAACAGCGAGCAGGAGAAGGTCAGGGACATGTGGACACGTTCCTGCAATGTGCTGAGTTGCCTTGGCAAGAATACACTGTGAGACAGGAAGATAAGGAAGATAATGGAAAGTACTGCACTTGTGGATGAAGGCAGCTGGACTTGCTGGTGGATACTTGAGTACTGAGAAGACTTTTCAACTTATATTTCACTCTGTCTTCCTCTGGATTATGGGTTGCATCCTGGCCATAGAGTCCCTGGGAGAAGAGGGTTAATCAACTGGCAGCCTGAGGCCTTATGTGGCTGCTTCCCCAGGGCTGAACAAGGTTTTGGGTGCAGGGAGAGTGTGGTGAACACCTGAATGTCCATCGCTGTCAACCTACAGCAAAACAGTCCCCAAGGAAAGACAGGCTTGATACGTATTCTAAGTTCTACAGTTGTTAAACTGTGATTTTGTTGTTATATTGCTGTCTGCAGCCTCTGCTGCTATGTGAGTACTGGAGAAGGTTTTAGAGGCTGTTGACTTCTAGAGCTACTTGTTACAGGCTTCACTTTCAGCTGTTACGTTAAACTGTTTTAAACTTCTGCTTCTCCCATGTGCTTTTCAGACACCATCCTCTGACCTTCATTTCACCCCTTCCTGCATTCTCTTCTCCCACCTCCCTGAATTTTTTTGAGTTCTGAGGTCAGCCCTTTATTTTTGCCAGTACTTTTTTTAGGTCTAAATTCTAACAACAGAAAATAGAACTCAGTTTAACGCAGTTTCTTTCTATTTTTCTTGATGCTTTTGCCAAGAAACTCCATTAAACTTTCAAAGAAAAGCAACCTGCAAAAGTCACAGTCGGCCTATTTCCTTAGCTGGTTCAAATAGTTGCAGAGTTTGAGTTTTTCTGCTAAGCTCTGCAGATATGAAACATTCCTCCCTCAGCCTGAGCATGTACAGACCTCTCAGTGGTGGAGCAGGATGGAATTTCTGTGATGCACAGTAACTCATTCCAGTCCCAAGTGTCACTAACAGCAAAAAAACTGTTACGATTTTCACCAGACAAGCCTCAAATAGTTTCAACTTCAAAACGTAGAAGTCTTTGTTTTCCTGAAGTGGCATCTGGTTTACTTTGTTCCTCAGACTCTCCTGGGTTTAGTAACGCAGGGATCTGTGTTAGTGAGTTAAGTCATCTGGTGCAGAATACCTGGCTCTTGTTTTGATCTGTGGACTAATGGGTAAATGTAAAACTTTTCCTCCTTCAGTCTACAACAGCACAGCTCCTGATGTCAGTGGAAGGAGCTCACAAAGACTTCTTGTGCATTCACTATTTTAGTGATAATTCTATTTCCTCTATTTAGAGCCTTGTTACAACCTTGTTCTGTAGGAAAACATGCCCCTTTCTAGGACCACAGTATATTCCCCTTCTTTTCTGTTTCTTTTCTTCCTTTTCTTTGCCTGCAGCATCTCCAAACCCTACTCTTTGCTATTCACCACCTGTCCCATTTTATCTGTTATAATGCTCTCAGCTGAGCAGCTGATGCTGACCTCTCATGTGCCATTGTTAGGCTTTGGTGCTAACATCCTCAAGTAGGTGAGAGAGTTTTCATTTCTTGGTTGTTATTTGAGATTCTAACTCAGGTAGGCCTTGGTTAAAACTCTGAGTGTGAACTGAAAGGTCTCTTACAGTCAAACAACAAAAAAAAGTTCAGACACCATAGAATTGGGATATGCTGTTTGGGCTCAAACAATACACAGAGTAGGAAGAATGGAGCTCCTGGCTTTGAATTTAGCACATCAGTGATGTGTGGGCTTGGATTTATGATGTATCAGCCTTATTATTCTCCTGCACTTTTCAGTAGTGGCCATGTTATTGCTCTTGATCTTACAGATGGAAGAGCTTGAGGTTTAGTCACATGTGACTTTGCCCTCTGTTAGCGTTGTTCTTAGATTAGATTAGAGATTAGGTTTGTCATCTTCCTTTTTATTCCAGCCTTCTCCTCCTAGCTTCACATTTGAGTCTACTGACTGCAAACCTCTTTGAGATTAGTTTCAGACCTACTGCATTCAGCAAAAGACAAACCTGTGGCTGATTCTGTCGGAGCAGTTGCTCCCTTTCAGTCAAGTATTGCTCCAAATTTTCTGAGATATACATCCCTGTCTATTCCAAAAAGCTCAACCCTTTCCCTTTCAGCTGCTCACAGTGGAAGGTGGATGGAAAAAAGAAACATGTAAGATCCAGGAGGAGTTGAATATTTTTGTCACAGCTGCTTCCCTGTACTGGTTTTCTAAATCAGCTTCACAAATATTTATCTTAAGTTGTTTACACCAAAGTAACAAGTTTTCTACGTCAGTTACATTGTAACAACTCTGAATACCCATTTCCAGCCTTCAGCTTTCAAAACATTAATTATCCATAAACAATATTTAGAAGACAGAAGAATTGCCTGCTTGAGTATGTGTGCCCCTGACTTGTTGCTTGGATTCGTCAATGGAAAATACAGGTTTGGAACATAGTCTTGTATCCTGGCATCTTGCAAACTCTAGAAATGAACTCAGGTGTATGTATCATACAACATGGTGAGCTCCCATAAGCCATGATTCAGAATGATACAAGAAACATCCAGATAACCTTAAGCAATGGACTGATTTTGATTAGATCCTTATCAGAGCTATGCTGGTCCACTTAAGGAGCAGAAGGAACAGCATGTAACTCCTGTGACACAGATTTCACAAGCTGGGTAATTCATAATTAATTTTTAAGAAGTAGAACAATGCACAGATACTCTCTGGTCTCTCCTCTGTGGATGAAATACTTGATACAGTGAAGCTTTAATGACTGGCCACAAAAGCTGGAGTGAAACTGAAAAATATTCAAAGAAATTATAAATGCTCAATTAGTACCTTCAGCACTAGATATGTTGCTCAAGTAAGGTGTTCTACTAGTAAACAAATCTCTAAGGCATTACCTTAGGTGTGTGTATAAATGTGTGAGGTGGCTTAAGTTTAAAATTAGTGGGTTTTTTTACCCAAGTAATCTTAACAGATATAAACCTTTAAGTGGAGGTAGAAACACTGGTGCAAAAGTGCCCTGTTCCCACATTGCCCGTCCTTATTCCCTCATAGGAATGACTGAAAGGGATTAATGTCCCTCAGCAATGCAAACCTTGGCTAGGTGTCCTCTCCTAGTTCCCTCTATGCAGGCCAAAGGTCCCCAGCTGCTGCTCCCTACCAGAAGCAGAGCTGTAGAGGCAGCAGAAGCATCAGCACCAACAGCCTCTTATCTGCTTCAAGTGAAAGTAGCCCATATAGCTTAACCAGTTCAAACAGCTGGCTTGAACTCACTCGGCTGGTTTTGTCTAACATACATTAGACAGTGCACATCTGATCTCTTCTGCTGGCAGAGGAATGGATGGGCAGGAACAGTTCACAGCAGCACTGTCCTCAGATTGTGAAGGACTTGTCTGTCAATGGCCTAACTGTCTCCACTGGGTCTTTTGTGATACAATTAAAGCTCTACCTGTTGTGTGTGGATGTGGCTGAACACAGAGAAATAGATCTGCATCAGTCATTGCCATATCTGTAGGGAGAAAGCTATTTCTGCTTTGGACAGCTCTACTGTTAAAAAAAAAAATAGAGCTCACTTCCTCTCACTCTGAAGTTAACCCTTCTGTCCCACCCCTTCTTTTTCTGTAGATTATCTGCAGAGTCCCTGCACTAATCCCTTTCCCTCTGTGGTTAGCTTTCAACTTAAATAGCATTGAGAAACAAGCTATTGGAGTAGAAGGGCTCAGCAACTTCGTCCTGATGTCCTGGTGTGTTCCAAGTCAGCTTGATGCAGAATATACCGAGAAAAGAAGCACTCACCAGGTTTTGTGGTGGTGTGGTGAGGGAGGACACTATTTCTCTTGTCTCTTCTGAAGACAGCAGAAGTGTGCAAGAAGCTTTTAGTTCATGATCTGCTTCCTGCTAGAGATGACCAGAACAAAGCAGGAGACTGGTGAAGATTTACTTATCCCAAAGGCCAAGATGAGCTCCCTCTGTTGCACAACCCCTCATGATTCACCCATCAGTGTTTGCTTTCTTCTGTTTCAGAGATTGGATGTATTTTACACTGAACTGAGTTCAAATCAACAATATTTGGGATTATTTGTAAATGAGCTTTTCTCTTTCCCATAGTTAAACCTCTGAATGCCATAAAGTTACTACTTTTTTTGCTTTGGAAAGACTACTGCTTTTCTCAGGCAGGAAACAAAAGCTTATGGCACAGAACAGATTTCTTGGAACCTTGACTCTATCAATTACTCTTCTGTAGAGCACCTAAAATACACCAAAATACCAAGCCAAATATGAGCCATGGAGGAAGTTTATGCAGAGCTACTTATTAATTTGACATTTGTGTCAATGTTCAGTGTTTCTTCACAATATATCAGTGGAGAAGCTGCACACTTGGAAGTGCAGCATGACTGCACATTCTTAACTTTGCTGTGTTCACAGCAGGACTGGTGCTGTACATCTGAACCTGGGTTCAAAGAGGAGTTTTAACCTTTCTAGGTACATAACTCCACTGAAGTTAGAGCAAAAGCTGGAGTAGGAAAGACACAGTATTAGTATGCTGGCCTGAGAAAAATAAATTATATTTATATCAGTATACAGCAGCCACCAGGATAAAGGAAGCTGTGCTCCAGCCGGTGCATGCAGCAGCATCCTGTTGTGGAGAGAAGTGGTGACCACACTTCTCTACTTTCTGGGCTAGCTGCCTTCAGGTACCTTCTACTAGAATCCATGCTTCTTGATTTCCAGCCTCCTATGAAGTTTCCTTTGTCTTCAGGTTAGTTACTCTTCATGAAGTTCTCCTCTGAATTTCAGGGGGAAAGAACCCCAGGGAATAGTTGGCAATCCACTAGAACTGAGGAAAGCTGAAATCTTGACTTCAAAATCATGATTTTGCAATCTATTTTTGAGAAACTAAAGCTTTATTATTCCTACTGTGTGTGTCTGGAACTCAAGCCAGTGGGCACAGATGATACCAGCAATGGAGAAAACACACTCTGAAGATGTGCTTTTTTTTTTTCCTCTGTTGTTACAGCAACTATTTTTCAAAATCACTTATACCACTGTGGGGTCACTACAGATGTTTTTGGTGTCCAGGTGTGTTTTTCTTCAAAAGCTTAATTTTTCAGCAGCCAGATGCTTAGCATAGTTTTGGTTTAGCTCAGAAAAATGAGACCTAAGTCGCTTATCCCTGTGTTCAGTTGCTCTATTTGTTTTACCTGCTGTTTATAAACTGTCACATGGACTGATTGTACTTAACTAGTCAGTAACATCTTCATTATCCGTTTCTTGTGGATGTCATAAAGGGAATGAGTCCCATGTTGTGTTCTGGGGGAAGACTAGGGCCTTACAGGGTTGGTTTATGGAGGGGCTGAAGGTGAGAAAGGACTTTCTGGGCATGCAGCTGTTCGTGTGACACTGGTGGTGGCTCAGTAGAAAAACCGAGGGTTGCAGGGGCTGCGTGGTAAGAGACAAGGATGAGTAAGTGAGGAGGGGAAGCTGGGAGCTCAGAATAAGTCATTTGAGGATGATGTGATGAAACAGTGGGAGATGTTAGAGAAATTCAAAGTGCAGAGTAAAATGACTGGGGCAAAAGGCAAGGAATGTTACCTTCGTAATCTGCGTGGGGGGGAAAGGATCAAGAAGAGCCTAAAGGGAAAAGGTGGGCAGAGAGAAGGGTTGTTGTGACATGCTCCCTGGAAACAGGTGATGAATATTTTATTCTTTAAAACCAATTACCTTAGAGTCTAAAAGGATGGGAGTCACTTGAGTAAATGTGGACACCTGCCTTGTGTGATATTATCTTATTTAAATTCCCTGTGTAATACACAGGGTAAAAAAACTCAACAACTTCTAGACCATGCTGTTTTATGTTGAGCTATATTTCCAAGAGGGTTTTTTTCCCCCATGATCTCTAAAGTAGACAGTAGCTCAGAGGTGGGTGGACTACTTACACACGTTTATGGGTAAATAGATATATATGTGCATACATACACTTATATGAATATCCAAAGCATGATGAGATGAAGCCCTCAATCCTACCTGTGAAAAGAAGGCAACACAAGTCCTGTGGCAACTCATCTTTGCTCCAGCACCTTCACACCTTTGCTGCAGCTCAAAATGTCAGTATGGGCAGAAAATTCTTGTGCTCTGTCTGTCAACAGCACCGAGTGGCATAAAACCCAGCGAGTGTGGAGAGTCAAGTCTTTTGGAGCCTACCACCCATTGTTGGGTTTCTGAGGGCAGGAACTTCACAAAACTCTATAATGGTTCTGCAGTTTTTAAAGTTTCTCTTCATTTGGCAGGTCCTGTTAGACACACACTGTAAATTGCTGGTCAATTTATAGTACCAGGTTGTTTTGTTTGGCAGTGCTTAAAATGTAAGCTGAGTTCTGCAGAAAATAGGCTTACAAAACAAAGGTTGCCTAGCACTTTTAAATAGCTGGCTACTTGGATCCAAATTTTGCTAGGAGCCTGCAGTGCACCTGAAAATTAGAAAACAAGTGTCTTGAGTTGATAAAACTGAAACCAGAGGAACACAACACTGTGGTGACTGTAATAGTATGACTGTATTGTGTAATAACTATAATAGTAATGGTATCTGAAAGTGTAACCTTTAATTATTCTGCCTGTTTCTCCAAACTCTTTAGGAAGGAAAAATAACACCTATTTCACTCATGTTGTGAAAATTAAATTTCCCAACAGACAAGAGCATGGGAATGTCTCTACAATGTCAAACTGAACTCCTTTCCGACCCATTATTTTTGTCTGCAGAGGTGACCAACAGCAGATGCATGAGGGAGAAAAGATTAAATATGACAAACAGAGGGGCACTGTCTGGATTATAATTTCCTACTTCCAGCAGGCTGTGGATTAGGAACTTTCTAAATTTGCTTTCAAAGCATCTTGTGTAATAGCCCAGAGTGGCGCTTTCCTTTATGAACATGTTTATTTGCTTTAAGATTGCTGCTGTCCTCTGGCATCCAGGTCTTCCTGCTCAGTTCAGTGTTACCTGCAGTGCATTAATTTAGGATCCTAACACTCATTTTCACAAGTGATACAAGAAACCAGGTCTCTTGAGGGTTGTTGATAATGGGAGAGGAGTTCTGCACTGGTTTTGGGAATGTGTTGCCAGATTCTGTGGTATTTTGGAATTGAAGGTGGTGAATCAATCTGAACACTTATGTTTGAGATAAGGACAGTAGGAATGGGATATGTTTAACTTGGAGTTACCCAGGAATTTGACATGTGACACTGAAATAAGCTGGGTGAGTAACTTCTGGCCTTTCTTGAGGCAGGAGGTGTTTGCAAGCACCACCTTGCAAAGCTTTTGTGTCAGTCTGCAACAAATCTTTGACCTGGTAAAGAGTCCTCCTCTCTCTCCAGGAGAGAGCAGCAGTGGCATGGTGGGAGAGGGGGTCACAATATGGTGAGAGAAATGACATAACTGACTGGTTTGTGATATCAGAACCTCTTGATTTCAAAGGGAAAAGGCACAGGTGATAAGGATACATTAGCAGCTCCTTTTATACAGGCTGAGTTACCACCAACTTCTGGCATGGCCAGTATCCCTATTGCTGATCAAGCTCTGACTTGTCTCCTTTTGTTTCTTTTCCACCGAGGACACCCAATAGACAATGTTACTGAGTGTTACAGAAATCAGATGGTCTCTCCAGCAGCTTGTCCTGAGCATGTTACTTATAGGTTTTTTAATTGTCATTGCAACTGCTGCTAGATAACTGTGGAATGTTCAAGTAATTTAGTATCTCTTTTAGAGGAGGTGTAAACACATGGAAACCTGCATCCTCCATGGCTGGTGCACAAGACCATAGTATTGTAAAAGATTTATAGATCAGTCCAAAGTCTGACCTGCTGTGCCTCTGTTGTCGGCAGAAATGTTCGTTTCTTTAACTTCTGTAGGTGGTTCTTGTCCAATGGTTGTTGTGGAGGGGGGATCCCTGCTGTTCCCCTTTTTATACTGACTTTTCCTGGCACTTGCTAAAAGCAGTGCTGAAATCAGCCCGGGTCCCTCAACTTCTCCCGAGGGGGGGATGTGGAGAGAGGTGAAAGCGTCTACCACAAATACATTATTTTCCTTTCACTCCATTGTTCCCTGTCCACAGGAGCTGGCAGGTGTGCTGAGCGGGGGTGGCGTGCCATCGATCCCTGGGCAATCAATGGCACGACAGCTGAGCACCAATGTGCTGATCGCCTCCAAATCAATCCACACGCT
This sequence comes from Brachypteracias leptosomus, assembly GCA_013401335.1. Taxonomy (NCBI): domain Eukaryota; kingdom Metazoa; phylum Chordata; class Aves; order Coraciiformes; family Brachypteraciidae; genus Brachypteracias; species Brachypteracias leptosomus. The sequence continues at coordinate 501,587 of VYZX01007308.1, read as the reverse complement.
GCCCTTGCTCTGCTCACCTGCCATTTCAGGAGCAGGGAGGGATGGGGAAGTGAGAAGAAAATTGCACAAAAAGTATTCTGGGACCTTTCTAAATAGGCCACTTACTTGCAACCCTTCCTGTCTCGTACGTGTGCTTACACTAGATGTAAGGATGCCATAAAGTTACGCTGCAGTGCCTTATTTGATGACTTAGATGCTGCTCAGGGGGAGCAGTGAGAGGCCCTGCAGAGTGACTGGAAAATTGTGTGGAAGAGATGGAGCCATCCTGCATCTTCCCTGTGCTTCACCTTGTGTGTTAAGCATTTAAACTACTCAAGCATTGCCATTTAGACGTGTGCAAGCTTAAATAATCACGCAGGGCACTGTGCCACGGGGAACTGTGGATCCTAATTTCTGAACACTCCTCAAGGTGAACAGTTTTTGTTTTGCTTTAATAAGCCAGAAGTTGTGCATGTCTAAAGTGCCTTTTGTACAAAGATCTCAATTTACTTGGCAAACTTCCATGCATTAAGTCTCCCTGCTTTGCTGTCAAGGAATGAGGTATTGTTATCTCCATTAAGAGCTAGTGAGCCAGGAATAAATGCCTAGTCTCTTCATATTGCTCTGGCTTCCTTGATTTTCTTGTTTTTCTTTTTTCTTTTTTTTTTTTAATACTCTTTCTTCAGATGGATAGCAGCCCTTAATTTAGAGTGTAGATTGTTGGGGCCAGAGATGCTTCTGGCCCCAACACAACAGGGATGGCACCTCATCCCCATGCCAACACAAGGACCTCTCCCTTTTTCTTCCCCCGCAAGAGGCTGGCTGTGACCCAAGTCGGTGCTGTCCTTCGGGATTCTCTTGTCTGTGCCACAGTTGCCTAGGGAAGCAGTCAGCAAATAATTTAGAGGTAGGACCACCCAGCAGCCCCTTCTCCTTGCCTATCACTGACATGATGGTGCCTTTTGCCAGGGTCTCTTGCGTGGGAGCACAAATACATGTGCAGAGAGGATAATCCAGCGGAGAACTCTATCCTAGGTGAGGATAGTCATAAACCAGGTCCTTTGGCTTCGTACAGGATACGTGCCAATCTGGGAGAAAAAAAAAAATCAATGCAGCCAGCTGAGTGAGTTGCTCAAAGCAACGCTGAAAGGCAATGGCAGGTCTGCAAAAACACTTGAATATCATATGCTCAAGCTCGTGTTTTTTCTTCTTACAATAACACCGGTGCTGTAGGACATTTGAAGACCATCACTGCAGAACTCTGTGTGTCCTCTTCCATGGGGAGCTGCAGTGCTCTGAGAGCAGAGGGTGGTAACAGTGTGCTTGGCACAGGTACAGCCAGGTTGTTAAGAAAGAACTGGAATTCATTTATTTTATTCCCCATGAATTTTAAGGCGTGCTGATGTGCTTGTCTGTTTTCAGCTCTCCAATTGCAACTAATAGTAACAGAAAGCAAGTATTGGCCACTGCCTTGGGAACACGTTGGATTGCAAGTGATCTGTGGCAGAAGGTGTCTTTTTGTCTGGCATCTGATGGGATGAGGCCTTATGTCTAACTAGGGAACAAGAGTGCAAAGGTGGCCTGTCACGTGTCCTCTCCTGCTCTGAGATAAAGCTGGCAGGTGGAACCAGGCAGGCGACCATACGAGCTGTTGCCAACGGCGAGGTGTTCTCTGAGGGCAACAGGGGAGCTCCAGGAAGAATTAAGTGTCTGAAACAGCACAAGCACAATATTTCCTGCTGTTCTCCTATAGAATCATATAATCTGTTGTTTCATGGGAATTCAAGGATACAAATAATCTGCTGTTTGTAATCCAGAGTTATGATGTCAGGGGTCTTTTGTTGTTGGGGTTTTTTTTATTACATCTGATCATCTTCTATATACCCTTAAAGTTTTAAACCCATAAAGGGGGCATGTATTTGAGAGAAGCATTGCTCTGAATTGATCACCTGCCCTAGAAACAGGCCATCTTCACAAGCATTGCATAGATCTGCAAATCTTTGATAGTCACCAACTTTGAAATGAAGTCCTGCATGATATGTAGGGGCAATGCCTGGATGGTGATGTGGAAGGTAAGGAGTTAGGAGCGTATTAAGAGTGCTTAACATGAGTAACATCCAGTACTTGTACAGAGGCTTTTCATCCATAACAGACATCTCTAAACCCCAGATGGATGATCTCACCTACTCAGCACGGATACGAGCTGGCTGTGCAAAGGAATAGTTGAGGGGCTGTTCAGCTTTGAGCTATCCATGTTTTGTTGGGGTTTTTGGGGGGTTTTTTTTGGTGTTGGCTTTCATGAGAGAATCCTGGCTACCATGATTACATCTGCTGGCTGGCAGCATCTGGAGAAGACTATCATGGTGATGCTTTCAGTTATGTGCTGAATTTAGTGTTTGCTGTAAGTATGGAAAGTGTATGACAGCCATATACATGGCTGACAGTCTCCAAGCCCTTGGAGCATTCATGTGATAGCTCCTTTGAAGCTGGAGTTGCAAAGAGGTTGGGTAGGGACAATTGTCTTAGGCTGAGAGAGTCTGGAGGTGCTAATGACTATGGAAAACTAGGATGGGTGGCATGACCAAAGGTTCTCACAATTACATAGTTAATGATACTATTAAGGTGTGCTTCACCTGTTGCTTTGTTCGTGTGATGGTCATCTTTACAATCTTGAGAATGGTTCTTGAGAACTCTTGTGTTATGAGACTCACCCACATCCAGCTTTCATCCAGATAATTCAGGCTCTAGGGCATGTGTCCATGCTGAAGTGTAACCTTGAACCCTTATCACTCTGAGCTGCCCAGCTCTGGTGTCTCAGAAAAGACTAAGGGGCCTTATGCCTGGGTTTGCTTTGTGAGAATTTTTCAGAATCATCTTCTAAGATAGTTGAAGGCTCTTGACCTTGAGCCCTTTAGTTATGACTTTAGCTGGGCTCAGAATGTCTGCTTGGTCTATTTTCCCATCTGTAGGGTGTGGGGATGGAAGATAATAAGACCTGCTGATTGTTATCTTCTGATCACACCCTTAACCAGTCCCATGTTTGGCTGTTACTTGGAAGTAGAAGCCTGGATTAGGACTATTTTCTTTTTCTAGAGAACAGGATCTATTTCTTCCTCCTTGAATGTGGTTCCTCTGCTGTCCCACTAACACAAATATAGCTCTGACTGTAGTATTCTGTACATCTTGTGTGGCCTGATGGAGATTCTCCTTCTGCAGAACTTCAGTGAGTAACTAGGGGAGGCAGGCAGGGAAGAAATGAGAGGAGAAGGGGATGGGTGAGGAGAAAAAACAGATAAACTTGGAATGTAACACAGTGTTTGAGGTGTGGCCTCTCCAGTGCTGAGGTAAGGGGGACAATCCTGTCCCTAGTCCACCTGGGCACAGTGCTGGGCTGTCCACCAACACCTCCAGATCCTTTTCCACCCTCACATTTCCATGTGACTCCTTGTACAAATGCCATCTCCATCATCTTTGTAGCCACCCTTTAACTCCTGGAGTGTGGTGCCATGTTCTCCCCTNGCGGCGGCTCCGGGCGGCGGGAGCAGCCGGCGTGTAGCGGAGCCTTACCGGGATCCGCGGCCAGCGTTCGTAGCTCGCCGCTTGCGTGACCGAAGCTTCACGCCGCGGGGAAACCCCCGAGAGGGACGGAATTGCTTTTTTCTTTTATAGGAGCACATGAGCGTGATGCTTTTGGGCATCAGCTGCTTTGCTGCACCGGGCTGGGCCGGGGCGGGAAATCCTTGTACTTTCATTCCCCTCTTTGATCCCAGCCGGTATGTAAAAGAATTGCAATTACACTTAAGCAGCACCTTTTACCCCACAGCAGCCAAATTCAAATACAAACCTGAAGATCAGCTTCTTCCTTTTCTCTTCTTTCTTTCTTTCTTTTTTTTTTTTTTTTTTGTTTTTTTATGGTCTGCAAAAAGCTTTCTAGCGGCTTTTTCCTTTTTCATCTTCCCTTTNTTTCTTTTTCTAGAGAACAGGATCTATTTCTTCCTCCTTGAATGTGGTTCCTCTGCTGTCCCACTAACACAAATATAGCTCTGACTGTAGTATTCTGTACATCTTGTGTGGCCTGATGGAGATTCTCCTTCTGCAGAACTTCAGTGAGTAACTAGGGGAGGCAGGCAGGGAAGAAATGAGAGGAGAAGGGGATGGGTGAGGAGAAAAAACAGATAAACTTGGAATGTAACACAGTGTTTGAGGTGTGGCCTCTCCAGTGCTGAGGTAAGGGGGACAATCCTGTCCCTAGTCCACCTGGGCACAGTGCTGGGCTGTCCACCAACACCTCCAGATCCTTTTCCACCCTCACATTTCCATGTGACTCCTTGTACAAATGCCATCTCCATCAGCTTTGTAGCCACCCTTTAACTCCTGGAGTGTGGTGCCATGTTCTCCCCTAAGCCTTCTCTTCCCCAGACTGAACTTCTCCCACACGGCAGCTTCCCAAGCCTCCCCATTCACCTCGGTGCCTGGTATCTAAGCGTCCCCTGCTCCCGGTGCCCGCCTGTGGGTCAGGCGCTGTCCCCGTCCCACAGCGGATCCCAGCTGCCGGCGGCGTCCGCCGCTCCCCGGCCGGCAGTGCCGCGCTGCGACCGCACGGGGGCGCCACCATCCCGCGGACGCGGCGGCGGGACAAAAGGGCCCGGCCCCGCCCGCAGCGGGGGGCGGTGG
>VYZX01007308.1:474702-496410 GCA_013401335.1 Brachypteracias leptosomus | reverse complement strand
TTTTTTTTTTTTTTTGTTTGTTTTTTAAGGTTCTGCAAAAAGTTCTCGAGAGGCTTTTCCCTTTGCGATCTCCCTTTTGTTGGTTGTATGGGCTGAAGTCCCCTGGGTGGCAGCCCGAGCTACTCATTCATCATCATAACAACCGTTTAGTGTAAAATTAACAACAACTTAACTACTACAGCAATAAACATGGTCCTGCATTACCACAGATTGATGAGGATTACTTAGTTACAATCAGCTGGGGCACAGACAGGAGAGGAGGGAGGCTGCCAAATCGATAGCTTTCTCAAAGTTTAGAACTTCACTTCCTCCCTTCGGTGTTGCTGATGCTCGGGGGCTTGTTGTGACTGGGCTGGGAGGAGGAAAAGGGAGGGAGGGGAATTTCCTCCACCCCCCGGAAAGTTGGCACTTGGTATTTGCTTTGTGGGAAGAAGAGGACAAAGTCTATTTCTTATCGTGTGCATCTGTTCACACACCTGATTTCTTCAGCTTGTATCTTGAAAAAGGTCCGATTGGTTGATTATCTCAATATATTTAGCCTTTAATTCCTTCACTGCTTAAATTTGCAGCAGCTTAACCTTCTAAAACGCAGCAGCGGACCCCTAAACGAGCCGACAATCGATCCCAAAACAACAATGCATGAGAAAGAGAGAAGCTCCCGGGTAAATCGGTCCGAACTCCCACTAATACAATATGTTGGGTGCCTGCCTCCCATTTCCCGTGTAAACTCAGAATCGCTCATCGCAAGAAACAAAGGACAAGGGGAAAATAGTTAAGTACACCTAGAGCTGCAGCCAAACAAAAGAAGAAAAAGCCTAAACAAACCCAAGGTTTTCTATTTCTCCCTGAGCCAAGTAATCCCTTTGATTACATCTAATACCTGCCAAAACCCAGATGGTATGCCCACCCATCTCACAGTGTGATAATGCCACATTGTGAAATCTACCCATTAATATTAATTGTCAGCTAGAGAATCTGTCTGAACTACTAAAGCTCGAGGTTGCCTTGAGAAAGCAGGGCATGATTTAGCAGGGATTTTAAGATAATTCTTATTCTTTCGTTCTCTACCTCACATACGTAGAATGTTAAACAACAGCCCTAGAACACTATTCCAATTTCTGCCTCTTGCAAATCTGGTCTTAAACCAGCGTGTACTTGGGGGCTCCACCCGCTGACCAAAATATTACCTTAAACTGCTGTGGGTGGGCGCAGGCTCCACAAAGGTGACTGAATCCTGACTCCCTGCTCAAGACAGATGTGCCTTACCACACACATGTGACTTTTTTTTTTTTTTTTTTTTCCACTGCTTCCCAAATACCCTCTCAATAATGGACTTGGTAATCCTTGAGAATTACTAGAGAAATCTTTCGGAAACTTTTTTTTTCTTCCGTTTATTACACACGTTGTAAACTCAGTGGTTGAAGATAGGTAGGGAAAGAGAGGAAAATAGAGCATGGAAAAAAGTGTAGCAATGGAGCTGCTCTCCTCAAATTTTGAGGAACTTCAGCTGGGGTTGAGATAAAAAGGTCTCTGAAAGGAGAGAGAGAGAGAAGTGTGAGTGAGAGGAGTTAGATTGAATATGTATTGCCACAGATCATGTTAGCTCTTGCCGGCTCATTTCAAGCCCTGTTTTCAGAATAATAGCAGTTGTTATTTCTTATAATGCTTGGCTCTCACCACTCATCTATAGGCCTCAAAAAACATTTAAAATTGATTGTGGCTCTGCTGATTTGCAGAAAAGTAAGGATGGGATCCTGCTGTGGCCCAGACCCAACCTCACAGAGGCAGGTTCTGGTCTGGGGCAGTTCTGAACTGCCCAGGAAAGCAGTGATAAATTTTGATTATGCTGTTCTCAAAATGTTAACAGTTCATGGCCTATCCCTAGATATCACCAATTTCACCCCGATGAGTGGCGAGCTCTAAATGTGGGACCTGAAGACATAAACATTTGTGTTTCAACCCCTGGCTGGGCTGCTTTGTTACCAATCTCTAGTGTAGGTGTTCTATGTACCAGTGGCTTGATATAAGCTGGTGCTTCTGGGATAGAGCAAAAAACCTATGCAAAGGAGACCATGGCAAAGCTACTGAGGCCTGGAAATTCAGGTTCCAAAGTCTGCTATTCCGTCCTTCCCTCATTCCTTTGCATCTGGCTATTCTGCAGCAATTTAGGTAATAAGGCTCTTTGAAATGGGAACACTCAGGCATATAAATATATGAATATGTAAATGGGATTTGTATTATCAGAGGCTCATATCAGTAGAGGTGTGCATGAGGATGTGTTTCTTTCTCTGTCGTTGATATTCCCACCAAAAAACTTTGTGGCTCACTTGTCTTCTTGCAGCAGGACCGGGTTCTCTCAGGACCCCACCACAAGAGCTTTTTGGTGGGATTTTAACAGTCATAGCTCCTTGAAAAGGTACAAACGGCACTTACCCAACAGCACCCAGAAAACACACTGGTGTGGGCTTCACAGAATGCCTGAATCTCTGCATTGCTTCGCCCAGAAGCTGCCACCACCCCCCAACCAGCTCTTGTGTCATGACCGGCCAGGCTGGGCCTGCTCTGCGCTACTTTCGCATCCTCTCTCTGGTATCAGCTGAACAACACCAGGAAAGAGAGATGTGAAATAAGTGGAACAAAGGACCCCTTTCCTGCCACCCCTCAAGCTGGTGGCAAGAGTCCTGCTGACTTCAGCAACATTAATGTTGTTAAGAATAGGTCTGTGCTAAAGTCACTGTTGTGGCTGCAGCTCGTGTAAACTTCTCTTGACTTCCAACGTGTGTGCACATGCACGGTGCAGGGAAATGTACAGTTTTGGGCAATTGAAAGTTTAATCAAAAGGCCACTTTTCCCATCTGTTATTTTTGGGCCCAGCCTCCCGAGGGTCAGCTTGATGACATTTCATGCTGCTTCTAATCAATTTTATACCAGGAAGCAGTGTGAGAGCTGACTACCAGAGAGCTGGAGTGGCATGGAGCTCAGCACTGGGAACAGAGCTGGAAAAATATGTTGGGGATTTTGGGGCATAAACAAATGTTTCCTAATCTGGACTGCAACTCTGTCAGGCGTGTACTGACAAGCAAATGTCGATTGGAGCTGAAAACCAGCAGGTTCTACTACAGTGTAACCTGTAAATCCACATCTTGACAGGCATGTTGTGGTACGCAGAGCTATAGTCTCTGGAAAATAAGGTAACACAGGAATCAGATCATGGAATCAAGCAGTGTGATTATCACTGCTTTCTTGCTTTGTAGAGCCAAAGGAAGTAGGTGGTGGTTTGTACTCATTATTTCCTATTTGATTGTGCTGATCAGACTTGATTTCTTTGGAGCTGGTAGCCCTGGAGGGTTAAATGATTTTGAAGACAGACCTTTTTTTGTGGCCTGTTTCTCCCCCATATCCTTTCTGTCCTCTGATTCTCTCTTCCATGCCTGGACAACTACAGATAGGTATGTGCTCACTCCTGGGGCTTTGTTCCTTTATCCACACACCTTATAGAGAACCACATGGGAACCATGTATGAGAAGAGGAAGAACTAAGAGTAGCGGGGTCAGAGCTGGAGCAAGACTTCTCAGCAGGGTTGACTAGACTGCATTTTGCTCCTTTGTCTGTGAGATCCTGGGACCAGGATTGGTGACCCTGGAGCTGTCAGCCAGTGGTCCTGCCCCTTGAAACACAGGAATCTGTATTTATCTGAAAGACCCTTCAAATATCAGGAAGAATCTGTAGGAAACATGCTTAGGCTTGGTGCTTATGCTTTGCAAAGTGCTTTTAGCAATGTCAAACTTCAGGTCGTGGGGATTTCTAGCAGGTTTTCAGGCAGCAAACACCAACAGCACAACTCCATGGGCTGCACTGACCTGAATTTTCAGGTAGAACATCCCTTCATGGTTCTCAGTGGAACCTTTAGGCTTGTAAGCTAAAGAAGCCCCATTAAACCAACAACATGTAGTTTCCATTGTGTGCAGTTATGACTCTTCCAGTGTCCAAGGCTGGTGCTTTTGACCAATGGTTGTTACTTTTTGAGGATGGGTTTCCCTCAGCATGTCCTTTAGGGATGTGTACTGCCTGTGTCAGCAGTGAGGGATCTGTAGGGTGTGGAGTGGCTGACCTGATCCCAGAGCTCCTTTCTGGGGCAAGGAATGAGCTTCTTGACAAGTTAATAGTGGGCAGTTTAGGATGGAGCTTGCTATGTTGTAACTAGTATGAAAATAAACTGAATCTGACAGGGAAGTGGTAGAATATTAATTTTGACTTTAACATATAAATGCTTCTCTTAACACTATCATTGTAGGCCACCCTGAAGGGCAGCTCTTTAGCTATGCAAATAGCAGAGTTCTGGTGGTTTGGGCTTTTCTCATTTTAAGGAATTACTGATCTTTCCGCTCCTCTTGCAGAGCAAAGTTGGGAGAAATCATCATGTTCCAGCGTTTCAGCTGCTTCGGTGCCAAGTACTAGACCAAACTTAACCCTCATCAGCAGTTTGATCTAATGGTGTGGTTCTGTAGCTGATTTCAATCAGTACTGCACTGGTTTGCTCTCTCCTCCGCCCTGCAGCTGTGTGCTCTTGCTGGGTGCTGCTTCTGGTGCTCACCTCTCCCTTTGCTTGCTCGATGCAGCTTGTTAAATCAGCAGAAAACTGTCTCAGCAAGAGGTAGCAAATATTTTTCTTGTTGGCTTAGTGAGCTGAATGAGGTCAGCAAGGTGGCAGGGGCAAAGCTGGGGTGGAAGCATCTCTTGTGTGGACAGCCACAAGATGGGTGAGCCACCCTAGTAGCTCAGTGGTGCTGGGAAAAGTGTTCCCAGAAGTGGTGTGGTGCCACCTCTGTGGATGGAGTCACAGCTTTCCACATGAAGATCCCCAGAGGATTCCCTGTCGTGGGTCAGTGACTTGCCCAGGATTACAAAGACAGCAGCAAAGCCAAAATCCCGAACTAACCACAGAGGAACAAACCTTTTCTGTACTTTAAATCAAAGTTTTATTTTGGTTAACAGAAGCCAAAAAGGAACTCAACACACCCTAGAATAAAGGTACTTGGAGAGCAACATCCTGGACCAATCTCTATTTTTTTCCAAGCACCTTTTGTTGGGGCTAAGGTACAGCAGTAAACCACAAAACGCAGCCTTTCAGCCTTTGGTAAGGGAGGGCTGCAGTTCCCCTGAACTTCCACTGGGCTCCTCTGCTGTTACAGTCAAGAGAAGTACCATTTAAATGCTGCCTAGGCTGAACCCAGCTCGTTTCCAGTCGAGACTCGGTATTGTTTCTGTCCAGAGGTCTGCATTACCAAATCTGACAGGTGTCACGGGGGTTACTCTCTTCTTAGCACCATTTGGAATGATAATAAAAAAATCCTGGAATATAAAAAATATCAGAGAAGAAAAGGTGTTTCTAAGATATTGGAAATCCTGTTACGTGGCACGGTTCTGTTCTCCAGGCTGTCCAGATGATAGGTTATGGGTGATATTGAAGCTCAGAATTATACAATGACTATTGTGTTAGACTTATACAATGAATACAGTGCCCTCCAGTTGAAGCAGGTTTCTTTTCCTTTTCATGTTTATTTTACATGAAAGTAAAACAAGACCTTAGTTTTATATATACTCTCTCTATAAACATTTCTCTATTTTTGCAAGCAGTCATGAAAAATGTGACAAGATGCCCACCAAGGTCACAAACACAAGCATAAATAGCTGCAATTTAACCTCAGTAGTTAGCAAACAAGATACCCTCGAGGTAAGGAGGCTGATAAAAAGGGCAGTGAGGTATTAAAGATGCATTATTTGGGGGTCTATGGATATAATTTAGGCTTCACAACAAGGTCAGACTGATTTAATTCTCTCTGCAAAGGTCAGTCCGAGGCCTGGCTGTACTAACCTCTGTGCTCTCCATCTGTCTGCTCTCCGAGCCAGACACTTTCAATAGGTGATTGTGTTTTCAGGACTGGCTACAAGCACATTGAAATTACCTCCGGGTCCAGGCCTCCCAAAGTGTTTGCTTGGATCCACCGCTGACCCTGGAGTAGCTGGTACCTTTACTGGCTGCTGCTTTGAAGTGGAGAACATCTGATATTCACCTTTTCCTAATGTTGCTAGGACAATTTGGCTTCATTAATATATCACTGTAGTGTCATAAACTCTTTATACAGCTTTAGTCTGACCCTTGAAATGTGATTTTTTAAAAATATGGGTTTTTTCAGCACTGGTAAAAGTATAACGAAAAAAAAACAACCAAACAAACCCACAACTCTTACAGTGTTCACTTTCTCCAAAATGAGGAAAAATGAAGAAACTGGTGTTATTGGACATCTTTATTTGATAGACCTGGACTTTTAAAAATCTTTCTCCATGAGCAGGGAATTCTTTAAAAATAATTGACAGGCCCAAATAAATATGCAATGTGCTGGTATCTGTTAGTCACTTTCTTGCTGTTTTTTTTTTACTTCATGCCAAACGTTTCTGAATTCTCTTTTCATTTTAAGTAGGGAACAGATTTATTAATCTGAATGCAGCAACTAGAGAAAATGAGGCTAGTGGATGCTTTGAGCTTTCAATAATTACTTAGCTCACTGAAATAGCCACACACAGTAACTGGCACTTGCTTTCATGAAGTTTAGGGGATGATACACTTAATTTTAAGAGGCATAATTTTTATCCCTATGATTTGGACTAGGAGGCTAGGAATTGATATTGCTTGCATTTTAAGTGGAGGCTATAAAGGTAAAACTATATAAAATGACATGAAATAATTGAATGTACTATGCTAAAAAACCAAAACACCAAAGGCTCCACACAGTGCTTTTTCTCTGAGGTACTGTAAGTATTCCTTAGATACAATGCTTATATACACTTGGTTTCAGAAATTATTTTACATTCATACAGCAAACAGTTTCAAAAGTTAAAAAAGGAGGATCAGGTTTTGAAATAACGAAATCCAAATGAAGGAATTCAGAGCTTAGGATGCAACTCTCTGCAGGGTATCTCGTCCTGGGTTGTCTCGAGCCTGCTTACTCTAAAGTCACCTACAAAACTGCAAGAACAATAATACATATCATAACAAAGTAATTCTAAATCAGGTTTTCAGGTTTCTGCCTCTATTCCTTAGTTTAAATAATACGCATGGTAAACAAATTCTGATCTTTAATGATAAAGATTTTTTCTGGTATCTTACGAAATCAGCTATTGCTCTTGCGCATGATGTGTGCTGATGAATCAGAGATAATATTTGGCTCTCGAGGCTGTTTCAGTGGCCTTGCTGCTTTTTAAATTAGATGAAAGCAGGGAGAGAATCAGTGCAGAGATCGCAAAAAAGATTTAGGAATGTGGCACAGTGTAGAACCCTTTTTTTATTATAGAGTATTTGATGCCTGACCCCACCCCCATGTACACACTTCCATTTCCTTCCTGCGAGACCGCGCTGTGGCCAGCTCACCTTTTCACTAGGTTCAAGGGTTGCAGGAACACCTCCTCTCTTGAGAAGGGTGCTGGTGTGCTTGGATTAGCCATGGGGACTTGCTGGGGAGTGACACAAGAAGTCACCCCACTGTGAGGTGAACATGCAACCTCTCTAAGGTCCTGTCTGCTCTGTGAACCTGGGTTCTTTCCACCCAGTGGGTATTTTTAGAGTAATTCCTATTTGTGGTATTGTTGTCTAGTTACAGGAGTATTAAGGTATTCATTACACCAACTGTTTGCTTTAAAATACTTTGTGGGCGAGTTTTTATTGCTCAGGAATGGCGCCAGATGGACAGTCCTGAGGAACAAAGTCCTCGTGCTATCTACACAACAGGTATGGCACAAGCAGTGGCACATGAAGTTTTCCTCCTCTCTCTCCCTCTGCCACCAGCCTGATCTCAGGAAGGACAAGCTCAGGAAGAAGAGGGCACCCCAGAGTCTATGTCCCTTCAGAGAAACCAACATCAGGGCCACCAGTAAAGTGTCAGATTTGGAGACCCATTTGATGCACCTCCATGGGGTTCTTCCCAGAGGCTACTTGGGATCAGGCTCTTGGCAACTTCTTAAAACATCATCTTTCCTAGAAGCAGAGGTGATTTTTGGAGCAGTTGCTGTCTGCTGGCTAAATCCACACCAAACAGGCTTTTTATGAATGTTTCTGAGTCCAGCACCTAGAGCTGTAATAGACCTCTGGTTCTCTCCCTTCAATTAAGGGAGGGACACAGTTTCCGGCAGAGATTGAGCACCAGGGAGGAGGTGGTAATGTCCATCCTTGTGTCAATAGTGCAGCTGTTCACAGAACAAAATAACCTGTTGTGCCCGGTTCCTTAATGACAGTCCCTGGGCTTTGTTTGCATCTCTCTGAGTGGCAGGCTGCTTATCAGACATCTATTGTGGACTGCTTTGTAGCATAGAGGCTCTTCCCATCCCAAAGTCTGGCTGGTATCTTGCTTTCCTCAAAAAGCAAGCTCGGGACAGGCTGAAAAGGCCACCAGCCCTGTCAGCTCTCAGGAGATGTGCTCATCTACCCGGCTGTGACATTGTCTTCCAGAAAGCCTTAGTAGAGTTTAAGGCTATAGAATGGCTTAGGTTTAGAAAATAAATGCTGCCAAACCCTTTGTATGACAACACTGGTAGCTCCCACCATAGGATGATGTTCTGCTGTGGCAACTTCTTTCTTGGGGAAGGACCACCACAAGCACAGTGCTGCTTCTTGTGCTTTGCTTATGTTCTGCATGCTCAAAAAGGAAAAAAAAACCAGGGAGTCTCCTAAAAATGTATTTTTCCCTCAGTGTAGCAGGGACTTCTGAGTTGGCCTCACGCTGCATTCTTAGGGGCCGTAGGAGTTTATGGGTTCACGTTTACCTCGTCTCAAAGCACATATTTTTCTTTTGAAACAGAAAAATCTTACACCACAAAAGTGAGCAGCCACTTTTTGATTGTGTACTTGTAGTTGTTATTTTCCTGGGTGAGACATGACATGCTCTGTCAAGCCACTGTATTCAAAGTTCCCCTTATATATTTCATTTTTATTAGCGATGGAGGACAGGTGATTTGAATCTTAATCCTGTGGGGTGATGTGTATGTGAGGTGTAGAACACCTAGGTGTGTGCTGTGAGCCAGCCATTGCAATGACCTCACATGCTTTGCATCTAAATCTCGAGGTGGTTTGCTCTGCCCAGCCCCAAGAGGGGCATCAGTGGAAATCAAAGTGTGAGGGGTGCTGGCCACTTCTATGCCTTTTTATTTCCTTTTCCTATGGTTAAGTTTTCTATTCCCCTCTTCCCTGTTCTATTCCCCTCCTGCCAAGTTCCAAGGGAGCAGAAAAGCTGTTCCTTGTGTTGTTATTAAGTGATGCTTTTGACCAGTGGGTCTTTCAGGGAGCAGAAAGCACTAGGCAGATGAAGACAACTTCTATGTTGCAGAATTACCACCTAACATGTCCTTGTCCTGTAGGATGGAGCTGTAACACTTTACAGCTCTCCCATCCTCATGCTCCATGTGAAACTCACTCCTAGTCAAGATCTTCCAGTTCGTGTCCTCTACGTTTGGTTTGGATGGCTCCTGCTCTCCAGAAACACTCTCCCTCTGGTCTGTAGCTGGTAGGAGCAGCATGTTGAGGGCAGGGTAGCTGAGCTGCTGTCGGCAAGAAATGGAAGAAATAGATTAAAAAAAAGTCTGGGTTCCCAGGTGCAGAAGGGTGGCAAAGAAATAACTCCAGCTAAGTAGAAGGAAAAAAGATATTATTTTATTGTTTCCGTGGTTGTGTTTGTGTGGTGAGCTGAGCCTCAGGGAGTGGCAGCTGTCAGTATGGGTGGTTTCTCTAAGTGAAAGTCCAGCTCCTGGCACTGCCCTGCTGTGGGACCTTTCTCCTGGGATGGGCAAAGGCCTCCCTGTGCTCTGAGCTGATTTTGGAGCCTTACCCCCACAGCACTTGGGCAGGTCACCACTGAGGCTGCAGGCACTGGAGGAACATGCTGTCAGCATTGGCAAAGCTGGACGCTGGAGCAAGCGGCCTCATTCCGTTCCTCATTTTTTCTCTGCAAAAAGAGGGCAGGGAGAGGACACAGATGAGTTTCTCTTGCGATGGACACTAGTGATGTGAGGTGCAAACCCTCCCCTCATCCCCTCCCAAGCAGAGAACCAGAACAGGTTGTATATTCTGCTTTACCCGTGTTTTGATGTCTCGAGGCACGCACAGATCTCAGACTGGCTCTCTATCAGGGACAGTGTCCAGAGTATCGTGTGGGAAGCAGGATTAAACTTTTAATCCCTGAAATTAAAAAGGGCATCTTATTTAACAGGAGAAAAAAATTACTCTGGGACATTTGCAGATAATTAAAAGCAAGAGTGTTTAACAGTGTGGATAAAGTGCTGACCTGAAGCACGATGAACTGTACCAGCGCCTTTTGTACAGCTAGAAGTTTATAGCATTCTGGAGTGTTGTTTATGTTACTATAAAAAAAGGTGAGAAAAGATATTCAGTTACTTTCTGTTTCCCTCCATTGAGCAGATGGCAATTCATAGCTCAAATTGTTTTTTAAGCCATTTCACATTTTACTAATAAGTACAATATGCTTTTCAACAACAAGCCACGCTCAGGCACTTCTGCAGAGGTTGCAGGAGTGCCCAGGTAGCTCAGGAAGCAAAAAGTTGATGAATCCTGTTGCATTATAAGGGCAAATATTTTCCAGTTACTTCTCATGTGGTGGAAAACACCAGCTAAAAACTTTCCTACTTCTTGTTTCAAATAATTTCTAATTTTGGAGGCCCAAATAATACAGTGTGTTTATTTTAGCTGCCTAGATTTGAGATTGTTTCCACCAGTTATGTTCCTGGTGGAACAAACCACATTTTTTTTAAGGAGCTGAATATTCTTCATATTTTAAGTGTACAATAGTAGGTGTAGATAGCCATTGGCAAAAGAAAGGAAAATATTCAGCTGTTCTATTTCAGGAAGTTTTGGTGCTTTAGAATGAAAACTGTTAATACCGCATGCGTTGGAAAATTCTCACCATTGCATCTGTGGTTTTATCAAAACCTGTTAAATTATATGAGTGCAGAAATAAGGAAGAGTGGTTTTCATTATTAATTGACACTCATTTTTAGCTGGCATGTGGTGGCAGGTCCTCCAAACAAACCTGAGACACAGATTAGAGCTGAAAGTTTTGGAAATGTTCTAAATCTTTGTAGCATTGCAGAAAGGAAGCGTAATATTAAACTGACAAATTGAATATATCTTCTTTTTTTTCCAATGTAATTCACAGTTTCTTCCTATTATTTTTTACTACCCGTGGAGATAAAGCAAAACAAATGCCTCAAAACAGAGAGAAATGTATTTCCAGATACCTTTTCTCATTAAATAATGCGTCTCTCATG
Source organism: Brachypteracias leptosomus (assembly GCA_013401335.1). Lineage (NCBI taxonomy): Eukaryota > Metazoa > Chordata > Aves > Coraciiformes > Brachypteraciidae > Brachypteracias > Brachypteracias leptosomus. The sequence continues at coordinate 485,079 of VYZX01007308.1, read as the reverse complement.
TACATATGTACTGTCAAATATCTATCTTCTCCTTTTCTACAGCCAGAAGTGTTGGCTATGCAAACATTGCAGAACCAACTCTTCACATATGTGCTGTGTGCCTCGCTATAGATACTCTATATAATAATTAGACTCTGTATATATTATCTCATAATTATAATTTTACATAATCGCTTATATAATCTCCAGATTAAAAAAAAAGTGGTTATGTCAGAATTCTTAGGAAGAAAATAAAATAGTTGCTTGTAAATGTCCTGGCAATGGAGGAGCAGGAAAGATTATTAAAGCACGGGATCTATCTCCACGATTAAAGGCATGCTGGCTGATATTAAACGTGTAAGTCACACCTTAGGAGGGATGAGGAGCATCTCGGCAGCATCGCTGCTGCTCCAGCCCCTGCTCCGGGGACGGGGGGGGCGCCCGGGGTGCTGCTGGGGGCTGGGAGCATCCCTCCGGCCCCGCAAGCACCCAGACACCCCCCGCATTGAAAAAAGCGTCATCGTAGTGGCGAGCAGTGATTTAGTGCAGCAGCCTCTGCTCGTTGCCAGCTGCTGAACTGCGGGGCCGGGGCCGGGGGGGGCTCGGATGTGCTGCGAGTGGCTGGGCTGGGCTGAGCCGGGCTGGGCTGAGCTGAGCCGAGCCTACCCTGCGCCTTCCTTTTGGGGGTGAAACAACAGCGGCATCAAAACATTCCCTACCGGGGCTGAAACGGGGCAAAGGGGGAAACCCACCATAAAAACACCCACCCCGAAATAGCTGCTGGGAAAATCACGGAGCGAGCTGGAAATAAATAACTAAAAAGCGAAGTATATCGGGTGGAATCGCCAGGCTTTCGTTGCTAATAAACAGCAAGCTTTATAATTTCCAGGTGTTGGGGAAAGCCGTTGTCTTACAGTTTATAAATCCCTGCTGGGGGGAAGGAGGGAGGGGGAGAACCGTTGGAAGTGAATGAAATATCAAATCACAAGGCTCTATGTAGATTTATGATTGCATAAGAGCCTCAATCATTTCCATATATTGAAATGTGCTGTCCTTTCCGTGACTGCCCAGCCCTTGGAGGGAGAGAGACGCTCGATTCCGCCTTGATCAATGCTGACTGTGAAGCAAGGAGGAGGAGAAGGGGGGGACCAGGCTGGCACCAGATGGAGCAGGGTCTAGGGAAAGGTCAAGGTTAGCTCAGGCTGCTATTGAATCGGTTGCAGCCTCACAGATAGATCTCTGCCTCGGAGGCACCCACTGGGGCTTCTCAGAATCAAATCTAATAGAAAAGGCAGTCACAGAATGAAATCGCTTCATCTGAATGCTAAAATTGTTATTAGGCTACATTAGAGAGATACCGGGCACGTGATTACCAAAAAAGGAAGCCTGCCTAGCAGTTTGTGACTGAAATAAAAGCTGTGAATATGTTGATACCATCGGCAACGTGCAAGGATAATAGATAACGGGAGAGAGGGGCAGGGAGAGACGCGCGTGTAACCAACAGATTAACATATTGATGCGCGTGTACGTGGCTGTAGAGAATTATTTCTATACGGGGATATATTTACATGTGCACTTGACTTCTCTCGAGTCCTGCCATGGTCCTGCAGGTCCCAGAATGTTTGTTAATTGATTTTTGGAGGCCACTGAGAGAAGTGAGAGCCCGCTCGGAGGAGAAGCTCGGTGGTGGGTCTTGGGAGAAGCTCGTTGGTGGATCCTCGAAGGACTCTGCCAGCAGCCGCCCTCGACTTGTGTTGCGGTGAGGTGCCGTCTCTTGGAGTTTTGAGTTAAAGCCCTCATGGAGGGCTCGGGTGTTGTTCGAGGCCTCTTTCTTCCTCATCTCAGGCAAAACTCCACAAGGAAATGTCATGAGGTATGTACACATGTGCACACCCCACGACTGGACGCAAGCGCACACGTACCCGTCTGGAGCAGGGATGCTGGCAGCTGGCTTCCAGAGATCAAAGCGAGCTCTTCCCAGTTACCATCTCCTCCACGTTACCTACAGCACAGCCCTATCTTAAAGAAGGATTTAGCCTTGTAAAATAAATGCTGGCTACACTAGATTAAACACGATGACTGCACTCCAAGGGTTAATAAATTTAGAATTAACAGATCATCCCAGCTTGATACAGCTACTATAGATGATTTAATATGCAGCCTAAGCAGGTTGACAGTCAGCTCACAGATGCAGATAAGATCAAACAGCCTCTTGATTCAATAGATTGAATGGTTGTACGGAGTGTCTGGAAGGTGAGTGACAGTACGTATATGGCAGGGGTTCTGGTAAAGAAGGGCTTCGATTCCCCACTGCTGTGCACTGCACTGGTTTTCCTTTTCTAGCAGTCAACCTTTTCCAGCAATCAAACCTGGAGTTAACATCAAAAAGCCCATCTCAAATATAGTTCAGGAGAGTTATTTGAAGTTTTCAGTAATGAAAAGCTCTGTGCTCTAATAGCAATCACCATTGCTTTGCTAGTCCACACTTCAGATTCCTTCTCTGCAGACAAGGCCATCGCCACCCACTCTGTCCCACATGGACTCTGTCTGCCCGTGGCCTCTGGCTGGCTGTCCACACTGCTCCCCTTCCCTGGCAGACCTAAATCCATGGAAAGAAGGTATTTTGGGGGCAGAACAGTGAAGTCTCACTCGAGTCAGCCCCTGGGGTTTGGGGAGTGCAACCTTGTCTTAACATCATCTGCTGTCCAGAGGCTTCAGCTGTAGGAAACCTTGGTGGGTGTAGAGTGATGAGGACAATTTCCCCTCTTGCTTTCTCAGCTCTCTTGCTTTTCTGGCTTAAAAGTTAATGCCTGTAGTAACTCTTTTGTGGTTTACATTTTTCCTTCTTGCTCTCCTGTCCTATTTAAATGGGAGTGTAAACCAGTGCTCATGGAGGCTGGTGAGCAAGGAGATGACAGAGTGGTCTCTAATAATTTTTATTTGATCAAGAGTAAAAGCTCCACCTGAACCATTAGATTTCACTGTATGAATATGTTTCCAGGCAATTTTATAACTGCATCTTATGTATTCAGTAGACCATCACAGGTCTGAATTGTGTCTTATTGTGTTATATGGGGCCACCACCACAGTACTGGGAATATTTGTGTTGAAGCTACTGCACATCTGAACACTTATAAATTAGCTGTGTTGTTTACTTCGGGGTTTTTTTAAACACCCAAATACTCAGCCTGTGGTTTTGATGAATGCTCCACAAAAGGTTGGTGTAACAAGCAATGCTGCTTTGAATTTACCAGCAAAGCAAACCCAGGGTCCACACTGGATCACTTTTTGCACTTTAAAATGATCTCATGTACTTTTGTGAACGTTCACGTGTGAATTAGACTTTCATTTTAATTTGGAAACCAGTGGTTCCTTTTAATCCCTCAAAAGCTGAGTTAGAGGGGGCCTGAGCGTGTATTTCAGACTATAGAGCCACACATGAGCATGCCCAGACTTTCCTGAGTGGGTCTGTGAGACCTTGCAGGGATGAGCCCATCCTTTCCCTACGCTGTGCCCAGCAGCACCTCCCAGGTGAGCTGATGAAGGCAACATTGACCTTGTCGTTAGAGAGAGGTGGTATCAAAGTGCCTGTGCTTCTCAGGGCAAACAAAGAGGACTCAAACACCACATAAGAAAGAAACTAAAAGGCAGGAAAGCCCACGAACACACACCAAAATGCTGTGGGAACGAGTGTGAGGGCAGGCAGGAGTTAGGGAATGAGTGGGAATCTGGTGCCCTTGGCCCAGCCCTGCTCTGGGGGTCCCTCTGAGGCTGAGCTATGGAGCTGGGGGGGCTCGGCCGTGGAGGGGCCCTGCGGATCCCCCCACCCGTGGCCTCGGTGCCACTTCCCAAGGCGGAACCAGCGAAACCAGTTATCTGGCAGCAATTTGCATATTTATGGTACCTCCTGCCGTTCTCCGTGATTGCTTTACAGGCAGGAAAGGTAGCAGGAAAATATAGAACCTTCTCTAAAAAAAATGGCAAAAAATACCTGCGCGGGGGCTCTGATAGAAGAATAAGCCTTGTAAAGCCCCTGGCAGGAAATTTATTTACCAAACAGGTTTTTGTCTTAGGATTTGAAGGCGGTTGTGGGTTTTTGGTTGGGTTTTTTTTGGAGTTCTGCGGCTGAAGATACGAGGTCCGTGCTTCTGTGCGAGCTGCTAGAGACAAGCACTGATTGTTTCAGGGAGAAATAATTAGCCTCGTCATATTTGCTGGATGTATACATCTAAGGAGGAGGCAATCCTTGGAGAATGGGGAAGGCATTCAATAGACACTTTAAAAGTATAGAGTCATGGTACATATATTTTTTAGTCCCGCTCATAAGCAATGTACAAATGTGCAGTAAGGCTTTGAATATAAAAGCTAATTAGGTCTCAATAGAGAATAGTTTCATTTTTATTGGCTCCGAGTCCAACGGCTGTCTGAGATACACCTCAGCTCTGAGATGTTTCTGGCCTTCCTCTGTGTCCCCCATACATCCCTATACATTCAGACATCTTCAGCTCTGGGGAGCATGAACCAGGAGGTCTGTAGCTCACCTCGCCCCCATGATGAGGAGCTCTCTGGAGCTGTTGAGGACGGGGGAATCACTGTGGAGTGCATTGCTCCAGCCACATCTACACCAAACTTCTCCCTGCTGCTGGTGGGGAATGGCACTTAAAGACTGGTGTGATGATACAGCCTCTATTTACACCATGCTATCTATAGGGCCTCTCACTGCAACATCTGAGGGTGGTGGGTTGCAGCGCAGATAGTCTATGGATCTCTCTCCATGTGTTTACATCTATTTCTCTCTCTCCAGGCACTCAGATGCTGTGAAAACTTAATACGATAGGGCAAATTAAAATCTAAATTGTGAATGCATTAATTTCAGTATGGTAATATCAAACATTGTATGTATTTCTGATTTCTGTACATTATTTCAGATTTCTGTATTTAATTTCCCTTGCTTGCCTTTTTTTTTTTTAAATGCTGGGGAATAGTTGCTTGCTGAACAATAGCTTTAGTACAATAACTCCCCCCAACCCCAGCATTCATACTTAATGCACATCAGCTTTCTATGTCGTGCTATACAATACACTTGCATGTTATTTTAATTGAGTGAAATCTTATTCACGCTGGTGGTAGATGGCATTCTTTTCACTGCCGTCAGAATTCATACTGTACTGTAAAAATTATATGTGCTGACAATAACAAATGGTGGCAAAACTACCCAAACTGCTCAAAGGAGCGGGCTCTTATCGCAAGTTATTCACCAGCGCCGCATCCTTCCGTGAGGCTTTGGGCTATATAATAATATATTCTTCTGCCTGCAGAGAGTTGCATTAAAATATTCTTGTAAGCATTCTAACAAGCTGAAATTTTGCACGGCAAAGAAGAAAATCCCCAGCAAAGCTGTCCTTGTTTTGAAATGCAGAAACAGATCTCTGCTAGCTCAACAATTAATTCTTTCTCACCTGGATCCTCGCACAAACTACCTCACGTCCAGCAAAGCACGTGCGTTTCTTCTTCACTAAAGCTAAACCTAACAGCCACCTGAAATAGTAACATAAAACAGATCTAGAGAACAATGATTGTCTGTGTTAAATTTCAGTTCAACGCCTTCTAAGTGGCTAAAAGTTGAAGCTCCAAAAAGCAGCATAATAGGAGTTATTTCCCAAAGATCCACTAGCATGCTTGGCTACATGCTTACTTTAAACATGTAAGCACAACTTATGTGCCCAAAGATAAATATGTGCTTAAGAATTTTGCAGTACCCAAGGCCAAGTAGATTCATCTGGTAGGGAATATATTGGGCAGGGTTAGAGAAGGAAAATCCTTTTTTATTGCACTGTCCTTCTCTGTCGCCCCTCATGCCAAGCATGCTAGGAAGAAGAAGGGGCTGTGTTCAGCAAGCATACGAGAAAACAACTCAATCTTTCCTCATCCTGCATAGCAAAACTGATTTCTCCATGGAAATAAGTTATTTTTGATTGCTGATAGTGGGTTTCTTGGATTAGTGAATTATTTTTGTTATTCTATTTTTTTTTCCATTTATTTGACTATAATTGGACTTATTCTCCAGGACAAAATGTTTGCAATTGCTCCTTTTCCCACCTGCCACACCCAGAGCAGAGCTTTCCAGATTTCCTCGTAGGGAGAGTTTGAGCCCTTTACATCTAATCTTGCACAGAAGCGTGACAAGCTTCTCCTTATGATCCTGAGAAGATCTTGTTCATAAACAACTGCTGGGCTAAAAGATCAGTAGTCACCCCACGGATTTTATTTGGTCAGGATCAGAACAAACTTGCCCAGCATTCCTGTCCTTCATTGATGAACAGATATTTTGGAGATGAAGTGTGGCTGTGCCGTGGTTGGATATGTTGCTATTTTAAACCTCACTGTTTGTTCCTGGTTTGAACCCCAACAGAAGTTTGTCCCTGCAGGGCTGAGAGCCTGGTGTAGCCTTCCCTATCCGTGCAGCTTGCTCATCACTCCTGAGTTCAGCTGCCTCTGCTCTGCTGAGTGCCAGCTTCACCTTGTCCTCGCTGGGCACCTCCTCAAACTTTTTTAGCTGCTGATAGTCAGAAAATGAATTTAAAAAGCTGTTTGTGTCAGTGACCTGTCCTCCTTACTGCTCACAGGCTTGAAGATAGTGACCTGCTTAGGTAAATGACTTGGGATCTCAGCAGTGACTCCAATGACTTATGTAAATCACCTGGGATCTCAGCAGTGACCCAGAAGAACCAACTTCTCTGAGCTTGCGCCGTCATCCGATTCTGTGAGGCCAGAGTAGCCCTGATGAAGGGGGGATTTGAATGTGTGGAACATCTTGCTGAAGAGAGTCTGGCTTCTCACAGGGCTTTGTTTCAGAATGACTTGCACACACCCACCCTGCAGTGAGAGAGCCTGATGCTGCAGCCTGCCTTGGCCAAAACCCTTCCTGAAACTGATGGAGATGCTGCTCATGAGTTTGGACACACAGCAAGTTTCCCTGCTCTGTGACCGTTTGGTGAGGTGGGCATGGAATCTTTGTGGGGTCTGCCTCTGCGAGAGCAATCTGTTCACAGCCTGGGGCTCATCTTTCTAACCCTGGGTTTTCTGTTAGGGTCAAGGAAAATTCCAAGTCTGCATCTTAACCAACCATGCATGCTCTGTCTTGGTGTGATTTGAAAGGTGATAAAAACCACCTCTGAGAAGTTTAAAACTAGAAAAAAAGGACTATGGAGAGCAATTCCCAGTAAAATCCTTTGTAACACAAAGTGGTATTTAAGCTTATGCTCAAAGTCCAACAGCTCATCCCTTTCAAAGCGACAGCAATGCACACATGGGACTCACTTCCACGCAGTTTGAGGGGAAGGGTAAAGCCCAAGAAGGTGAAAAGATTCTGAGAAACTGTGGGCAGAGATAACAAAGTGACCAAACATCTGCCAGATGTTTTGCTGTCCCTACCTGCCCTCGCTGCATCTCTAGGTAATGGAGTTGACCTGTACCCTCTACTGCGGTGTGCCAGAGCTGCAGTTTGGATCATGGGTTCTGAGAGCACCATCCCTTCCTGACATGGTGGTTGGTATAAAGAGGCCTGAGAGATGTGTGACCAGCAGCGTATCATGATGCAGCTGATGTACAAAGTGGACAGATTTTATGAGACTCTTTTGGTATAGATTTAAGGGCTATTTCTTGTTTGTGGTCTCTTACTGGTGTATGGGTACACATAGGTAGGGAAGTGTGGTGTGTACGTCCTGTGAACTCCTCTGGGTAGCTGTAGCTTTAACATGGGGGCATACATATATACACTGTTCAGTGTGGAGCTTCAGAGGAGCTAGAAGTACCAAATTCATACCCTAGATGTCAGTAAAAGAAAAAAACATTAAAACCCATTAAAAACCGCTTTATAAAGGTCTGTGAATCAAGCAATGGGTTAGCCAATTATTCATAAGATAATTCCCTATATGGACTGACAGTTTGAGTCCCAAGTTTCAGCTCAATCAAATTTACACAGCCCCAGTTATAACCTCTTCAAGATGGGGATTGTAACAGGAGCGCTGACAGACCTTAACTACTGTGCCTCTTTAGTAACGAAAGCTCAAGTATTTCACTCGTGCGGTGGCTGCTGGTGCTGCTATAATTAAGACTGTATGGATTTGCATTATAGGTCAAGTTCTGGGAGGTTTTAAACGCACAGAGTTTAAATCACGTTGGCTTGAAACCTAGGAGAGAAACTGTCAGGGGTATGTTACATGTTTGCTTATAAAAAAGATACATAAATATCAAACATACAAAATGACAAATGGCTAAGTAAGGACCAGAGCAGTACAAACTAAAACCAGTTTGGCTAAAATCAAACATTTAATTAAAAACGAGATTTTATGGGCATTTACTGGTGCTTTCCTCTGCCTGCCCACACACAAGCAAAACTGTTTGTATGCTTCAAAGGAGGGTTTTGCCATTTGAAAGTCTCTTTCCTGAGCATTTTGAGCCATTTATTTTATAGTCATCCCCGTAAAGTCCAGTTGAGGTCCAGGGCTCCATGGTGCTGGATGCTGTGCAAGCAGAGGCGGGCTGAAATCCCAGCCCTTGTTGAAGAAGTCTCCCCAGGTTCTGGGGTTTGTTCTGTGTCCTGCCTAGGGCAAGCTGATAACAAAATCTTGGTGTCACCTGGAGCTCAGATGTTGGTGATCCTGCACGGACTCGCTGCTGTGTGTGTGGTGCTTGCTAGTAAGAGCTTGCAGAATTGGAGTGTATTTTGAGCCTTTATTAAAAAGGGAGGGGAAAAGAAAGGGAGAAAAGGAAAAGCAGCGTGCCCAAGTTTCTCATGCAGGAATACTAATGCACGTACTATTTCTAGATCATGCAAGTCCTCTGCTCATTCACGGGGAGTCAGCCTGGTGTGATAAGAGTTCCACCCACGTTGCCTCCGCCTGATTGAGACTATCAAGACGGTGTTGGGAAGCACCCCGTGCGATCTGCCGTTACATAATGCAGCCCAGCTCCCCAGAACTGGCACAATTTTGGAATTTGTGTTTGGTCCTAACGTTCCGTACCGAGCTGGCAAGTGAGATTCCTGCTCTGAATGAATTGACAGTTGGAGCTTCGAAGCAGGAACATTTGCCCACCAAAGTTGCTGAACTCACCCACTGCCAAGTCTGTCACTGAACTAGCAGATCGGTGGGGACAGCAGAACGTGGTGGGAGCTGTGTTGCTCTCCTTTGAGCCTCTGGGCCCCATCCTGCATGGGAGGACCGTGTGCCTGCCAGCAAGGTGGAGGAAGGCCACACTTTGCAAATTTAGGCAGTTTTATGTCCCTTTCGACAACAACCTCTAAGCATCTCACATGCCTGAGTGGAGGGAGGATCACGCTAATTTTCAGAGAGCTGAGGCATGAGAAGAGGGACAGGTTTAAATGTTAACCTAATTTTTACGGTGTCTGTTCTCACCTGGATGCTCTGTCCTGCTGCCCCGGGATGTCAGAGTGGGCTGGGTGCCCACCTCTGCCCTCAGCTGCTCCTGGGTGTTTAGCTGTTCTCAGGGGCTCTGGTTTGCATGGGATAGGTTGAGGTGGGACGGTTGGTCAGCTAACGAGGCAGACCTTTCTCCCAGGTTGACTTCCCTTTGTAGGCAGCCTGAAAACCACCACGGCCCTGGTCTCAACGTGTACTTCAGTTTGCTGGCAGGCAGCGGAGATGTGGGGCCAGCTGACTTTGCTCTGAGGCTGGGAGACTGTGGCCAAAGAACAGCAGATAAGGTGGCTGGGGGTGACAGCAGCTCAAACCGCTGCAGCAGGATTGTTTGTGGGGCATCTTCTGCGGCTTGGGCAAAGGAAGGTTGGGGAGGAAGAGGAGGTGAGACACGAGTTTGTGTGAATCCTCAGAGCCTCATCGCTGGGCTGTCTTAAGAGCACTGGCCTGGGTTTGTTCTCACCTTCCAGCATTTCTAGGTGTTAGCAGTCAGGATTTGAGCGTCTCTGGCTGTTTTTACCTGCCCCGTTCACTAGGTTCATTAGTATAACGAAGCAGAGACCCCGCTGTGTAACAGGTACAGGCGAGGCTAAGGATGCTCGGCGTGTCGGAGCCGCGCTGGCAGCAGGGAGCAGAGGGGACGATGCAGAAGGAGCAGGGGATGGGGGTGCAGTGTGTGTGTCCGCGGGTGTCATTGCCCTGGCTCCCACAGCTCTCCCGCAGTGCTCTCACCCCCAGCTGCCCCCCGGGCTCAGCGCCCTGGCCCTGCCTTTGCCACCGGCCCCGGGGCGAGCTCGGAGGCCGCTCACCCCCGGGACAAAGCGGGGGATGGTTTCCGTGGGGCTGACTTCGCCATCACCAGCCTCTCCGGTAGCGCCGGGGGCCACCCAAACACCCCCTCCCTTTCTCCGGGGGGTCCGGGCCGAGTCGTGCACTCGTCAGCTGGGGGGGGAAGACG
>VYZX01007308.1:334287-469791 GCA_013401335.1 Brachypteracias leptosomus | reverse complement strand
CCCCCCCAGTTTCTCATTCCCCACCCCATCACCCCCGGTACCTCCTTTCTCCCGACACTCCAAAATCCATCCCGCTTTTGCCAGGGAAACGGTGCGGTTGTTTTGGTGCCTGAGAAGGGGGGAGTAGGAAGGCGAAGAGAAGAGGGGGGGGGAGCTGAAAAGACATGTTGGTGGAAGGGCAATTTGCATGAAAAATAAGGACGGATGATTAGGGACCCAGGCAGGGAATTTTGATTGCCCCAGAATTAAAAAGCACATCCTGCAAATCAGTGGCGAGACCAGGTGAATTGTGGTGTTTTTTTGGCGTTTTCTTTGTAAAGCCGATATTTCAGATTTTGTTTTAAAAGTAGCAGTAATAATAAAAACATCTTTTTGCTGGCTCTGCCTCCCGTCAGGAGCTGAATGTTTTGCAGCCAGTGCGGTGCCAGCCCTATTTCATACATTAGTATATAATTCTTGTTAATTAACAATAATTTACGTTAAGAGCATAGAAAATGTTGAGGTTACAGGTTTTATATCTGTACATTTGATCGTCTTGTTATTTTCAAGAACTTTGCCTCCTATAAAATTAATTAGGTGAAATGTGGAGGTGTAATCAGCAACCTCTGAATTACCACTTCATTTCCTGGTTTTGACTGTAAATCAGCCCGGTCGGCGCAGACTTTAGCAAAGTCTTATTTTTGTTTAGAGCTACTTTTAACCGTCTGGTGTCGTAGCAGCGGGTTACCTTCCACTGCTAAATAACACTGACAGCCTCAGAAAGGAATCAGGCCGCGGGAAAACATTCTAATTGAGTCATGATTATGCAGAGCTCCTCGCTAAGCCAGTCGTAAGGGGAATACGGGTGATTTCGTGGCTTTTGCTGCGGAGAGTTGGGGAGCTACAAGTTCGAGCTGCAGAATACCTTTGTCTGCGGCGTGCCGGTGGAATTAGTCCTGCAATCGTTTACCCACTCAGTCCGAATGCGAGGAAGGGCCAGGGAGGGAAAAAGCCGTGGCCAGCAATCCCTCAGAAGCAGCCTGCTCCTCTCCTGGCTTCCCAAGGAGTGGGGAAGGCACGTTGTGCCTCTGTAAGTTTAGAAGAAAACCCCAGCGATTAAGACATTGTTTTTATTAATCCGAACGTAACCTTCATATTCCTGTGGTTGACCTTACGTTAAATTAGAAGTAGTACTAGAGGCAAGGAATGATGGGCTGGATCCCCGTGTCCTAGTTGGAGCTGAGGTACGGCGAGGTAGTGTGCTCTTTCAATATTATTTTACGCAGCACAACTGGGAGCTACTCCAGATCTTCCTCCTCAATATTCCGCCTAGGTAGGGTTGAAATAAATTTAACCTGAGTTCACTGGATTTTTGCACTTTATCAAAATCAGCTCCAATATCGTGCAGTCAAATTAAAATCTATTTTTTGATTCTCTGTGGCTTTAAGTTCATTAAATGTGAAATTGGCAGGCAGCTAAAGAAGGTCAGGCTGATTAACTGTTTAGGACTTGTATTCTGTCTCGCTGGCGTTACCTGGCAGCGTTTTGAGGTGGGTTGTATTTGTGGTACCCCCTCCTCCTGCTCGCTGCTGTTAGCGTGCGTGTTGTGTGGTGCAGGCAGAGTATCACCAACACGCTGCTGGTATTTTTATTTATTTATTTTTTTTTAAATCTCGTGTAAGGCAATAGTGATGGAGCCTGCACACAGACTGCCAAGGTATTTCTCTGCAAACTTAGCGGGGGGAAAAAGAAAGCAAGCCAACAGAAAAGGCGTCTGCCTCGTTAGAGCATCCACTGATGATTCTCTGAGCAGAAATAGCCTCATAATGAAGCTTTTTGGAGCTCATTCAGAAAATTTGTCAACTTTGACAACATTAGGCAAGGTATTTTCAGTTTAAAGAAGGCGCTTCTCACTGCCGCGAGGAAATGTGGCAGTCGCTTGGCCACACTGGTTTTTTAGATGCTGAAGGGGCCACCAGTGCTAACACGTTTGAGATAATTTAGGCATTCCTTCATTTCAGGATAAAAAAGGAAAAAAAATGCCTAATTGCCTTGTTTCCTTAAGGACTAAAAAATAGCCCGTCTAGCTGATATATTTGGGTGGACTCGATGGAGAATTTGATATTTCTTTGAACCCTGAGGAGTAGCTGAAAAGTGAGAGGTGCCTCCCCCCGCCCCGCAGGCATTTCTGCTGCACTTGCTTTTTGTCATTTCAATTCCTGCCATTTCTTTCTTTCTTTCTTTGCCTCATCCCCTCCCTCTTCCATGAATAACTCCTGCCTTTCAAATGTTTAAAATTGGAAGCCACAAACGGCCTGATAGGGGTAGGTGACACAAAGACGTACGTATACGTGTGCCACGTGTGTTACAGGGGCTATATGTGCCCGGTGTGTGGGTCCTGGGGTGCGTGTGGCCTGGCACTCCTTCTCTTTTTCCTTTACACACACAAACATGTCACCTGCATGGCCCTGAATGTGCAAGAGCTAGATGTCAAAACACCTTTTTTCTGCACCTTTCATAGTTCGAGCTTCTGAATTTTAGAAAGCAGGTCGAGCTGGTGGAAAATACACACCCATGTGTGTGCGAGAGAGTGTGTGTGGTGCTTTTAGCCCTGAATTCATGTACATAAATAATATATCCAGCAGTGAAACCCCGTGTTCGCTTCTCGTCGTAGTACCACGAGAGTTTTGCAGTGTATCCTTCCAGCCTCTCCATTTAATTTCAGCCCTGAATTGTTCAGTTGAATCGGAAATTTGTCTTCATGTAGGAACACGGAGCCAGTTCAGTGCTGGCTCTCCGAGTTCTGCCTGCTACAGCTGCTCCAGCAAAATCCCTTCCCCTGTAACTGCTGAATGCACCTCCTCGCTGCTGTGCTGCAGGGGTTTGGTTGGGGGGAGCAGGAGGATGTTGTGAGCGGGGTGTAATATTCATGATGAGGGGGCTCGGTGTGTTCTCCCCCCCCTCACCAGTACCCAGTGCCTTTTCCCCAGAGCTCTAATGATTCTCCTTTTGTTTCTCAAACTGCAGCCGAACCTCTTGAAGCCATTCTCACTGATGACGAACCTGAACATGGCACATTGGGAGCTCCGGAAGGGGATCACGACCTCCTCACTTGTGGCCAGTGTCAGATGAACTTCCCGTTGGGGGACATTCTTATTTTTATTGAGCACAAACGGAAACAATGCAATGGCAGTCTCTGCTTAGAGAAGGCTGTGGATAAGCCACCTTCACCCTCACCAAGTGAGCTGAAAAAAGCATCCAATCCCGTGGAGGTTGGCATCCAGGTTACGCCAGAGGATGACGATTGTTTATCAACGTCATCTAGAGGAATTTGCCCTAAACAGGAACATATAGCAGGTAAATTAAAGCAAGGAGAAGTGTTTTTTTGCGAGTTTCATTTCCGTTCCAGTCGCAGCGTAGCGTGTTTGCAGTCGTAAACCGCCGGTGTCTGTCTCTGCGACGCGTTAAATACCCTGCCTTGGGTTAGTGGTGAGAGCACCATCACCACCCGTATTCCCGGTGCCTGCGCAGGGGCAGGATCAACAGGCACGTGCCGTGCCAGCCGGTGTTCCTCACGGTATTGTCTGAGGCTGTGCTGTAGTCCCTGTCTACCACCCGGTGCCTCGCCTGCCCTGGCGCTGCGGGAGGAGATTGCGGAGCCTGGAAGCGAGGAGCTTCCCCGGTCTTTGGCAAAGTCAGGGGGGGAAAGAAAGAGTTAACGGAGCGTCAGCCAGCCTTGGTTCCATATTGGCTGTCAGCGTATGGACTGTAATTAAACACAGCCCCATGGCAAAGTGACACCACCGACCTTGACTTTAAGATGCCATTTTCGACTGGCCAGGCCAGAGTAGAGAGGGCAGTTGCTGAAGCGCACAGACATGCTTATTCGAAAAGTTTAAGGGCATGTTGGAAATTTCAAAAGGTTGGTTTGACAGGAAAGGCCGCTCTCTGCAGCCTGCCTCCTCAGCCAAATGATAAATGCTTCGCTGTGCTCTCTCTTGTCTCTGATGTGGTTTTGACAGATGTATCTTGATTTTGTTTGCGGTTTACACAACCACATGTCAGCCGTACAAATGTCCGAGGCAGAGTTCTGTTTTGTGCAACAAACAATATGAAATGTTTTGTTTTTTTTCTTTTAAAAAAAGGGTAAATAATTTCCATTGCTTAGCTTTTTTTTTTTATTTTTATTTTTTTTTTTAAATCTGGAAAGCCATTCGCCGTGCAGGTATTTTCACAAATGAGGTTAAAAAATTGGAGTGTACTACGTGAAAGAGAATCCCAGGGAGTGTAACAAGGCACGCTCAGCTTTTAAAACCCTGCTAGTCAACAAAAGTCCTACCCATCTGCAGCGAGCGTTGCAAATCACTTCAAACCACCCCAATCGAAAAGGGCGAGACTGGGGCGTATCGATGCCTGAACCAGTTTCAGACCCCCCCTCCCAGTGATGTTTGGGCTGTGGCACTGCTGGGACCTCTCTTTGGGGAGCTGGGTTGTCAGAGGCGTGAGTACATGGGCACGTGATGTGCTGGAGCTTGTCTTGGGGCTTGCTTTGGCCACAGAGTTAAACCATAATAGGGCAGTAGGCGCTGGGAGGTTCAGCGCGATCCTCCCTGGCCTCCAGACCAAGTCACGCTGGAGAGCTGCAGTTGGGAAGGTTTTGTGGTGGCAGCAAATATGTGTCAGTCTGGTCTGGGCACATGGATCTGTGCAAAGCCGTGTGCGTGCCCACGCGTGTGGCATGTGAATGAACAAGCTGTGTCTGCAGAGTAATAGATAATACCTTGAATACATAGATGTATATATGTATATATACTGATACATATATACTGGTATATATATCAGTATATGTATCAGAGGCTAAGCTACGTTTTGAACAAGCCTTAAAAACCCCAGTAATTCCCCATATTTCGCTTCCCAGCCAGGGATGGTTAAAGGTGTCGGATTTTTTTTTTGTTTGTTTTCGTTTTCTTTTTTTTTTTCCCCAGAGTGGTAGAGGGAGGGCAGTGCCCATTCCCATGTGCTGCCTGCCATCTGAGGGGAAGCCAGCAGAAGCGTAGGGCATGATTAATGAAGCGGGAGCCTGGCGGAAGGGATTTGTAGTCTTCCGAGCTCTGGAGCCATACTAAATCACCAAATATGGAGGAGCGGCGGCGTGATGTAACGCTGTATTCACGTACGGCGCCGCTCCGCTGAAGAGACAAAACACAGTCTCTGTCAAGCAAGAATTAAACCCGCTCTCCACCCCGTGGTCCCAAATAGGTCCCTTGGCCGGAGGGATGGATGGTTGCACCGGGGAGTCCTGCACGAGGGGAAGCTCCTCAGATGAGGGCTTTGCTCTGGCACTCGTTTGGCGACACGAAGCGAGCAGCGTTTGGCCTCGTGTGGTGTCACACCAGAAAGGGCTGTGGTTTTAACTGACTTTCAATGGTTCAGTGAGCAGAGGGCAGTGGGCAAGGAGAGGCGTGTGTTGGTAGGGGCCTGGTTTTGCTCACTCTCCCATGTAGGATCACCTTTGGTGGGCCTGAATGGGAGCAGGCTTGGTGCTGGGCAGGAGGCTTTGTGGTGGAAGCCACGATTGAAGTTGTGCGCAGAGACCGAGCTGCAGTTGTCCAGGCATCCTCCACCCCAAGTTCTCTGCATGGTGGTGCCCAGAGGTTGAGCTGCAGTTGTCCAGGCATCTCCCACCTCAAGTTTTCTGTGCAGTGGTGCCTGCAAATGTCCAAGAACACAGGTCTTCTCCTGCACCCTCCCTGGCTGGGATGGAGCTGAAGAGCACTGAGGTCCCCTGATTGTTCTCGGTGGTGGGAAATGCAGCCAGGCTGTGGGAGGCTGCATGGAGCAGTAGGACTTAGGGGGTCTTGCACTGTCCTTCCCCTTCATGTTTTCATCTCCCCTTTAATTTAGGTGAGTTGAACTCCCTCATATCACAGAGAAGTGTGGCAATGGCTGGAGTGACCCATTGCTTGTAGCCAGGAGTTTGTGGGGTCCAGCAGTAAAATTCTCAGTAAGTCTTGGAGGGAGCTGTGGAGTTCCAGGTTTCTGGAAGGCCCCTGCAGTGAACCTCAGGCTGGCTCTTCCAGTTCTGTTTTTTTCTATCTGATTTCTGTGCAAGACTGCAAAATGCAAAAATACGAGTGTGTCATTTAAAAAAAATAGAAAATAAAAGGACAGGGGCTGCCTTTAGGAAAATATACAGGAGTTGAGAGAGCTGATTCTGGTAAGAGAGCAGAAAATCTGTATTTGGTGCAATGTAAAACTGTCCCCAATTAGTTGCTGGGCTGAAAGAGGTGTTATGGGTTAGCCCTGGCCTGGGGTTAGCCCTGGGTAACTTGGTGTGTGTCAGCAAAAGATCATCAGAAGATCAGTAATGGTTAAGGATCAGCTCCTCTAAAGCCAAGCAGGCAGTGGGGAGAAATGAATGTCTGTTTTCACCGTCGATCGGCTGCTCTTTATCCTCCCCGTTTTCCAGAGACAGGGACGGTTCCGAGAGCTCCTACACGTGTGTGTGGCAGCTGTGAGATCCATGGAGGTGCAGGCGTGCAGACCTGGCTCTGCCGTGGGGATGGCTGCCCGCCACTTGCTGTAAAATCTTGAGTGATGCTGATCCAGCGCCGGAGCTGAAATGTCATAAATTTAACTGAAAATTAATAGGATATGTTGCGAGGGTCCAATGAGGCAGCTTTCATCAATATGTATGTCAAAGCCTCACCACCAGATACCGGCAGCCCGTGATTTGCAGGGAGTGCTACGGGCAGGGCTTTACTTCTCCGCTCTCATATTTTACAATAGGGGGAAATATTAACTGAAGTATCTAGAGATCAGGGAATGTGAAATCGCCGTTCGCTTATTGAAAAGGCTGACGAAATATTTATCGCCCGCCGGTGTTGGGTTCTAGTGGCGTGTTTGTCGAGTGTATAGATCCGAGGGAATTAATGAAAGCTCGCTTTTTTGGGGTGAGGAAGGATCTGAACTGTTACTTGGATTCAGTTGGAGGAAGACTTTGGAGTGCTGCTGCATATTCCCCCTTAGAAAGCCGAGCGTGTGTCTGCCGATGCCGTATTTACTGTACAAAGAGGGGAGGAGGAGGAGGGGACGTCATTTTTACTGCTCGAATCCTTTATTCTCAAGCTGCTTGTGGCATTCAAATAAAATACGTGGGAGAATAACGTAAGAAACCCCTCTGTCTGCGGTAATCAGAGGAAGGTGGACATAATTTGGCACTAAATTTTGGACCGAGTACATTTGATTATTGCAGTTCTCAGGAGGTAATGTCTTTGAGTAGTCATTAGACCACGGATATTTTCTTGGGCTGGTATTAGTAGTTGCCATTATAATTCTGTAGGTTGTAAATTGCGATTCCTTATTATTTTGTTTTGTTCCAGAGAAATGATTGAACAGTTAGCATTGCATCTGGACAATAAGATTTAAAAAAAAAAGGAGGGAGGGGAAGGAATATGGGAATATTTTGGACTCAAATTCTGTCTGCTTTCGCCGTACAAAGAAACAGGGAGCACAGGCTGGGGAAACCAGTCGCAGGCAGGGAAAATAGGAGGGTGCTCCCCCAAAGGCTCCTGCGATTGGGAGCCCTGCGTACAAGCTGTATTTGTAAATAAGACAGAGAAAGGTTATGAACCGGCAGCTCGGCTGTTTTGTCAAAGTACAATGTCAGAGAAACTCTTTCTAAGACAAATTGTAAATAGAAGTGTCACGATGATTGCATGATTGAGCTCTAGAAGTGTCTTGCAATTGTTGGCATTGTCAGAAGACTTTTGAAAGCTTAATTAAAGGCGGTGGCCTGCGCGGCTGTGAAATTTACTTCTCGGGGGGGGAAAATATAAAAAATGTGGGGGATCAAAAAGTTGCTGTAACGCTACTCACGCGGGGATGCAGGGAAGAGTCAATAGTTTCTCAGCTTTCCGTGTTGCCTTTTATAAATAACATTTTTTGAAGAAGTGAGCACGTGACACCAATATCATCCTTTGTACGAGGTAAAGCTCGTGTTAGTTTTCCCATTCCCTGCTGTTACAGACAGTTAATGTAAAAATGGCTCTTTATTGGAAACACAAATACGGGTTCACTCGAAGCACAGAAGCAGGGTAGAAAGTTTTCCTCTGCCTCGGCGTGATGCTTCCAGGGGGGAGCATCAGAGTGTTGCAATGGCCTGAATCTTTCTGTTTGTTTTTTTTTTTTTCTCCCCTGCAAATCAGACCTTCTGGTTTTAGAGACTGAGAAATAATGTTTTGCATTCTTTCTCCTATTGTATGGGACACTGAATTGTGGAACTCACCATGGGCTGAAGCATCCCAGATGCTTGTGGTTGAAGGGGCAGCCTGGCACACGTTAAACTGGGTATAGGTCTCCAAAGGTGCACGTTAACATCATGTGCAGAAAGCTTTGAAAATCATGCGGGTAATAAACGTAAGGCTCTGTGCAGCGAGCCCCAACCACCCCATGCCCAGCAATGGAAACTGAGGCAGGGAGTCAATTAAACGCCTTCTAATTAGCCCGGTGGGAGAAATAAAGTCTTCCCTAAACATTCCCATAATTTGGTAATGCCTCTTTTGAAAGAGGAGGAGGCCTATTAGCATCGCCCCGTTTTGTATATGCAGCCCTCAGCCCACGAGCTCTTTCTTAGTTCATTCAAATAATCAAGACGATGAAAGAGCCTTGCGAGGCAGCGTTGGGCAAGGGGAGTTCAGCCTCCAGCTCGCCTGCACGCAGCCCCACTACAGAAATTTTGTGGACAAAATTCCCTTCAAGCTTCGGTCTGTTTTTATATCCACTAGTACCAGCTTTGTGCAATAAAAGGCGTTTAGCATCAAGCTGGACATGGCCTGGCACGTTGCCACTTGGGTTTTGTTGTGGATTTTTTTCTTTTACCTAATCACTGAGGATCTCTCGTTACCTTTCTGTTTGTTGTGATTTTGGTTGGGTCATGGTACTACTGGTGATGCGGAGTCCAGGGAGGTCATCTTCTCAGCCTGGCAGGAGTCTGAATGCAGCTTCCATCCAGGAGGGCTCGATTTTATGTGTCAGCTTCAGGGATATTGCACAAGTTCATAAAATACTACATATTTTTTAGTACTTTAAGACCTATATATATATATTTATACTGATAGCATGGCCCTGAAATTAACCATTGGTTGCTTTTTTTTCCTTTTTTTTTTCCCCCTGGGCTAATGAACATATTTTATCTCACTTCATACAAACACGGTAGCTCCAGCCTGCCTCCTGGTAACGTCGGGCATAACAGGTTTGGGCCCATGATGGTTGATAGCAGCACATGGATTGCTGCAATTTATGATAAACTTTTAAAAACAAGAGGTGCATTACTGGACCCACAAACTGAGCGGATGGGATCATTTTCCCTTTCATATTGAATTTCCATGGAACTCAGTTTGCATCCTGGGTGCTCTTTGCCCCGCTGGGTGCAGACCAAATAGCCCTTAAATGCTTGGAGGAGCTGAACCAATTTCCATGGACTCTCGTGGATGGGCAGACCAAGCACTCTTGTTATTCCAACCCTCCTGTGTTAATGCCAAACCCATTTGGAAACTCATAAACACCCTCCTCCTCTTCCTCATCAGGTTTAGTATGCAGCGCATCCTGCGTGGGGCTCAGTGAGTTTGTTTCCCAACCTTTATTGGCCAGCCACACTCGCCGTGCATCTTTAAAAGATTGCAGCAAGGTTTTTCACTCTTCCTTCCACGAGGGCTGGTAATTTGGTGGCTGCTCCGTGGCTCATTCTTCATTCGGAGGTGGCATTGCCTCGGGTTGGCAAGGGAAAGGTTTGCGGCGTGGGGTGTGGTGAGGTCAGCCCCGATCCCAGCAGGGAATTTGTGTTCTTCATTTGCCTTTACAATCGGAGCACAGCTACTGTACCTTGGAGCAGCTCTCAGGTGTGAGCTCAGATGGGCGCATGTAAATGTCCTGTCAGATGCAACACAGGAATATTAATGTTTCCTCACCACCACGCTATAATAAAGCTGTACACAGCCAGCTTAATATGCAGCCGGGCTGGGGAATTGTATAAAACTTCGATAGCCTGGCGTGAATGACAGCGGTGGAAAAAAATACTCAATATGCCACAGTTTGCATTCTTGTTTGCCTTTGATCTAAAGCAAAATGAAAACATCCACTTCCTTCCCTCCTCACTTCGTATAGGTGTTCTTCCTCAGCAAAATGGGCTAGTAAGTAAGGGAAGAAAACCAAGTCTGGGGCACAGTGCAGAATTATTTGAAGCACGGTAACGCCAGCCTGCTGGGGATGTAATTTTTCCGAGTATTAGCAAGCATTTATTTTTCGTATTTGGGATCGTTTGCTTTGTTTTTCATTCCTTTTTAGTATATGGTTCTGGTCAAAACAAAGAAAATAGAGTCACCACAAAGAGGGGCTGGAGCCCCCCTTGCCCCCCGGGCTGCGGGCACAGCCCAGGCTCTACATCCTCTTGCCAGAGGTTTCATTTGCATCTTCTGCTGGGTTCAAACCTTCAGCTCCATCCAAAGGTGTCTGTTTTTCAGCACGGCTACGTTAGAGGATTTTTAATAATGTGCTCATTTAACTGAATCAACAGCTGTCAGGAGCGGTTGTAGTAAATCCACAGAACGCACAAAGAAAAATACATACGTTTCCTGAAACAAAACACTTGAAACAAATTGGCTGCCAAAAAAAGCCGCTGAATTCTGGGTTTGCAGACAGTGCACCAAAGTGTTTCTTCTCCCCACTCTCCCCGAAGACCTCTCCCTGCTTGCTGGCCGCGATTCCACTGGAACTTTTTACCTGAGCAGGTTGCTGTTAAAAAACCTCCACCACTTTCGCCAGCGTGATGGGTAAGGAACTCAGCTCCAGGTTCAATTTTTGTGTTTTCACATGAAATAGCTAAAACACCCCGACTGGAGTGAGGAGCAAAAACCAAATAACTGTGTTACTGTCAAGGAAATGAGGCTTAATATCCCTGGGAGGAGAAGCAGAGCTTCAACTCTGCCCTTCCAAGGGGGGTGTTGTCAGGGTGCTACTGGGGTCTGGAGCAGCTTCAGAGGGTGCTGGAGCCCCACTGGAGCGGGTGCACTGGTGGAAGGGGACCTGGGCAGCTTTGGTCAGTCAAAACCGAGGACTTTCTGCTTCCATCCTCTCCCTGCTTTGCATAAGCGCTGCACAATTACACCTCCAATTTGATCTTAGCTTCAGATAGAAAAACCTCTGCCTAAATAAACAATGGAATTGCTGCTGAACAACAAAGGCTTAAAGAAGAGCCCTGCCTTCAGTGGTGTTATTATTGTTGTTGTGGATATTATTATTATTATTACTGCTATTACTACAACTATTACCTTTTAAAAATAAACACAGCATTACAGTTCCTCACTCCTTAGGAAGCAAGGAGTTTAATTTTGCATTCCTTGCTTGCCTAACAGATCTAACAGGCAGTGAAATATCTGTGAAATAATATCCTGTGAAATATAAAATGCAAAAATAAAACTGTCTCCTCCCTCCCAAATTCACAGCAATTAATTTGTCACCCGGTGTTACTTTGCTGCAGCATCACAGCTGTATTTTTTCGGACGTTGCATGAATCATCTGGGGTTTGTTGCATTTTAGCTACCGAGTTCCTTCTTTCCGGACTAAGAGAATATATCAGCAGCAAAACTGTCATGGTTCAGCCAGGGCATCTCGAACATGTGGAGCTTTGACTGCGTGAGGGTGGCCGGGGGCTTTTCCCCCTCTTTTCTCCATTGTCGACGCTGATTTTCGTGTTTAGGAAATAGTTGTTGTGCAGAGGGAAACAGCAGCTGGGGAGCCTTGTTCTCTAGAACACGGTGGGATGCGTTTGGAGAAAGAGAGCGAGCGTCACCTCCCCAAAGATTATTTAGAGGCTGTATTATTTTGTAGTAAACTATAAACTGTCCTGTGTTAAATTTGTGTTACGTTTAGAAAAAATCAATAAGGAAAAATTAAATTCTGATAAAGATACTCTTGGATCTTTGAAAACAACTGCTGTCCTTTTAACTAAAACATTTGAGGAGCTTCAAAGAGTATGTATTTCTTCTGATCTTAGAGCTGTGTGACTGGTAGCGGGGAGGAAAAAAAAAATCTTATTCTACATACAAGTGGATTGCTTAACAAGTCAGCACAGACACATACTTGTTTGTACAATAGAGATAAAAATTCCTGTATAAAAATAATTCAGTTGCTGACAGCAGGCATTGTGCTGGGGCTGCCTCTTTTGTGTTGGCCGGGGGTCAGGGACCACGGCTCCCACTTTCTGCTGGGGGGGAGGCTGTCACGATCGCTTGCTGGAGCCTGGAAAGAAGTTAATTGCTTTATTTTAAAGAATACTCGGAGCCCAGCGGTGTGGTTTTGACGTCCGTCCGTGCGCCGTCTCCAGAAGCAGCGAGAGAGGTTGGGGGGGGACATCTCCTCGTGGGGGAGATGGCTTGAAGGCGCTTTGGGAGATGTGGTCTTCAACAGCTCGGTGACCCGGCCGTAGTTTCTAAACTTTTGGGTTTCATTCCGATTGATGCTGTCATGTCCCATATTGGCCTTCACTGAGCTCCTCTCCTGTGAAGCAGTGTCTGTGTCGGCGGTCATCAGTTAGAAGGGGGGGGTCGTGGCAGATACAGGTGTTTGCTGGTGCACAGCACTGGTCCTGTGCTGTCTAAGAACTCTTCCAAACGTGGGGAGTTAGCACAGCCCCGAGCATCCTCTTTTTTTGCTCTGCAGGGGCACAGGTAGGATCAAGCCATGAGGTCGGGGAAAGCTGGGGAGCTGTGAATACATTATTTGAACATCCATCCATCCATCCATCCATCTATCCTTCCAAGGCGGAGAGGCAGGTGGTGCAGCCTTCCTTCCCCAACCTCCTCCCTGCCCCGGGGTCTCTGGCAAAGCTGGGGGTGCCTCAGGAGGTACCAGCAGGACCAGACCCCGGTGGGGCTGGCCGAGAGCCGAGCCAAGTTTGGGAGCGGCTGCGGCGCTGAGCGACTGGTTCCCCGGCACGCTCCTCTCTCTGCCTCCTCTTCCTCCTCAGCTTTGGTTCCCTGGGAGCAGAGCGACTTTCTCGGTGGCACGCTCCAGTGCTGAGATCTTTTCATCCCTCCTTTTTTTTTTTTTTTTCCCCCCCTTCTCTTTAAATGCAGCGAGTTCCTAAAATTAATGCTGCTGCACTTTGATGAAAATAATGTTTTTATAATACATTTGCTGTTTACACGGAAGATGTGACTTGAGGGGAAAAAGGCTTTTTTGGAGGGTGGCGGAAATCTTGTTAATCTGCTCTCGGAGAGCGGCACACACAATACTGCCTATGAGCAAGTCTGTGCTGCTTTTGATAAATTACCATGTTTAGAGATAGGTTTGGCTCTTAAGGGCTTAGTTTTCTGAACAAAGTCCATAACAATGTTTTCTGCCTCTGTTTGTCTCCAGCCCCTTTGGCTTGACTCGGAGCCCTGTGTTTAGTTGGAGCTCGGTCTGGAAGATATAACAATTTTGCATTAAAAAAATAAGGAAATCACAGGAAGAAAAACCCTTTTGCTTTTTGGATGAATCTTACTGATAATTTGCTAAAGCTCATTTGAATTTTAAGCACTTCTTTAATCTTCAAAGGCTAAATTGCTTTATGAATATGCATGGTGTGGGCAGACTTTAGTTCATTACCTAGTTGTAAATTCTAATGACCATTAGGTCCTTGCAGTAATTGCGAATTGTTTTGCATTTTTGATTGGCCTATTAACATGTGCATTCGGCACACATCAGGCCAGCCTGTCAGGCTGCTGAAGGAGAAAAAAAAGGTGAAAATTGTTTTATAGCACCAAGATTCTTAGATTTTCAATCTTGGAAAATTGATGATGTAAAAAAATTAAAGCGGTGTTTTTTCTTCTCAAGATTGAAAGTTCACCAAGAGATTTGACATATTTAATTTACATGATGACTTTGCACTCCTTCATTAATGCAATTTGCATATGAAGCTGTTGTTAATCACTTTTGATCATGTTTTGTGTATTAGCTGCCTCAGTGGCTCTTCTCCCTCAGATGCTCCAGTAGAAAGCAGCAAAATGATGCATCTTCTTGCCAAGTTTCCTTTAGTGAATTGAGGAATTAGGAGTCTAACCTTGAGTAATTAAATATGTTCTATCAGTTCTCTTTTAATGTTAAGTACACTTGGTTGGAAGTGTAGAAGGAAATTGTTCCCATTTGGGGGAGACATTCCTTTAAAAAAAAATGTCTATATGTATAGATAGAAAAGACTTATTTGCCGTGATCCAGAGTTGCCTGGGCAGTGGGAGAGGTGATGGCAGGGTAGGACACGGGCTCTTCTTTGCATGGCCAGCCTTGAAGATACTCACCCTGGGCCCTATCCTCTGTGTAAAGCTGCTGTTGTCCTTGGGGTGGTGGTTTCGCGCTTGTGCTGGAGAGGGATGGCCTCAGGATCCAGCCGTGCTGTCAATGCTGCTCCTCTTCCAGTCAAGTCTTTCAGTTGCCTCATCTCAAGGAAGAGTCTTTCTCTACTTGCCTGCCCGGGCAAGGCATTGATTGTTCAACCCTTGTTGTGAGCTGGGAGGGGAAAACTGGGAGCAGCCTGGCTGGAAGCCTGCCCAGCTCTCCTAACCTTCCCAGGCCATCACTGGAGGTCATCCACCAGCCCTCCTGCCTGGTTGGGGCTTTGTCCTTGGGCCCCCATCCAGGTGGCCCTTGTGCCAGCAGCACCGTGGCTCTGGGCTGTGGGATCGGGCCCTCGCCTTTGCTTTGTCCCTTCGGTTGTCCATCTGTGGTAATTGATGCTCAACTTTGGTTTGAGAGTTTATCACTGGGCAAGGAGATGAATCGGAAGGGTGAAACGGATACTCTGATTAAAGGAGCTGCTTAATGAAAGAAAATAAACAGAGAGGGAAAATGACCATTCTGGAAGGGACAAAAGTATAATTTTAACCCCGGAGGAGACCTGCTGCTGCCCTTCCATGACTTCCACCCATACCACGCTAAAAGCATGGTTCAGTTCAAAGTTGTTAATATTCATCTGGGAAACAGTATCCAGAACACAAATAAATTATTAAGTGCATGAACTTTTTCGGCAGTAAGATGAACTGATGGGGTCCATCTGTGAGATCCAGGGGCTTTTTATTTGTGTGTGTCGAACGATTCTGCCCTCTCCGACTTCATAGCCTTTGGTCCCCGGCCAAGTGCATGCATAATTGATTCCACACGCGCTATCATTTTCTTGATGTAATTGCTTTAGTAAGATATGATGAAATCTAATGGATAATTTACTATACGAAAATGACAAAAAAAGTAAATGCTCGTGTTTTGCGCGGGGAGGAGAGCGCCCGGGTTACCCACGCCATGGAGGAAAACCCACTTGGACCATCTCCCACGGGCCAAGATATGGGAGAGAGTCACTGGAGGAGTCCAGAGCAAACTCTCTGTAATTAATCAGAGTTTTACAACACAGGTGAAAGCGAAACATGCACGTTGTTTGGGAACCTTGTTTAGTTTTTTTCTCGAGCAATGCTGTATTTGCTTTTCTAATTTCCAGAATGCAGACTCAGAAAAAAAAAAAAAAAAGGTTCTCGGCACAAGGGGTAGTATTTTTAGAAGTAAATGTGTCCTGGACTCACTGCCTGGTGCTCCAGATAGTACACACGCTGGTCCCTTGCCTGGCAAAAAGACCTTCTTTCTATTCTAACTGCTTAAATAATGCACCAGATTAAATTCAATGCATTGGTTTGGCTGGATGTATTTTTAGATAGTTCAGAAGTATATAAATACCAAATCCACATATATATTTCCATACACATCCAAAAGGGAAAAAAAAAAAATTCCACTTCAGAATTTGACATTACATTGGTTTTTAAGAAATAATTTGTTAATCTCATTTCCTTACCCTTCTGCTTCCCAGTCCTGGTGTATTGTATATTCCTTTCCATAATTTTTTTAAATAGCTGTTCGAGGTAATGTATAGACACAAAAACATTTTCTCGTTTGCTTCCTCCCCCCGTCCTTGCTGTTTTCAATGTACTGAAAGAGGAAAAAATATCCAAGGCAAACCCACATAACTGTAGCAAACTGTTTCTGAGCAAGTCATAATAATGAACAACACATGATCTGAAATGTGATCAGCAAACATATACTTATGCCAAGGAATTTTTGCCATTCACATACCAAGGTTCTGTAAATCAGTAAACCACGGTGGAGGAGCCCCCGGCACGGCGAGGGGAGGAGCAGGAGCAGGAGCAGGAGCGGGACCAGGATGGGCTGCCCCAGCAGAACCCTCTTCTTCACGGAGCAGGGAATGGGAACAAGTTTCTTCCACCTTCCTCAGCCCATGCATCAAAATGCAAAACCAACAAGCAGACCTTAAAGAGGGAAAGTGCAGTCTGAGAGAGCTTCAAATGCAAAAGCAAACAAATAAGTAGCAAAGGAATGAAATTTCGTTGCCACATGTTTTTCAGGGTGGTTGTTTTTTTTTTCCCCCCTCTCCTCAAAGGCCCCCCATCTTACACAGAACCAAAATGTAAATTACTTTCTGGTCCTAATTGGATTTAATTATTTCTTTAGGAGAGGATGGATGGGAGGGGGTGGGAATGGCACACAGCTGTCCTAACAAAACAAAGGAGCCAGAAAAACCTCACTTTCCCCCATGTTGGCTATTAAGTGGTGCAGAGGATCTTAGTGCTGGCAAGCAAATGGAGCGCTCTGGAGACCTGGGGAAGGGGTAAGAG
This sequence comes from Brachypteracias leptosomus, assembly GCA_013401335.1. Lineage (NCBI taxonomy): Eukaryota > Metazoa > Chordata > Aves > Coraciiformes > Brachypteraciidae > Brachypteracias > Brachypteracias leptosomus. The sequence goes on along the minus strand of VYZX01007308.1, from coordinate 453,103 downwards.
CTGTCTGCAGCCAGGAGGAAAAAGCCACGCTAGTGAACCTTAAATTTGTGGTTTCCTATTAATTTCTCTAACTGCCTTGTTCTTTAGAGCACCCATCCCTTGTTCTCAGTCACCTTGCCTGGATGGCTTGGCCCCATGGTAGGACCCAGCCTCAGTATTGGGCTGTGAATCCCACCATGGCTGCTTGCCTGGGAAGCACCAGCCTCCCTGGAGAGGAGCGGGGGTGGAGTTGGGTCCTTGGCACTCATTGGGATGTTCCTGGTGTGATCAGGGTCTCCTTGCTGGCCAGGGAGCTGGTTGTGCCCCCAGGCCAGGGGTTTGGGGCACTTGGGCAATGGGAGTGAGGTCCAGATGAGCTTTGTGGGTTGGTGGCACGTTGCACCAGTGGATCTCAAAGCGCTTTACAAGCTGTAATGAATGTGACCACTAACATGATTTATAGTGCGATTCATTATTGGTATTGGAGGGACTGTATTCTTATTTTGTCATTTGCTGTTAAAATTAATACACTCCATGCTGGCTATAAAAGTGTATTTGCATTTAATTGCAAGTCAGAATGAATTAGTGGATATGATTTAAGCCCCAACTCACTCCTTAAAAAGAAATCTTTAGCAGGGAAGGGAAAATCAAGCTCCTTGCTGGATTTCTTTGGTGGACACAGGGATGGAGCGAGGAGTTGGGGGCAGGCAGGGGCTCAGCTCCTTTCTGTTGGTGGGGGTTTTCTTAATTCTTGAGGTTGCTTTCAGCAAGAAATGCCTTTGCCAGGAGGGGCTTAGGCAAAGTGGTCAAGCACATCTGCTCCTGGGAAGGTAGGGAAGAAAAGAGGTTACTAGTAATAGGGCAGCAGCACAAAGGGAAAATTGTACACTGGAAGCATTAGTCTCCTCTGCGGTGGTGTGGCCAGACTGGTTTAGCAGACAGGATGATAGATTGCTTTGTCAAGGGTCCCAGGGTGTGCCCTGAACTTGAAGCACTTTGTTTATCTTGAATAGAAAGGGAAAAGCACAGACATAATCGATGTCTAGTTTTTTAGGAGGGAGGAAGAGGTAGAGGAGGGAGCAGGGGGGGTGGCGGTGGGGGGAGGCCCTGGCTGTGGCTCTCCATTAACAGATGAACTTGGCTGAAGTCCAGAGTTTGATGAGAGAGTGTCACAGCCCCAGAGCTGGCCAGCCTTTTCAATAATTTTCTTTTTTTTTTTTTTTTTTTTTTTTNTTTTTTTTTTTTTTTTAATACCTGCTGACTGTACATCAAATGCTCCCAGGTCTTTTGGCTAAAGGCAAGAAGAGAGAGAGAGGTGGGGGGAAAAAAGACACAGCTCCATTTTTTCCCTCTGAACCAGTTGAGACCAGTCCCTTGGCCACGCACGCAGGTTCTATCATCTTTCCTGGCTCGCTGTTGGGAAAAAAAGAGTTGTCACCATGCCAGTAACCTGAGGGCCCAGGACACACACACAAAAAAAAAAATAAAATAAGGGGCTTGGTGTTCTGAGAGGCAAATTAAACTCCGAGAGTGTGTGAGCAGGAAGGGCTGCGTGTTTGGGAGATTTCAGCAATAACAGGAGTTAAATTCAGGGGTAAAAAGCATCTGTCAGGGCATCCCTGCCTGGGGAGGGTGAGGCCTGGGGACAGACCGAGTGCAGGCAAATGATAGCACCTTTACACGGTGGCTTCCACCCAGTTAAAGAACTTTACTAGAAAAAAACCCAGATTAATCCCTCTCGCAGACCTGCGCTTGGTGTGAAGGTGGCTGCACTTCCAGCCTTGTCCCAGCCATCATGAAATTTTGTCAACATCGAGGTGCTTTGTAATGCCTTGGTGGTGAGAATAAAGACAAATCAGAGATCTTTGCTGGGTTACCGTTGGTTTTTTCTTGAAGTTACTGGCTTTGCTAGAGGTGGGTTTGGCAGGGAGGTGGGCACTGGGGCTGTGGTGGGTGCCACCTGGGAGCTCACAGCTTGAGCACCTGGCTGGAGCTTCCCAAGGGCACCTGGCCCAGGGCGTGGGTGGCCCCAGTGACTTGGCAACGCTGCCTGAATTCAGGGTTGTTTTGTGTGTATTTTTTCGTTTTCCGATTATGCTGTCTCTTTCTGACAGTTGTTCAGCTCCTTACGAGTCTTGGCAGGAGGCTGAGCCTGTAACATCCTGACATTTTTGCTTTTTAACAGGCCAGTCTCATCGTGCTGGAGCAAACGGCAGCTTAACTGCGTTTCACTCTGGCTGGTTTGAAAATAACGTGTGCTCTGGTCAAACAAGAAAACTCCTCACTGGAAGATCTCAGCACCTTGTTTTCTGTTCCAATGATACCAGGTGGATTTAAAAATGAATGGAAAGGGCATAGCTGGGAAAACACAGACTCCCTGTCGCTGCAAAGGGCAGCATTTTTGGAGAAAGGGTAGGTAGGAATGGGTCACCTGCATGTCCTGTGCCCCTTCCATGGGCTCCCAGCATCACACCTCGCTGCTGGGAATTAGGTTTGGTTGGTGCTTGTGGCTCTGTCTCCCACAGACATCCCTGCTGGAAAGGGGGCAAGCACAGGGATGGTTTTCTCCTGGCCACCTTGCTATGTGTAGGGCATCCAGATCTGAGTCCTTGGTTTTGATGACTCATTTTGAGGTCCCTTGTTGCCTCCCCTTTCCCCTTGCATTTTTAGCTAGCAGCTGGCGGTGTGTGGCGCACTGAGCTCTGCTCCGTGGGAGGAAAGCACAAAGGCTGGGAAGAGACTGTGGGATATGGCTCCACGGTGTTGGGTGCCAGGGCTCTGGAAGGCTCCCTCCTGAAACTGGTTCTTCCCTTGCTTTCTGTGTTGCGTGTCAAACCGTGACTGGTTTGATTGTGAACTTCCCAGCGACTTGGCACCTCCTGTATTTTTTGCCCTGGGCGTTTGCCTACGCACGTGAGCAGCTCCCCGGTGTGATGCCTGCACAGGACTCCCTGTTATCTGCTGATCGTGGTGTTTACCTCTGCGGCATCCATTACGTGAGGACCTGAGTGCCTCCGAGATGTTAATGAGTACACCCTCGCGGTACCGGGGTGAGATAGGCAACCACTGTTCTATAGCACAGCACAGGTGGGGTGGCTTGCCCTAGGTAAGGTAGAACAGGGCTGAGAGCCTGGTGCTGTCCCTTCCTTTAATTCCAAAGCCTGGAAATCAAAACATGGTCACCTCTTCAACTCGCTCTTTGCCAAGACCTTTCTCCCTGTGAGGGGTCTGCATCGCTCCTTTGGCCACCTCACCTCTCACCCTGTCTTTGAGCTCCATGGAGACACAGGCACTTGGTGTGGGGAGCACACGCTTGGATGTGGTTGTCCTACACCACATCCCCTGGGGGAATTTGCCCTGTACATCTCTGGGGAGGTATCAGGCTTTGCGTGGGCTCCCCGCATTTGGGTGAGCGGCGTCGGTGGCGAAGGTATGTCCAAGAGACAAGGCGATGACCTTTGGGTCAAGTACCCATGTCTGAAGAGCTGGTGATAAATATTGTACAGTGGGAGCAAGGGGGCTGTAACAGGGCTGCGGGCGAGGAGGCTACGGGCGAGCAGCTGGCTGGGCAAGAGGCTGCCGGGAGAGCAGGGTAGTATTTCTACTTCACACTGATTGAAACGTCGACTAAAAATCAATGCTGTTGACTCGGGATAATTTACCGTTTTCTGGGTGCTAAGTGGCCGGGCTGAGGATGCGCTGGCCGGGGCGAGCGCGGAGCGGGCCGGGAGCGGTGCTGAATCAGACCCATTATAGGTCAGCCCTTTATTTGTTTCATCACGACTTTTACACAGTTGTCGTGTAATTTATGGCCTCTTTCACGTTGTCAAACATTTTCATTGCGGCTTCTTCTTAACACGCTCCTGACACAGACAGGGCTGCTTTAAAGACACTGTATTGTTTCATAATCTGAGAGGAGGACTATAAAACATCAAATTACACTATCTTCAGGCTAATCTAAATGCACTACAGATTGAAATCAGAGCTCATTTGTCCCTGATGCAAATTATTAAGTTCTAATTATAAATATCCATTTAATTACCCCATACATTTTTATTCTGCAGACCTTCTCAGCAATTCTGTCTGAGATACAGTAGATGTATAGGAGAAAATCTGCAGTAATTAATGTGCATTTCCTAAATAATAAAGAACAAACACGAGCCACTTTGTTCGTGGATGACATATCTGTGCACACATTTTTAGCTATCCGTGTCACGGCGTCAGATGCTGAATGCTAATTCAAGAATAAATAGAAAAGACCAAAATTAAAAGTTTGAGGGTTTATTTCCCTCCCCTGCCCTGGTTGTGGGAAGAGTTGGGTCCTCCAGAACCTTGTGCTCTCCTCATGTGAGGGATGAAGGTGGCTTGGATGAGTGTGGTGGTGTGTCCGTACTGGAAACCCCACAAACCCAGATGCGTCTCAAAATAAAACAAACTGAGGGAGCCACTTTCTGCTGCACCAGCCTCTACAACTTCTTGGTTTCATGCCCAACAGCAGCCGAGCAGGTTACAAAAGCCCCTCTTGAGCAGCAGTAGAGGATGCTTGTGGTCCCCTCCCTGCTTCTGTGCTCATGCAAAACCCAATGGCAGGGGCAGATGTGGAGGAAAGGATCTGCTGGGGAAGATCCTGCTTGGAGTTACCCTGGATGTAAACTCTGAGTGGCTCCCCTGCAGCCAGAAGAGTCACTTGGTGAGTGTAAAGGAGCTTAGGAGCAACCAGTTATGGTTATTTATGTTCAGATTAACAGAGAGCCTCATCTAACATCTACTGAAGTCTAGGGAAAAACTCAGAGAGTGCAGCAGGCATCTACTCATCCGGACGCAAGTGATGTCTGTCAGAGATGGCCAGAGCAGAGCGTGTCCCCACAGACACACATGGGGTGAAAAGCTGACTGCATGGCCCTTGAGGTGAGCATCACCACAGGCTTCCTTGCACTCCCTATTTATACCCATATTTGCATCTGCTTTCTGGGTGATAGGGTAGGATTTCCAGAAGAGGTACTCTTATGGTATCAATAATGACAAAGAAAAATTAGCTTTGAATTTTCTCAGACACACGTTCCACTAAAGCTCCATTCATTCTGTCAGTTAAGGAGGCAGTGTCCTCAGTTCCCGAGTTACTTTGTCCTTAGTTTAATAATTTTACCTCAAACTGTCCTGGAGTCACAGGGTGCTACGAAGGAAATCCCATAAGTGTAAAAAGTGCTGCTAGGAGCCTAAAGACCTTTATATGAAGAAACCAAGCACAATCCAAGCCTGATTTCATAAATATAAGAATAATTATCTTGGCTTTTCTATCACAGTATCTATTTTGGAAAGATCAGCCTGTCTTTTTTTTGTTTTTTTTTCCTGAATCACAATTACTGTACTGCTTTGAAACGTATTTTTTTGTGATTCCTCTGTAGCACAGCCACTGTAGAGATAAAGCTGTTTGAGATTTTGCATCTTGTTGTCTCTATTATGCAGAAACTTAAACTACATCCTAACCTGGTGGTGGGCTGGTGAGAAAGCCACACCACAGGCTGGCAAGTGCTTTAATTCCTGCACCATCTGCTTTTACCTGAGCAGCTGAGTGTGCCTGGGAAGTAGACTCTGTGTATCCCATCACCCATCGTAGCATTTCATAGCTCAATACCCTTTATCTATTATTATGATTATTACTATTACTATATGCTACAAATGCACCGGTCATTGTGTTGCTAATGTGTGGGGGGGTGCTCCGGCTGGGACAGGCTCTGCTCGCTAATGGGGTCACTCGTGTCAGGGTGTGATGTATGGATTATGTTTACCCTGGCATGTTTTGTTTGTGAGCGAGGCTGTGGGAATGGGGGGCAGATGATGAATGAAGATGCTCCACAGTTTCACGCTCGTCCCTGTGGTCACAAGCCTCCAATGCAATAAAGAGCTTCTTGTGATGGAGAAGTATTTATGTGCCCGTAGCGGACTTAAAGCTTTAGGTCTGTGGCTGAGCTTGAAGGATAGTCCAGCACTTTGGGGTTTTTGGTTGAAGCTCTTATGTGACCCAGATAAACACTTGGAATTTGTTGTGAAAACCTCGGAAGTGTGTGATCCAGCCAGTTAAATAATTTGCCTGGCTGATAATTGGTCTATTTTCCATCGTTGGGCCTCCATGTATCCGTTGGATGATCTTCATCACCAAAACACAACCAGCTAAATAGGCGTGTGTGCTGTCATGGACCCCAGTGATGAATGCCTTCAGAGGCCTTCCTTGCCCTCCCAGATGCAAGTAAAACATTAATTCTCTTAAAACCCAAGGTTGTCCTAGTGCTTTCATGAGCATGCTGCAGCGGTAGGAGTCATGGGCACAGCAAGGGTGACCTTTGCCCTCCGGACGTCTGGCTTGTCACCACAGCACGAGTATGCTCAGAGCTTCTTGCTGGTCTCTCCCATGGGTCCCACTTTCCTTTCCCCCCTCCTCATGCATCCGTTTAAATGGACAACTGTGGTCTGTACGCAGGTTCTTCCTACTTATTTTATCCCCTGAAAGAGACAGAGTCCAACAAGCTTTTACCCACCGAGTCTATAGAGAAAACGGCCAGGCAATTTTTGTTTCAATCTAGGCGTCTCTCCGGAGCGCTAGTTCCAGAGACTGATCAATAGGTTTTATTGTAGACCTCACTGTCTCTAAAAGCACCGTGACCTTATCCCGTCTAAAAATAGCATTTGCTCTTGCTGCCTGCAGAACCTTGACCTGTGAAAACCCATTTGGAGCATAACTGACACGTGCAGTCAGCTGTGCATCCAAGACCCTTGTACGCCCTGGGAGAAAGCTCCTTGTGCTCCTCGTAGCCCTTGTTGGGAGGAAGGAGAGAGGGAGGGGTGTGGGGGTGGATGAGGTGCCCTTCTCCCTCGGGAATCCCAAGACGGAGGAAGGCTGGTCTTCTCCAGGTCCTGAGCAAGTGCTGCTCTGGCTGTGGGCAACTTGGGCAGTGGGAAGCGAGCACCTCGGAGCATCTGTCCCCTTCTTTTGGGAAGATCCTCACATGCAATCCCAAGTACACATTCACAGCAGCATCGTGTGCCAGGAGCATCCCTCCTGTGAGATGTGTCTTTGTCGTTTCTACTGGAAATGTTGCTGAAGTGCCACTCTGGAAAACATGGTCTCCTTTTCTTCTAAATGGCTCTTCTTAAGATCGGACAAAAGAAGGTCACCTAAGTTAGACCAGTTCCTGATTAGTGGGTTGGATTTATTCATTAAGACAGTTCCCAAGGGCAGGGCTCAGAGTGGATTTTGGTGACCTACTGATGCACCAGATGGGCTTGAAGTAGCCACCAGGTACTTACTGTCTGTGACAACATCTGGCAGAGAAGCACCCTCTTGCACATGTGTATCCTCTACCAGAAAGGGCTTGGTTGATGTTTCCCATGCAAATGAAGAGATGTGGGAGAAGAGGAGCTTGGGGACCCCACCAGGGTTGGGCCGCCCGGCAAGGGTTAAGCAGCCTCCCCGGTGAGCAAGGTCTGGTGAGCAAGGTCTGGTGCCGAGCCTCTGGGAGATGAAAAGGGAAGCGAGCTATGATTGCAGAGCTGTAAAAAAGGTGGCATTTTGTTCTCCCGCTAACAAAAGCCAGGACTATTGTTGCCTCCGAGCTTGAAAGAGAGGTCACCGGTGGTATTAGTGCAGCTAATCACATAAGAGGCCGGGTGGGCTTGGCGCACGGCGTCGTCTGCTGCTGGCGGGGCTGAGACCGGCCACCCCGGGCTGTTCCCAGGCACAGGTTCCTCTTTGGTTACACAAAATGTCCGCTCCCGCTCTCCTAATGCGCAGGCTATTATTAGCTGGTGTCACTCAGTTATCTGAGAGTGGCGCTTTTAGCTGCCATCTAAGTGCCTGACACTTGGGTTTACAGCAGATTAAATTAAATTTTAGGCCGGTTTGGCTTTACTGGGTGTAGACAAAAGGAGCAGCTGCCGTGGAAATGCAATCTGGCACCGGCGAGGATGGATGGGGAGCCCTGGCTGGTCTTCCCCTCTGGGCTTGGAGGGTCTCAACATGTGGGTGACTGTTTTGGGAGTGAGTTTCTAAACCACCATCCCTTGGCACATGGGCATGTCCCAATGCTGGGCCACATCCCTACCAGCCAAAGCGTGTTGAGATGGAGAGCGTTTAGATGTGACCATCTGGCAAGTGTGCATGAAACTGCTGCTTATCTGTAGAGTGTCTGTCCAAACACTGTAGTGAAAGCTCAAGATAAATACTATTTACTTATTGATGAGTATGTTGGTGTAGTCCTCTTTGTACCTCTGTACTCAGCACTGGTGAGGCCACACCTCAAATACTGGGTTCAGTTTTGGGCCCCTTGCTCCAAGAAGGACATCGAGGGGCTGGAGTGTGTCCAAAGAAGGGCAACAAAGCTGGTGAAAGGTCTAGATAACATGTCTTGTGAGAGGCAGCTGAGGGACCTGGGGTTGTTGAGCCTGGAGAGAAGGAGGCTCAGGGGAGACCTCGTTCTTGACAGCTCCCTGAAAGGAGGTTGTAGCCAGATGAGGGTTGGTCTATTCTCCCAAGTAACAAGTGATAAGACAAGAGGAAATGGCCTCAAGATGAGCATGGGGAGGTTTAGGTTGGATATTCAGAAAAATTTCTTCCCCAAAAGGGTTGTCAAGCCTTGGAACAGGCTGCCCAGGGCAGTGGTGGAATCACCATCCCTGGAGATATTTAAAAGCCATGGAGATGTGGTGCTGAGGGACATGGTTTAGTGGTGATCTGGCAGTGCTGGGTTAACGGTTGGATTTGATGATCTTAAAGATCTCTTCCAACTAAAACGATTCTATGATTCTGTAAATCTGTCCATTCCTTTTGCTGTTGAGCATGTTTCCATCTTACTTTTTTGAGTAGAAAGCAGCAGACCTACAAGAAGATTCTGCACAGGTTTATTCTGTGCTAAAAGTGCATCAGGTCAAGGCCAGGTGCAGAAGTTTGTCAAAGATGCAATTGCCTTAATCGCCAACTATTGCTGTGGGTAGGTGGCACAAGGAATGCTCATCCTGAGTGGAGATGTGGGGGGAAAGGAGATAACAAATGGTCTGCGTTGGAGACCAGGTTCTTCTGGTCCAGCTATGGCTGGAAAAAAGAGCTGGTAGGACACTTCTCCCTGACATTCGCAGCTTGAAGGGCGTTCTTAGACATTGGATCTAATATCACCTCTATCTTTAAAGTTAGATTGATAGGGATCAAAGACACCTCACAAGATGAAGATGCAGCTGGCCCTGCTCCAAAGCAGCTTTCTCAATAACCTTCTCAAGAAGGGAAGGGTAGTGGCAGGCGGGTATTCAGCAAGGCAGGTCTTGTCAAGAGATATTTTTCTCTTCAGCAGGATGATGCTGTTCTGGGGTGGCTGGTGCCTGGCCCTCCTGAGGTGACCAGTCATCTCCCCAAAGACCTGAGGGATGGGCTTTGCGAGAGCGAGGTTCAGTCCGGAGCTGGTAGGAGCAGCTGCTCCACATGTTGGGTTGGGTCAAACTGGGTGGAACTAGCAGGAAAAAGCAGATGTTGCAAAAGGGAATTGCTGGATTAAAACGTAGTCTCCCTCTTGAAATTACGGGCATCTTTTCTTAGGGCTTTGGGTTCAAAGGTGGCACAAGCAAACATCATTTTTCTTGAATGTCTTGGTATCTGCTTCCTCTTGAATCCTGCAGCCCATTTGGCACCGTCCTTCCCGTGCAATTGCCTCCTGGAGGGAGGGTATCTCTGGACGTGGGTTGTGTGCTGGGTGCATTTAGGGGAGCATGCCCAGGTGCTGTATGGGCGTCCCTACACCTATGGAAGGAGGTACGGTCTTGGAGGCTCTGGAGCCAAGGTTGTCATGGGCAAAGTGGAAACACCGCTTCAGTTTCTCTGCCCAGCCTCGCTTTTGGGTTTGAGCCAAACAACCCTGATTAAATCCACCATCTTTTAATATGAGGTTGGGAGGGCAGTGGGAGAAGGGATGGAGTTGTGATGCAGGTGCTGTGTAGGCTTTGGCACGGGAGGCTGGTTGCCCCTTGCAGCCCCTGGAAAGTTGCAGACCTCCTTGAGCAGCCCATGGAGACATGCAACAAGTCCAGCCAAGTTTTGGTCCTGCTCCTTTGGGAGAGTCACAAATAATTCAACCCAACATGGTGTTTGCTTAGTTGCAGGGGTGGGATTCAGTCTCTTAATTTCCACACGTGGTAGTGTGTTCATCTGAAAAATGAGATCCTTTTCTGGACAGGTGATATATTTGTGATTGGGTGAATTTAGGTACAGCTTTGACTGGGGAAAAAAAAAAAAGAAGAGAAATTCAGAAAAGTTTTCTGCTCACCTTGTCTTACTTAGTTTTGTTTAGTGTCGTGGGAAGATCGATTGCCCTGCGCAGGTCTGAGGTGGTGTATGGATTTCTGGGCACATCTATAGATATCCATATGTTGTTGGTATGGAAAGCCCACCTTGCTGGTGATGTTTTGTGGGTCTGGGAGTTAGGAGGAGGATTTTGCTGGGTGCTGACTGTGCCAGTCTCCCTTGATGGGGATGCCCAGAGTGTATGTCAAGGAGCTGTGTTGGCCTGGCTTTGGCAGCTGCTGCTCTTTCTAAGAAGCTCTTGGAAACCTGTTTTTTGATTCCACACCTCTCAAATGTATGTTAGTCATTGGGGCTACAGTTTGTAAACAACCTAGTCAAATTCAGATTGTGTTTGCATAATTCACACCTCCTGTCTGAGGGAGAAATAGCAAAGTATTTCCTTAAATTAACAAAAACCTGTAATTGTTTTCTTCTACATGTGGAAATTGGAGAGAAAGGCATCTCCTTGGATTTTATTATTTGTATAATTTGTTTTTGCTGTTGTTTCAGAATAACTTTGTTAGGAACTGGCAGCATCTGCTAATTTTCAGAGCTATCGTGGTGATGGTAACATAAAAACTTGAGGTCAGAGTGTGTCCAACACCTTATTTGAAAGCATTCACGTTTCTGTTGGTGCTAACGCTGCTCTGCTAGCAGAGGAATATGGTGGTCAGAGTATGAAAGTTTGGCCCTAAGCAATCATTTCTGCTGCATTGGGGTCAGATTGCAGAGCCTTTACTCATCCTGGTGAGTATTTATTAACCTTTGGAGAACAATGGCTGTAAGGAGATTACCTGGGTAAGTGCTTAACCTGCTGGGAAGGAAGCTGGGGAGCCTGGACCCACTTGTGTTTTGGGAGAGATGAGGAGGGCTCTTTGCTGGCCAAGGGGAAGGTGGGTCTGGAGCCCAGGCTGGGCTGGACAGGAGGTGACGCCTTTTGAAGAGGTGCTTTAGGTGTGTGTTGTCTCTCCCGGATTAGCCACGCTGAGAAAGGGGAAAAAAAAAAGTCCGTGTTTGAGTGACGTGAACAAAGTAATTGACTATCAGTATCAAGAACTACTGCACAACCATGCAGGGGACAAGTCAGAACACACCTTGACAAAACCCTGCAACAAAGGGCTGCTCAAACACACCCTTGAGTCTAGGGAGCTGTAAATTGAGCTTTAACTCCACTGAAATACTTTTAGGCTTTGTGTATGTTTTTGTGTCTGCTTTTGTGCTTGAGTGCCACGCAGGAGGTGACTGAAGTCCCCAAAAAGCAGCAGCAGGCACCATGCTCTGCCGAGCACCGAGACCAGCCGTTCGTGTCGCTCCACAGCCAAGTGGCTTTAGCCTCCACAAACCACATGGGATTTCTCCCATTCCCACCTCCTCTTCTCACCCAGCCGTATGTGCTTTCCTGAAAATTCAGGAAGGTGAAACAGCTCCTCAATCATCTTGTAGTCGCTGTTTTTCTCACAAGGGAGAGACAAAGAGTGGGACCTTGTACCCTGCCGTGTGAGTGCAATGATCTCTCTATGAGCAGCTCCACACCCATTTCTTCCTACAGGTTAGAGACACATTTTTGGCACTGGTCACAGTAAGCGTTCCAACATGTTTTTAATCTGCAGCTCTCACGGCTTGAAAGGTCTGGTGTTGTGGCTCTGGTTGAGTGCACGTATTTCAAGGTACCTGAGTAGTGCAAAATGCAAAACGTGGGTAAAATACAGTGACAAGGATTTAGTCTGGAGGTAGCAGTTTGGTTGGTGCTTGTTCTGTGTGTCCTTCAGTGATACTTTCTATCTCCTCAGCTGTTTCCTTGTGGCACTGGATGCCTCTTCTGGATATCTAAGTGGCTAGTGAAAGGCTAGTGATAGCACCCTGCAATTCTTTTTGCATTTGTTCCTGCCTGCTGAAAGCCATCAGCTGCATTTGGTAGGCATGCAAAGTGAAATGCCTTTGGTTGCTCACTTTCTAACCAGCCTGCACTTCAATGATGAATCATGGTGCCCAAATCCACCAAACTCTTTCTGTTGACTTAGGTTTTGGATCAAGCCCCAAAATCTGATTTAATTCCTTCCCCCTTTGCCCCAGATGTGGAGTGTGCCAATTTATTTTTCTCTGCTCTTCTCTGGATGTCATTTACCACAGCCTGAATTCAATCAGCCTCTTGGTTTCTCAGATGATTTCTCTTATGGGCAGAGCCATAGGGGCAAACACCCAAGGGGTGGACCTCCCAGGTTGCTGGGTACAGGCTGTGACTGTCACACGATGGTGTCTATAGGTGCTAAGATGGCTTTGTCTGGCCTTGTTTTGTGTTTTACTCAAATATGCTGAGATGAGAACAGTGCCCATGGTGGAGAGGCGGGTGAGGAGGAGGAGATAGATGATCCCTCTCTCGTTCTGGAAAGATTCAGTGGTTGCCCTTGGTCCTTTCACCTCCAAAGGGCTATGCATTTTTAGACTTTTCCCAAAAGTGTCAGTGTGGGGAGCAGCATTAGGAAGAGACTAGATGAATGACCAAAACGTAGGGGCAAAATTAATTAGGCAGTTCAGAAGCTGCAAACGAGTCATTTGCAGGGAATGACGAAGGGATGGGTCCCTTCTCCAGCCCATTGCAGTGATGTTTATAAATCAGGGTAACAAAACGAGAGCCCTTGTTAGGTCTGTGTGACATGAAAGGTGCATTTAGCTGCAAAGTTTAGCACTGGCTGATGTAAAATCAGATGGATGTAAATGCTGGGAGATGCCAGCAAGGCTGTGCCTTCAGGCCTGGGTCAGACCCTCCTTGGCTCTCGTGTTCCCCTTCTGCAAAGGGGCTGTTCAGCTCTGTAGGTTCCAGATGTGCTTTTCCCCATTTGCAGCTCTCGCTGGTTCTTCTCCTGAGATGTTGCCTCATCTTCCTCTCCCTGCCTAACATCCCCTGCCCTCTGCTCCCTCTGGGATAGTGGCTGTGGTACCCAGCATGTCCCTTTTGAGCATGGGCACCTTGCGTCCTCTGTAACCCTGTCTGTAGGGTCCCTGGCCATGCCAAAACCCTTCCCACTTATCTGCTTCATCCGTCACACGCAGGGAAACCCAACTGGCTGGTGTAGGTGCTCCTAAGTGAGCAGTATTATATTACCCCACATAAATGTCACGTTAATGGAGCATTATAACCGAAAGATGCTCGTAGATCACTCTAAACCATTTTAGGCATCTGTTACACTTCTGTCACCTGCTCTTCGCCCATTCGTTTGTGTTTGGGATGGGAAGGACGCTGTCAGGAGAGCCTGGAGAGGACCTGGGGGGAGGCAAGGGTGGGCTGGCCTGATGGAGAAGCCCACCTCCCCACCAGGACCTCCACTGGTGTGAAGTCCAGCTGGAAGAGGTGTAGCAGCAGGGTGCTGGGAGGGCACACCGTGGGTCAGCTTCGAAAGGGTGTTGAGAGAAAGTGCTGACTTATCTGAGCTGGCTCAACGCCTTGGGAAAGTCCAGTGTAGGCAAGGGGGGAGCCCGAGCGTCGGCGCAGCCGAAAGCCCACGGTGCCTCATCTGCGACGGCTTTCTAGATCACACCATGTAACACAGCCCAACAAAGGGCCTTTAAATCCTAGTCAAGAAGACAGACAATAGAAGGTCAGAGTTTAAAAGAGAAAGTGTGCCTCAGACTGATGTAATTCCCCTTCTCCCCCCTTTTCTTAGTGTGAATCCTTTGATATTTGAGCAGGGAAATCCTCTTTATCGGGAAACTCCACCTCCTCTTATCTCGTACTCCCTCGAAAATGCTATCTGCTCTCCCGCCTTCCGTGCCTCCCAGCCCGGTTTGTGGTGGAAGCCTCCCCACTCCCTCCTGTCCCTCTCATCCCGTGGCTGCAGGAGGCTCAGGGCTGGGCACAGGGACTCGCTGTAAGTAAACACCCTCCAGCTAATGATATCCACGGGGACTTAAGCTCACCCGTCGTGGTCAGGATCCTGGGAGCACGGGTGACTTGCCACGAGAGACTGAACCTCCAGGTAACACTGTTGAGATGCCCTGGCTGGTCGTAGCAGTAGCCAGGCTTGGATCAACCTTAGAAATGTGGGAGTTTATTTTCCCAATCAGCCCCCTCTGCTCAGCAAGTGTTTAGGTGGATAGGAGCAGCCTCTTTTTTGGAGCTGGAGGAGCCCACAGCCACAAGTGCTTCTCCTGATGCTGCCCTCACAGCAGTGGCAATCACGATAAGGTGTATGTAGGTGGTGAAGCCTGCTCCTAGTTGTGTTTCGGCCTGGCAAATAAAGTTCTCCCTCACCTACTTGTGCTGTAGAGCAATCTCTTTCATAAAAAATATAAAGCTAGCCATGTTGGGTCAGACCAGAGGTCTGCTGAACCAGTGTCCTCTTTCTGGCCTGGCCAGAGTCGGAGCCCTTGGAAGGAGCAGAAGATGTAAAACAGGCATCCCTTGCTATGCTCTCTTGTCTTTGCTCTCCAGCATTGTGGGTTGCACTGGAGCATCCCCAACTCTCCTTCGAGGTTATGCCCATCCCCTCTGCTTACTTGCAGATATTTTGCCTGAACTGTGACTGGAAAGGTTGCATTACGTTGCTGATTGCATCAGATAAGTCGTGTTTCTTAACCTCCATGCAGTGGACTCCTGTAAGACTTGTTAACACTCTTAATTTGTTACAACAAACAATTGCAAAGCTGGGGAAAGGGAGCGTCCCCGTGTGCACGCTCAAAGCCTCTGGGTATCTCTGCCACAGCTCTGGAGACCAAAGAGCTTCTGTTCTTCTGCTCCATGGAAAATCAGATCACAGCTCTGACCTGTGCTGTTGGTAGCCACAGAGGGCCAGGCTTCTCTTTTCACCTGGGTGGATGTCAGTAGGAGTATTCTCCATGTAATGCTCACGCAAGGCAGCACAGAGACATGCCCAACACATTTTTGAGTGTGAAGACACTGGGCACCAAGTACCTGTACGTCCAGCTGGAGTCAGTGGCTGCTGAAGTGATACCCGAGGGGTTTTTTTATTTCTGCATCCTGAAGAGCCAGGGAATGATCTGTAGTAACACCTCGGGCAACCCTTGGGGTGTAAATCAGATGGGACCTGCCTGGCCAATTTACACCAGCAGATGTTCTAGTCCTGAAGGCTCATCCCTGAAGTCAGATGGAAATAGCCACCAAATTTTTCTTCTTAAGACATTGGAAGTGACTTTCCCAGTAGGTTGTGTTTTGGCATTCATGTTTCTTTCTCCCATCCCCTCAGCCCTCAAACGTGGGGCTGAGGCAGGAATTCATGGTACTTTTCACTAGCATCTTACCATCTTCTCAGGCTACTTTGATGCTCCTGCCCTTCCAACTTCTTAAAGCTTGGAAAAGAGCTTGGCTGCGAGAAGCCCGTGTCCGCAAAATGGTGCAGAGTGGAGGGAAATGATGTCATTAATTGTGCAGTTGATTTAGATTGTAATTCGTGCAGCCTTCAGTCCCCAACCAGGTTAACCCTCCCTGAGTTTAAAATAACAAAAAGGGAACTGTCAGGATCGGAGCTAAAATATTGGCATGATGAAACATGTTCACAGGTAGCCATTAGCACTTTATGTCTGCATGAGTAGTGTCTTCAAGTGGTTTGTTGGTAACAGAGCAGGGAGGTTGGGCAGAGTAGGGCATTTGTTTTCAAACTGGCTTTTAATTGCACTTTTTTACTGTCCTTACTTGTCAAGGAGGATGCCAGGGTCAGGGTGAGCTCCGGGCTGGGGAGGTGGCCTTGGGACAGGGCTGGGTTTCAAGTCCCAGCTGTTTGCCAGAGACTGAAAAAGAGCAGATAAGTCTGGACAGGACCTGTTACTACTCTTATTTTGCTGTTACAATGGGTGTGAGATACCTGACTCTGAAAGAAATGTGAGGAGTAGCTGTGATGTGGAGCAAAATGTGGGTGTGATGCCCAGGGAGGTGCTGGTCAGTCCAGGTGCTTGAGATGTTCCTGCTGCCAAATCATGTAAGAGTCACAACACTGAGCTCAGCTCCTGGTTGCACCAATGCTGGTTGCCATTTGGTCATCGATGGCAGCAGCATCCAGCAGTTGCTTAAGGAAGTGGTAGACATTTATTTGCAATATTAAAAAAGAATAAAATAGGAAAAGAAAAGAAGAGGAGGGTGGGAACTGGCAAATATTTGTACCAGAAATTAAGGAAAATCCTTTTGGGTTTGTTGATAGTGTTGAGGACCGTGGAGGAGAGGCCGTTGCTGCTCCTCATCAAGCAGCAGCAGCATGTGCCAGCTCCCACTGCTGGAAGTGACTCTTCCACTGCTAAAGCTGCATGGTCTTCCTGAATATCCAGGTGCAGCCCTGCCCACCTCTATGTCCACTCTCTTTTCCCCTCCTGTTGGGGCTTCCCCCATCTCTCTGATATCCTGCTTACGCTGATGTGGAGGTTCTCAGAAAAAAAACCCCATGCATGCTGTTACCACCTCCTATGGACTCTTCCCTTTGGATCCATTGAAAAATGTGCCTTGTGGATGTTTTGTTTGTGTCTCAGCAACTGCAGCCCTTCTTGTTCATGGAAATGTCAGACCCTGCCTTGTTATTGACTGCACGGCTGGGTCTACGTGTCTCTCTGCTGGTGAGGAGCTGGCCTGGGGCAAAGCTTTTCTTCCACCCACTTCTCTCTGCCTGTTCTGGATCCCCTGCGTTGATGAACATGAGTTGTCTCCTATAAAAATATTTGTACACATTTTTTTTTGGGAGACAGGCTGCTGGCTGTGTTTAGGTTGGTTCTCCATGATGAAGAAGCATTTAGAAGTTGCCCGACTACTTTTCCTGATGATTTTTGAGTTTCTTGTGAGGTTTTGCTTGAGCGTGTGGATGTTGCTGTGGGGAGGGACATTGATACCCTCCCCGTGTAGCTTGAAAGCCTTGAAAATCTCTGCCCCAGGTGCAAAACGTGCCTTTTGTGCATCAACTTTTCGTCCTTCCCAGAGAAAATCCAACCACGTTGGCAGTCATAGCACGGTGGTGCCTTGTTCTTTTCTTACAGGAGCGCTGTGGTAATGGCAAAAACAAGGCCCGGATGCTGATCTACGCTCTTCAAAAATTCTGTTTGTTTGTTTTTCCCCCTCCACTCTGATGCAGCCAGTGTGAGGATGGTTCCCACCTTTCTGCCATATGTTTTTGGATGGCTGAATTCCTGCAGGATGGTAGTGGGGTTTGCAACAGGGGTGTCCCCCCCAGCCTCCCTACTGTTCCACAAGCTAAAATGATATTTTTCTGCCCCCAGACCTTACAAGATTTTTAACCATATGCACTTGGGTAGGTTTTAAGTTTTTAGTCTCGAATCTAAGCAGCTTTAATCAGCATAAACGCTTGCGGTGGGTGTAGGTTACTGCATTTAATAAAGGGTGAGGTTTTCCCCCTCCTCCCCTTTTTCTTTCTTTTCTTCTTTCTTTTCATCCCTTATTTTGCATTCTGCCGCGCTCGATGAGCGTTTAATCCCTGCCCTTCTGTCTGTTGAGATATTATGTTTTTTTAATAGTGCTTGTTTATGACTAAGGTCAAAGACAGTATTTCAGAACAAAAATTAGAGTTAGTTCATAATTGAGTACATATGTATGTTACTGTTTATTTTTATAGTTTGCTAATTTATTTTTAAACAGCTCGGTTGAGCCAACATGTTTATGGGTCTGTTTATCACATGTCTTGCCAGTCGGAGTGCTAAAAGACACATGCTTTTCAATAGCACAGATCCCAAGTTAAATGAGAGAATACCGCCAGGTAGCAATTTAATTACATTAATTGAATGTTTACGTTGAAATGTAGTTTTGCAAAAGCTATAATGGAGTACATTTATAAGTGTCTGTGTATAAATCTTGGCATTTAAAGTGTTATTTGAGCCTGCCAGTGGGGAAATGAAACTCTTTGGGAGGGAAATGGGGTACGTCACCATGAGTACTGAAGTGCGTGTGCTTGTGGACACTTTGGGTTCAGACACTGTCCTGGCTGTCAGCACGAACATAGAATCAGAATTGCTTTGGTTGGAAGAGACCTTTAAGGTCATTAAGTCCAACCATTAACCCAGCACTGCCAGATCACCACTAAACCATGTCCCTCAGCACCACATCTCCATGGCTTTTAAATATCTCCAGGGATGGTGACTCCACCACTTCCCTGGGCAGCCTGTTCCAAGGCTTGACAACCCTTTTGGGGAAGAAATTTTTCCTAAAATTGGATAAACCTCTCCTGGTGAACTTGAGGCCATTTCCTCTTGTCCTACTGAACATCAATGGATTCTCCTTCCTGTGGCAGGAGTTCACGGGGAGTTTCCTGGCCGGGCAGCTGCACAGCCTAATCCAATAGGTTCGAGTCCTGATGGAGAGATAAGGGGTGAGCCGGCAGTTTGCAGGAGGACAGAGAGTCCTACGTTAGGCAACGTGGAGAAATGTTTGTCTGGCTGAAACTGAGCCCTCTCAGTCGTGATTTCCCAAGCTTTGCAGCTGCTGGACCGGCTGGTACTCGCGAGCTCTGGCCCTGGGCTGCCTTCCCCGGCCAGGGAGCTGCAAAACTGCCTGGGAAAGCCTCAGAGGAGGCACTGGTGAGGAGCAGGAGCTGTGAACGAACCATGCTCTGCAGCCCGGATGGGGATTTAATCCTCAGGGTAAACATCTTCAAATAACGTATTGTCAGGAGAGGGAGCGGGAAAATTCCTCAGTTTGATGGTGCCCAAGAATAGCAGCGTTGGTTAGGAAAGGACGGGAGAAACTGCTCTGGGGATGTTTGGTTTTGCTTACACCAGTGGCTTCTGTATGCACCCATTTCCATGCAAAATACTAAAATTCTGGAGTTTTGAGTAGGAGCTCAAGGGGCTGGGGTCCTTGCAGCTCCCTTTTAGGATCCAAGCAGCTGAGAGAGTCTGGTTTGCAAAGGAAAAAAAAATACCGTAAATAAAAGGAGCAAAAGGTCATAGGTTGATTCTTATCAGGGCTCAGGGATAGATAAGGGGTAACCAGAGGAAAGTCACAGCTTGTGCAACATTCTTGTGCCATGGTGGGCGATCTCCTCTTGGGTGCCTGTGTGCTGGGAGGGATGGAGGAGGAAGAGGGGGGATATACAAGACCTGAACACCCAGGTACTGGGAAGTCGTTGGAAATAAGCTGCTTGTGAACAGGCCCCTGGCATTTCCCAGGCTCTTGTATTGCAGACAAGCCAGGAAAAATGCATTGGGCTCATTTTGTCCATATACTTGTCTGTGGGGATTGTGAGTCTCTCCCTGGTGCTTATCTGGCTTAAGATGGTCAACTGGGATGGGTTTTTTTCCACATCCCACCTTTGCTGAGTATGTCGTCTCTCCAGACACATACTTGTCCCAGACAAGGTATGGCTGAGGCAGGGGCCTGGGGGCAGCAGGAGTAACTGTGCAGGTCCAGGTCACCACCAAACCTTCTCTGAAGGTTTTAGTAGATGGCTGAGGAGTAGTTGTGTTTTCTGCTCAGTCTTTCTCATCGCTTTCTCTGGCATGTAGCTTTTCTGTTTAGGCTTTGCTTGGACCCAGGTTTCATCCTGTGACCTTCTGTACACCTGGGATTAGGTCCCAGACGCTGTCTTTGGGAGTTGTCTTTGTTCTCTAGTGGCCTGAGCCAAATGTTCCCACCAAACCTCATCCAAGATGGCCTGAAGGACCTGTCGCTGCTTTGGGCTCCTGAAGCTGGGCTTGTAGCATGGCTGGCACGCTCCGGGGTGAAGCCTTCCTCTTAGTTTCCCTTGCAAAGCACCTGATAAAAATGCACACAAACTCTTCTCTGCTCTGATCCCAAACACGACAAGTGGGGCCAACTAGGGCATCTCCTCCAGGTGAAAATCCTCACGTAGATTCAGCCGGTGGTGTTCCCCTGCTAATGCAAAAAACCTCACACAGATGAAAGGAAGGGATTTTTCTGGTTTTGGAGATGAGGTGAAACTTCCTGATCCAGGCAGGAGATTTCCATGCCTGTGCAAGAAGTTTTCAGGAGTGTGGCTTCACTAATGGCTGGAATCGTGGGGAGATGTGGGGACAGACAGAGCCTGGAGGAGCAGATGAGGATGCCACGATCCATATTTGCACAAACCAGAGGAATTAGTAGGTGAAGAGGTGTGTGTGAGGAGTCCATAGGAGCATTGGCACAGTTCCTGGTGACTGGCTTCACTGTTTGGGCAGTAGATACCTCCTTCTTCCTCAAGCTCTGACAGTTTTTGTCTCACCACTTATACTACACCTCTTGATTCCACCTGGTCTCGAAGGGATGATGTGCTTGCAGCCCCAAGCCAAAGGACAAGTAATGTTGAAACATAAGTTCTCAAGTTGAGGTGCCCCAGTGAACTTGCAATTTGGGGCAGTTGTGGGTGGCGTTTCTGGAAAGTCAGACTTTCTAGAAAGTCCCCAAGATGGAAGAACCCAAGAGCTCCAGTTTCTTCTCATCTTTTGGATTAAAGATGGGTTCCCTGTACATGCATCCTGACGGACCTGTGTGGTGGGGCCTGGCCTCATGGGCCAGCTTCTGCTGAAGAAACACAGGGCAAAGTGATTACAGGATGTGCTTTGAAGCACGTATGAAAATATTTAATTCAGTTAACAGCATTTGCTTTCTTTTCCCCACCAATCTGTCAAGTGCTGGTTCTTTGAGGGCCTGATTTGCATGTGAACATGGGGTGGCCGTTTGTCCCCTTCTTTGGTAAATTGTGACTAACTGTCTTACAAAGCCCTGGCCAGTGGGGTTTTCCCATCCCCTCTCTTTTTAGCTGAAACTAAGTGACTGATTTTTATTTTTTTTTTGTCTCACAAAAGCTCATCTCTGGCTCGAGACCAACCAGGGAGAGTTTCTGCTGCAAAGAAAAAAAATACTCCAAAACCAGAGGGTTTCAATGAAAGTCTCAACGTAGAAGTGAAGTTAGAGCGGCCACCACCAGGTGATTACCATAATGCCGAGTGCTTATTGCTCGGCTCAAGGTTTCCAAACGCTTGGGAACGATTCCAGCTTGTTTGGGCTCGGGGACAAAACCTCCCTAAGATGCCACAGCCAGGGTGGAAGGGATCCAGGGAGCGGCGAGAAGCTGTGCAGCACCGGCCCCGTGCTGAAGGCTTCTTTCAAGGGCTAAAGCCACCAGAGCATCCCATAGCGTCGTGGTAGGACTGTTTGCAGGCTGAGTTCAAAATGCTGCTTTAAAAATGATCAGTCACGGCCCAAAAGCTGCTTTGCTGACTCATTTTAAGAAGGAGACCGAGAGGTAGCACTGCTGTATTAAGGACACTGAAGTGGTACCTGCTTTAGGATCAGATTGCAGATGTTGGAGGACATCTTCCTTCACCCCTGATTCTCCTGGCATCCTTGCCAACAAAACTATTGCTGTTGATAACACTGATGTCATGGAGAATGGCTGCATACACCCTTCCTGGGGTTTGCAGGGTTTTAGGGCATGAGAGGTGAGCACGGGAGCAGATAAACATGCTCTGCTGATCATCTTCTGCTCTTTGTTTCTTTTCCAGTGGGATCTGTGTTTGCAAAGATCTTTTTCCCCCAATCTTTGAGGGTAGTCCACTTAAAGGACTCATGGGGCTGTATTTTCTTTACAGTAATGAGGCAGCGTGACGTACCAGTCGTGGGAAATCTGATAGACTTGGGAGACCCTAGGAGGGTAGAAAATTACTTAATTTACTTTGTGTGCAATAGTCTTAATTTTCAACTATTTGAACAACTGATTGCTGGGGCAATCATCAGATCTTCAGAGTTAAGATGTTTCCTGCTGGAACGGAGCATTAGCTAAATCAGTGATGGCTGGGGATGACAGAGCAGAGCGATCACGCGCATCCATCTGAGGGTGAAGAGAAGATTAAAATGAAATCCCTGAACCTGAGCTCCAGTGCTTTTGATTTGCCAGAAAGGGTGAGGCAGGTGAAGCTCACCTAGACTGATGGTTAATTATCCAGATGGGGAGCTGGGGCTGGTGGCTTTGGCAGGCAGGAGCTGGGTCCGATTTCCTTCTGAAGCACCGTGCTTGGTGATTCCCCTGGTATTTGCTCATTGTGAGTAAAAGTGATAAAATCTAGCGGTGGAATTACGTTATGTCTTGGGGTGTTTTCTTTCCAAATTAGTAATAATCCCAACGTGTCTTTGACCCGTTTCACGGGATGGAGGGCTGGATTCTGCTGCCCTTTTTTTCATGAGCAGCTGGCTGAAGTGAACCAACCTTGAGTAAAAGGATTAGAAGCTGGTCCTTCATTAGGGTTAGGCCTGGCAGTCCTTGTGCTCTGGGTGAGTCCTTCCTTGAACAAGGTTTCCCCTTGATTTGGACAGGAGATGATTACGTAGGTACCTACTCATTGAGAAACTGGCGGTTTAGCTCACGGGGGTGGAAGCAGCAGCGTAAGGGCAGAGCGAGGCACCAGCTTGCTTGGGGAAGAGTGGTGGGACCTGCTTTATTCATCAAGATCAAGCTTGTAGTGGGGCAAAGATGGCAGAGGACTTTTCATTATGAAAACTCTATATGCCACTAAAATAACGTATTTGTAATTGTTTAGAAAGGAGAATGGGCATGAATATTAAGAGACCTTCTCCCACCTTTCTGTGCCAGCAGAAAATGAAAAATTCAGTGTGAAAGTATTTTCTTATTAAAAAAACCCCACCCCAAACTGGACTATAAAAGGCAATACTAATTCCTGAAGGCTGAGAGCTGCATGAGTGAGAATATTTAATTACAGCGGCAAAGTACAAACATTTCCTCGCCAGCACTCGTGGCATTAATAATAATTAATTAATTCCTTGGCTACAACGTGTGTCCCGCTCGTGTTCTTTTAGCGGGCTGGGAATCCGATCCCACTTTGTATTTGATTTTGCTGACAGCCGCCCGGCAAGCAGAGGAGGGTGGAGGATGGAGCCTATTTCTGTAAAACAGAGGCTTTATGTTTCTCTCCGTGGATGGTTACGCTGGGGTTGCACAAACTTCTGCAGACGGAGGCGAGGACTCGGAGCGGATCAGCTGATTCGGGGGGGACCCAGCATCCGACCGCCGCAGCGATGAGTGTCTGTACAAATATTTATCCAATCCTGATAGTCTTTTGAATTGCATTCTTACAACACAAAAAGCTGTCAGATTTCCAGCGTTTCCGAGGCGGGCTTCTCGCAGCTCACGGATGATCTGCCAGCAGCCGGGAGCGAGCTCTGCTCGTGCTCGAAGCTGGCTGGACCTGCGCCATCGCCCAGCCCACAGCGAGGTGGGTGCCGAGCCCCAGCAGCACCCAGCCCTGCCTGATAAGCCCTGAGGAGAGCCTGGCTCTGTTAGGCCAGGCTTAGCACTGAATTTATGTGAGCACGTGGCTCAGGGCTGAGTCAGAGCGGCCACACAGTGGGCTGGACGAGCTCAGGGTCACCTGCAAAGGCAGGTACAGAGGTACCTCCCTGCCTTTGACAGCCACGTTTTAATACCAAGCTGTAAATTCCTGCCTTATCCTGGCAGCCTTTGGGTTGCTTGCAGGAGATCTGACCCCAGGCCTGCAGCCGGTTGTGGGAGGCTTCCTATCAACCAAACATTGCATCAGGCCCCATATAGGAAAACCATAGAATCGTAAAATGAGACTTGTCACCCAAAAGGAGAGATTAGGAGCTGTGGTGGCTTATGTGCAGGTGGGATGCAGAGCCAGATGTGCATGGATTTGGCATAGAAGAGAAGTCACCTTGTCCTTTTGCTGATGGAAGCTCGTCCAAATATCCACGTGGGTTAGGTATGTTGTACGTAGGTAGTCTGGCACTGCTGATGTGTATGGTTTGATGGTGATTCTCACTGCATCTGTGGTTTTTCTTAAAGCTTTCTTGGGGCCATGGGATTTTGGGATCCTACTGGCACTCTGGGATAAAACTTGAAAATGAGACTTTGGTCTCACTTCAGATCAAATCCACCTAGGCAAGGTCTACACTGCTTGCTGCCATGAGACTGAAGGGATTGTTCCAGATCTACAAAAGCAACAGGAGTTTGAGTCAGTGATAGGGAAGGCTGGAGGCTTCACAAAAGTTATTTGAATAGATGGAAAGAAGTGGATGTCCCAGAGCAAGGTTGGAGCACATCAGTAGCTGCCCCAGCCCTGTGTTTTCACATGCTGACAGTGGTTGTGTGTCCTGTTGCACACTTATTTGTAAGATTAGGAGTTTGGAGGACATTTTGCAAGGTTGTAAGACCAGAGTCTGGGGCTGCTGTGGGCCACCCAGTGTCCTTCAGTGCCACAGCTCAGGATAGTTTTGGTTTTTAGGGGTGAGTGTGTGTCTTCCAACAGCTGGGAGTGTATCTCCAGAGGTTTCAGAGGAGTGGGCTCTTTACTTCCAGCACAGCATTTGTTTGTTTTTAGGGCATGTTTTTCCCCAGGGAAAGAAGAGTCACAATCCCGTGATCAAAGAAACAAAGCAAATTGCTGGGGAATTTCTGCCTGACTGTATTTAAATAATGAAAAAAAAAAAAAGCCCATGGTATATAATTTATAAATGAGTCACGTGCGCCTTGGCTGTGGCCTCCTGGAGCAATGTCTATGGCAGCCCATCACCTGTGACCCGTGGCTGCAGAGCCATGGGGCTGCTGCAAACACGCTTGCTTGGATGGAGGAGCCAGATGCAAGAGAAGGACTGAGAGGGAGAAATCACCTCCTGATGCTCCTGGTAAAGAATAAAGCCAAGTTTTCCATGGTGGCTGGTTCATTTGCTGGGACTGGTGGGTTGGCCCTGCTCCTGCAGCATCCCTGCTCACCCAGCCGGCCAGTATCGCTGGACAGGCCACGTGCAGCACAGCAATGTGCTCAGCCAGATAATGAGGGCATTTACTCTGTTTTTCTGACCATGTTCTAACAGGAATAGCCCCATTCCTGAAATTTCACCTGCACACATTATGTCAAAATCCTCTCATTTGGCCATGAGATGGGGATTGCCACCATGCCCTGCTGCAGCAGATGGGATAGGGTCACTCCCCTCCCTCTGTGCAGAATGATCTAGGCTGTTGTGGGCCACACTGTGCTCAGAGAGGCTTTACTGGGGCAAGAACAATTAGGGCTGGTTTTTAGAAGTAGTGGGGCTATGGTTAAAAATGCCTGATGGGCTCGGGAATGCTGCATGTGTTTTCCTTGCAGCCTCTTTTAGCTTCCAGCAGGGATGTGCTCCACAACAGCAGCATCCTGGCTTTGGAGGAGGCAGATGGAACCAGTAAGTGCTAAGGGCAAGTTGAAGGTGGCATTGGTAATTTCACAAAACCAAGAAGAAAAAGTCTGGGTAGTGCGTTGCTCAATGTATAGTGTAGCTCTGAGGATCAGAAGTGTCTTGTTTGGTGTCCTGCAGGCAGTGTAGCTGGAGCAGCAGGTTTTGAAGTGGTCACCTGTCCCACTTGCTGTTTCCTCTAGTAGTAGCTTTGACCCTCTCTGGATGGGCTTAGTGGCATGGGACATCCTCTTCTGTAGCGCCAGAAGTGGTCCAAACTGGCATCAGTTTGGAGGGCTTTTAAAAGCTCAGCTTTCAAGAAGATAGGAAGGTAAGTGCACAACTGCTTAAAAACTTGGGTGTACAGCACAAGACACGTGCACATTGGCTGTGTTCATACCCCACAGCTGTTCAGAACCTTCACGGGTCTGATCCTGGTCAAAACTGGCAGGTAGACCATGTCCAGAGGGGCATGTCCTACTCTGAAAGCAAGGGACCAGTGGTTTGCCCCAGGCTGTAGCAGTACCAAAATGTACACCTCAGTTTTGTGGTTTGTCCCTGCGTCCTCCTGTCCCATAGATTCCTTCTTCCAGCACCTGCAGGAGCACTTCTGCTGGGTGGAAATAAAGGATGTATAGAGATGCTTGCAAATGTGCATACTTGTTAAACACCGTCAGTGGCCTCGGCACCGAAATGGTAAATACACTTTAGAAAATTGCCTGTAATCACGGTGAGAGCTTTTCTTCTCCTTAGCTGGGCACTGAAGCACGGGTGCAGGGGGATGGACTACAGCCTCTTTGGCTGGTTTCTGCATCTCTATGTGGTACAGGGAGTGGTGAGGCACTCTCCTGGGGACAGCTCAGTGATGACCGCTCTGGGATGTGCCATTCAAGGGCCGAGTATTACGGCTCTGCAAGGAATTCTGGCATATCTGTGTTCATTAGGAGCATCTTCCAGCTGTAGTGGACAGACAGACAGGGAGTAGGATCCAGCCCCCACCAAACCCCCCAGCAAACCCCACTGGCCGCAAACCCAGCTGCTGGCCAATGCGTTGCCTAAACGGGCAGATGTGGAGGTTGCTCAACGCGGCGAAGGCCCAAGTGTCTGTTTGCTAACGGATAAGAGGGTCAGGCCGGCGTCGGGCGTGGGAGCCGGCGCCTGCAACTCCTGTGGTTTCCAACCGTACTTATCGAGGGAGGGGGCTGCTGCCCGGGGAGGGTGTTTCCTCTAATCGGGAGCCTCACACGCCAATGCCAGGCAGATGTGCAGGGGGCAGAGGCTTGGCTTGGTCACAACAGCCACTTGCGCTGGGCCCAGGGGAAGGAGTCATCTAAGGCAAGGCTGGACAGTTGGGAAGAAGCATTTTACTCAGGAAGGATAAATATTCCCTGAGAAAGGTTGGCAAGTGGGGACCTCACAGCCACCACCTTGGCTGTTACTTTTCAGCATCCAGTGTAGAAGGAATCGACTTGTTACAGTATTTCCTAGCAATAAGTTCAGCTCCAAAAACCCTTCCCCAGATCATAGAATCATAGAAGAGTTGGAAGAGACCTGTAAGATCATCAAGTCCAACTGCTAACTCGGTGCTGCCAGGTCACCACTAAACCATGTCCCTCTGCACCACATCTTCACGGCTTTTAAATCCCCCCAGGGATAGGGGCTCCACCACTTCCCTAGGCAGCCTGTTGCAGGGCTTGACAACCTTTTTGGGTAAGAAATTTTTCCTAAAATTGGATAAGCCTCCCCTGGTGCAACTTGAGGCTGTTTCCTCTTGTCCTGTTGCTTGTTACTTGGGAGAAGAGACCAACTCCTACCTCACTACAATCTCCTTTCAAGTAGTTGTAAAAGGCAAAAAAGGTCTACTCCACGCCTTCTTTTGTCCAGGCTGAACAACCCCAGGTCCCTCAGCAGCTCCTCACAAGACTTGTACCCTAGACCAGCTTCATTGCCCTTCTTCAGAAGGCCATCCTTCAGAGACAAGTCCTTCAGAGGCGTCCTCTATTGTCCACCCTCTGGGGCCCTGAGCCGCGGTGGGATGTGCATGCAAGATGATCACGGGCTCAATTTAACAGCATCTCTCCCGCTTATCAGACTATATAATAAACATGGCTTTTAGGAAGGGGGGTTTCTGGGGGGCAGTGAATGGGGAGGCCAGACACCATTGTCTGGCAAGAATGCGAGTCCCCGGGGGCGAGCGCGCCTGGGCTCGCCTTCCAAATTGTCCTGGCATCAGTCCCCCCCCATCCTTTGCGGGATTTCCTTCTCCAGCAGGGGTTTTGTTTCGGAACAAGCGTTGGTCAAACAAGCTTTTGTTTGCGGTCAGTTGCTTGGCACACACACACCACTTCTGGTGGGGGGACAATGAGGAAGCTGTTTCGGGGGCAGCTGCGGTGGGACTGAAAGGGAATACTGATGGAAAAAGGGCGCGGGGAGGAAAGGGCTGGGTGGAAATGAATTGGGAGGATTTTAGGAAGGCTGGGTGCTGCGGGTGGGTTGGGAGACCTTCTGTCCTGCTGCCTTGCCCCCCTCACCTCCTCGTGCTGGTTTGTTGTGCTTTCCCCCCTCCCTGGGATACCCCACCTCAGACCAGTGAGAAAGTTGGCAGAATATTTGCAATGATGAGCCTGAGACGCTTTTTTTCAGGAAGAAGTAAACTATTTAAGGCAGTAACAGAGTTTAAAAGGAATTGTATAAGTGAGCCTGACTTCTTTGTCAGCAAAAATTGCAGCAAAACCTGTTCATAGATGACATTACCTAAATGACATTACGTACGTATGTCCTTTCTTTCACATTTCCTGTAATCCTGTTACGGCATTGTCCCATTACCTCAAGCACTGTCATCTTTAAATGCTGTCAGATCTTAACTGGGTGGCCAAGGACATCAGAAAAGGATCGAGGTGAAACTGATGACAATTTCAGACCTGCCGTATATACGGCCAATCTCCCAGCCTGCCCTGGACAGGGTGTTTTCTGATAAAACATTCAGGTAAACTGATGACTCAAGTCTTTTACATCTTGTATGGAGCTGTTGCTCATCACCATTGCATCCAGTGCCCTTTTTGGGGAGCACGGGGTAGTAGATAAGGTGTTGGAGATGGTGGAAGTGGCAGGTATGCACTGTGTACTCGCTGGTGCTTGTTGTAAATTGCTCCCACCCCTGAGAAAATGTGGACCTGGAGGTAAGCGGCTGGAAAATCATAGAATCATTTAGGTTGGAAAGGACCTCTAGGATCACTAAGTTTGTGGGACCATGGGCAACGCTTCCACTCCTTGTACAACCTTCATGGCATTAACAGCAATTTGCAAAGCACGTTGAGCTCCTCGAACTTAAGGTGTGGTTAAGTGCAACATCTTGGTGTTCATTTCTCCTAACGTTATTGCTCTCTTATTGTATTATTGCTAAAAAGTGACATGAGGCCAATTCCTTTGACTCCAACCACAAACGCGCCGCTGTGGTTTTTCAGAAGGAATTGGGAGGATTGCAGCTTCTGCCGTTTACCTGCTGAAATACTCAGCGCTCTGGAGCCCGAGGAGCGGGAAGTGCTGGCATCGAGGGCATAGCCTGTTTAAACTGGCAGCCCCTCTCGTCGGGTTATAATAATGCTGGTGTTAATTGGCAGCTCTGGGGGCAGGAACTGTCGTTTCGTTATCTCTGGGTGCAGTGCTGTGCTCCGAGGGGCTCTGGTCCTCCCTGGTGGCCTCTGGACCTGGCTGCAGTGCAAAACCAGCAGCCTTGGACCTGGAATTCTCGCTGCAGACTAAAGGCGGTGGCTGGGCGCGTGGAGATAGATCTCCTTGCCCATCATTGTCCTCATGAGCTGGTTTTCCCGAAAAGGAAAGGGGTCAGACAGCAGCAAGGCTCAGAGTTTAATCCCAGTGATGCTAAAGAGCAGGGCTTGGATCTCCAAATCCTCCTGTTGAAATGTAACAGCCCCTGGAGTATGGGGGAATTTGTCCCTAGAAAGGGTATCATGATATGACCATGTAGACTATGCAGAAGATTATTCACTTAATCAGGTGTGGTTAGGAGTTTTTTGTCACTGTTACTGGTATCTAAGTGCTGGCAGTTACAACATTTAATTCTTAGCAAGAAAATGCTTATCTTACTAAAAAATGGGATTCTCTACTATCTGTTTCATACACTTAAAAACTCTTGTTGCCATTTGGTCATTGTTCTTAATCCATCGTCTGAGGCCAGTCCTCTGGTCTTACCCTCTGCCCATCCAAGGCTGTGAGCAGGCAAAATTCTCCACGCCAAGTCTTCCCAAACGAGTGTTGTCCTCACCTGCCGGTGCCTCTGTCCTCTCCTGCCTGGGGAAAAAGTGACCTGCCAGACATGCTGGAGCCATCTCCTCTCCCCCTTCCATCCTCCAGTGGGGCTCTCCCTGGAAAGGTCTCAGTCTGACACTCCTAAGCTGGCCACGGTTTGTGCATCGCTGCCCCATCTGGCTACTAAACTGATGCTTTTTTGGATGCTGGAGGAGATTTTTCTCTGCTCTAAATCTCTTAATAACTGCAGATTTAGGTGTAAAAGCCCTGATGGCACTCAATTCACTGTTTGGTTTTTTTTCCAGTTGTAGCTTGGCTTTTTTTCCCCCTATAGGCACAGGAACCATATATAGCCGAGGTGGGCCGAGTTTGCAACTTATTAATCTCTGCCTCGCATGTGGGTTGAAAAGAGACACCATGCCTTTATCAAAAGCCAGGCTAGCACAAAAGCCTATGCAAAATCATCATCAAATCCTATTAGAGGTGGAAAATATCTCTTAGATCATCTCATTCATTTCCCTGCCGATGCTGGACTGTTCCTGAGAGTTAATTTTCTAGTGTCTGCCGCCGGCTCCCTGTGTGACTACAGGTCTGTCATCTTGCCTTTGGGTCGTCACTGGAACTTCCACTCGTTTCCTTGCGTTTCCAAACAAGCCTCCTTTTGTTCCGTGGTTGCCTGTGTTAATATTTGCCCTGTATTATGTATTAACAGAGGTTTCTACTCGGAGAGTATCACCAGACCTTGCTTGTGGCTGGGAAAGACATCCTCATGGCATGGGTCGTGCTGGTGCTCGAGGAGTGCTGTCCCTGGACAGGGACTCCATCCCCTGCAGCCACCACTCTCTGCCATAGGCAATGAGCATCTCAGAGGGGGTTTTCCCTCCCACAGTTGAGGCTGGGGGTTCAAATCGAGCAGGTCACCCACCATAAAGCACTTCTCTTTTCCCAGCCTCTGCTGGTGCTGCCTTCGATAAACTCCCACCCTGAAGTCCCGGGCTGGCTGTGACATCTCCTTGGCAGCGAGGAAGAAGAAGAATAATTCAAGGCTGGAGCTATTTATAGCATTAAGCAAACTCAGATTTCATCAGGGTTTGTTTCAGAGGAGGAAACGTCATGTAGGAACGGAGCAACCTTACTTGTAACTCGCTGGCGGCGGTGATTGAATTCCCCGGCACGGCGAGGGTCTGGGCAGCCCTGCCAGCGCCGGCAAGGTCAGTTCGGCAACTGCCACCCGGAAAGCATCAAAAGCACGAGCTGTCAATAGCCACCCGCATTTGCAGAAAATCCCAGGGCTTTCTAATTAACAGAGGATCTCTAAATTAGAGCGAAGCCGCTCGACAAGCCCCCTCGTACGCCTTAAGTGTCAGGGCTCAGCTGATCGCCGTGTCTAACGAGCGGCTGATTTTTAGCGGTAGCTCTGAGACTCAATCAGCTCCTAATGGCTTCGTTTCAAAACGTTTCAGTGCATTTTTCCTCTCTCGCTCCAGAATTTATGCTCTTTGATCCCTGCTCAAATATTCTGGCGCTTTTCCTTAATTTTTGGCTTCTGCCTCGCGACGGCTCCTCTGCCCTGACCAGGCAGCTCATCTCTTGCCTTTCCCGGTGTGTGGTTCCTCTGCCACTGCTGCTCACTCTGCTTCCTAATCAGCAAGTTTCAGAAATTCCCCCTTTCTCTCCCCTCCGATGTACAGGCAGTGCTGCGGGGTCCAGAATTGCATGACGAGAAGGAAACCCACGTTTAAGCAGACCCCTGTGTAATAAGAGCTGGAGAGCAGCTTTATTTCAGCTTTAACCCCCCTCCCTTTAAGGCAGCGAACGCAGGTTGTGAATGCACCTGATCTTGACCTTCTTCCCACTGCTTTTCCACAGCACTGCAGAGTTGGGTGCTGCTGCTCCTGATTTACACCATGGCAAATGAGATCAAACCCTTGTTTCAGCTGCATTAACAGCAGAGTGAGAATATGCACATTTAAACTGAAGGCTTCAAGCTGCTGGGAAAACGATGTGGAGTAGGGAGGGGGATCTTTCCCAACGTGTAACTCCTGTCACTGGGAGTGAGACCCACGCAAGGCATCCTCAGGAAGTCAGCAGGATAAACTCCTACGTCAGCAGTGATTAGAAACAGAGAAATACCATGGAAGAAGGTGGAGAGTTAATCAGCAACTCTTCCAGACTTCTCCGCGTGTGTTTATGTTCAACTGCTTATCCATATCTTGGCAATTATTCACATGCAGTAGAATATAAATCCTGATGCTTAATTTTTCTTCAAAAAATTTCACCAGGTAATCAAATCCCGAAGTGCATATTCTATTCCGGTAGTTTTATCAGTAAATCAAATTTTTATCATTTATCAGCAAAAGTTAGATTTAAGCATCTTCACTGTAATGTTTGAAAGATGAACATTTGTTTCAGCGGGTACTGTGCCAATCAATAATCTTCCAGCTTGACTCAGCTATCAATTATTGCTGCAATTATTTGTCTAGTTGGATATTTAAAATGTCATCAGAAAGAGATGATTACATATTCCAGAAAGCAAGGCACTGTATAATCAGATGAACTGAATCCAGTTAAATGTAGTGTGGTACTAACCTGTCCTTCAAAGCTGAATTCTGCAGCCGTGCCTGAAACAACAGCTTTCTGCATTATTGTAAGGAAACAGATCTTAACCTTGGAAGAGTGCGTGTTATTGGGGTCGGGTAATACTTGGCGAGAGGAGACCTTGCAAGCCTGGAAATTGAATCAGCCTTACTGACATAAAGGAGGGAGGGTTGGTTGGGTTGGGTTTTTTTTACAGGGGGGAGGGCTGGTTTTGTTGGGATTTCATCTGCAAATCTATAAATAAGAAAATCCGCTCTTTATCTGCCTTTCCAGGAATTTAAACTCCTGAGCTGGAAGCGTCAGATGTTCGTGTGCCCTTTTTGCATTCCTTGACTTGATGTATGTGTGGTAAATACTCTCTGTGCCCTGAGAACGCCGTAAAGCTGTAGCAATTCTTGCAAGTCTCACATTCTCCAAACTCCAGATATTCGGAGTATTATATCATTTTCAACTTCAAGGATATCTCAGCGATGGAGAGGAGACAGAATAAACCGGAGGAGACCGGACAACTTTATGACACCTTTTGGTCCTGCTTGCAAAGCAGGGAGGGGGAAATACACGTATCATCCCTTCTACTAATCCTCTCTTGCACAACTTACGAAACAAAACATTGGAGGATCTGGTTCAGCACTTGCTGTGCTTGCAACTCCATCGTGACATTGAACTTGCTCAGGGACAGAATAAACCTTTGCCTTCCTGGCAGATGATTTGCAGGCGGAGGTGGCGTTTGGGGGGACCTGCAGTTCCCCTGACCCACTTTGTCAAGATGCTTTGCTGCTGGCTAAATATCATGAATTTGAAAGTGAGAGGAAAGCAAGCCAAAGGGGGAGGCTGAGGAAGAGGAGAGGCTGAAGAGGATCCATTTTGGGAAGGAAAAGGTGGAATAGGGCTCTTAAGGCCCTCATCTGAGGGCTGAGGCTTTTTGGCTACACTGATGTGCTGCCCAAAGCATCTCTTTCTCTTCTGGGAGCAGAAGAGAAAGAGATGGAGAAGGGGACCTGGCTGAGAAGGGTCAAGGGGGGCTGGCAGGGACCACCACACCTCTGCAAGCTCTGTGTGCTTTACAGAGCCAGCTATGTCAGATAGAGATGCTAGTATGCAAAATGCAGCAAAAATAAAGCAAAGCTATAGATGATGAGGAGAGTCAATGGCCTGCCAGCACCCTGGCCTGCCGGTGAGCAGTGGTGGGGAGGCACCAACCCCAGTTCTACCTGGGGAGGTCCCACAGTTTTTTCGAAACAGCAGTTTGCTTTGTTCTCTTCAGGAGCATCTTGTGTGGTAGAGCCACTGTGTCCTCCAACAAGGTCCTGCAATGCTGATGGGGTCACCAAGTATTAGGGTCTTCTCTGGAGTTCAGGATCCTGCCATCACGGCTCAAAGTCTATATGTAAGAGATATGTTGCGTCTGCCGGGGCTCAGGAGTCTCATGCTATGTCTCACCCCACACTAGCAGGGATGACCTGAGATGTCATGCTGGAGCTTCTCCTTTCTTCCCTTTGCAGCAAACCTTCTGAAGTAGGCTCTGCCGATGCCATTGGCTGGGGAGAAACCAGTAGAAAAGGAAACAATTCATCCCATAGGTGTGTGAGAGTGAACAAAATGATTTGGAAGCTCTTGGTAGCTGTATAATTACAACGCTGCGTTTAAAAAGTGAATTATTGATTTGGTTGTCCCCAGAAGCCACAGGGTAAATGCATAATTAAGGATCATTGAAGCAAGATATCGTTGACTGGATAGTCTGGTTAGGCTTGGAAAGAGCTTTGATGTTCTTTTCAGGGCAGGGCTTAGATGAGGCTTGGTCCTTGATGGACAGCCCAGGTGGACCTTCCAGCAGGAGACATACCTGGTGCCAGGTAGGTCCATCCTAGTGATACCATTCCTGTGTCCTGTCTCTGTGTCTGCACACAGGAGAGGCAGGCGGGGAAGCCTGCGCATCTGGGATGTTGGTTACTTCACTAATGGTATTTTTAGAGGGGTAAGATGGTATCAGTGAGGGGTTCCTCCTATGGGGCTGACATCACCGTGGAGTTCACTCTGTAGGTCCCACTGCCGATGTTTGTAGTTAGTGGAGCTGCTACTCATGTGATGCTGCAGCCTGCATCACCTCTATTTCTCCATCCCCATAGCATTAGGGTATAGGATCCATATATGTGTGTGCTCGGGTCTTCTTTGCTTGAGGGGTTTCCTTTTAAAACTTCATTCGAAGCTGAATTTCAAGCACAGTGCTACTTTTGACAGCAGGTTGCTTCTATTCCTCGCTAATCAAGACGCGACAGATTTCCACCCCCCTTAAGTTTTAAAAAAGCACAAAATCAGTCACAGCCTGGTACCTTACTTGCCAAGTTGGAGCTGGAAGCAGGTTTTCTTGGTGGCCAAGTCATAATCGCCTTGAAGATGGTGGCAGACGTTGAGGTCAGGCTGGTACACCTGGCAGTGCTGGCGTGCTCTGGTGGGACCCCAGCACCCCACCAGAGCCTCCCTGTTCCATTCTGATGCTTGTGGTTAATGACATATTTTTCTGGGTGGAATCTAGGTGTTACAGGTTCAGTTCTGCTTGGAAAAATGAATAGATACACAAAATGAGGGGTAATGGGTTCAAACTGAAAGAGGGTAGATGTAGAGTAGATATTAGGAAGAAATTCTTTGCTGTGAGGCTGGTGAGACACTGGAACAGGTTGCCCAGGTGGGTTGTGGTTGCCCCATCCCTGGAAGTGTTCAAGGCCAGGTTGAATTTGGCTTTGAGCAACCTGGTCTAGTGGAAGATGTCCCTGCCCGTGGCAGGGGTGTTGGAACAAGATGGTCTTTGAGATCCCTCCCAACTCAAACCATCCTATAATTGTATGAAAATTTGTTGAGGCTACAACCAAAATGGTCGTACATGAAATTTGCACTTCTCCTGCAAGGGCCAGATGTTCTCCAGGGTTTTGAGGTGTCTGGCCACCAGGCTGTGGATGGAGCCCTCCTTGTTCCTGCCTGTGTCCCCTGATGAGGATGCTGCATGTTGCTCTGGGGAGGAACTGGCCTCCATCTCTCCGTCCCTTCCCATTTGCTCTTTCTTCATGTCCAAAAAACGTCTGTTTTGTGGAAACCTGAGCAGTGCTGCAAAGCCCAATGAAAATTTGACTTTGAGAGAAAAAAGGAGAATTCCTGGAGTTGCCAGCTCCAGTCCAAGTCTTTGAATGGCAAGGCAATGCCAGCTGTACCTTCAGGTTTATTATTGCTGCTGTTTGGGTTTGGTTTTGTTTTTGAAGTTTGGGCCATGGCATTAGAGTTTGGACCAGTTCTTTAAAAGTGGGGCTTTTAAAAGGAGGTGTAACAAAAAAATCCCATCAGCATTTTTTTTACTTGGTTTAGAAAATATCTTGCAAACTTTACTAAAATGATTTCAGGGAGTTCAAATTTGTGTGGAAATACTTATTTTCAGAAATATCAATAAGTCTTTTATCATTAAATCTTTTATGAGTAAGTCATAGATAAGGGAAGGCTGGGAAAGGTGGAAAATGGGTCATGTAAAGCAAAACATCTTCTAGATCTTTGACATTTTCTCAACCAAGCTGGTCCCAGGACCCACCATCAGGCCAGTTCATAACCAGCATGGATTTGATTTGCAGAATTTTATTTTTCAAATGCACAACAGTGTTTGGGCTTCTCGTTTCACAAGCAATGCTGCATCACTTCCTAGAGAGTTTTGGAGCCTTTTTCCTTTGTCAGTGTTTCTGAATCCGCTTCATCTAATGATAAAGAGAAAAGAATAGAAAGAAAGTTGTACATAAAAGCAGCTACTGCTGTTATTTGTTATTATTATTATAATTATTATGGCAACAACAGTGACAATGCTGATGCTAATGGTGCTAACGGCTGCTTATAACTGGCTGATGATGGTCCAGGTTGATAAAAGGAGGAAGAATTAGTGTAAGAAGGAGAAAAATATGTTTGGACAGTTACAGTTTCCCATCTAAACTAATGCTACCAACTACCAGGAAAAGGTGAGTCACGACCAGGCAGCTATTTCTTACCAAGGGAGAAGTGGGCTGCTGTGGCTGCTGCAGACGTGGAGTGGACCACTTATCTCCTGGCCCTGCGACGCTTCCTGTGTCCCAACCGTTTCACTTCTCTAGCTTTCAGTTGAAAGGAATTTCAACAGTACGGATTTCCAAAAGAGAGAGAGAGAAAAAAAAAAGAGATATTTGACAAGCCAGATGGAGGAGAACTGAATCAAGTACAAGTGGTAACAATTAACTCAATTTTTTTACTTCCCCCCTTTAAATACCATAACAACTCCAAATTTATCAGTCCAAAAATCAAGCAGTCGGTTGACATTAAAGCTGAATAAAGAAGTTCCTGGGTTTGGCTCAGGCTGTTTCTCTGATAATTGTTTGGTGGCGAGCAGAAGAGAGGGGGGGTTGCTCGCTGCAGTTTGCAGGTGTTCGAGTTGCTTTTAACTTTAGTTGTCTGCAGTTTGATAGCATAAGGTGTGTACGTGCTGTGCAGGTAGCCCAGTAAAGACCCCTTGGTTTGGTTACATGTGTGGTTTTTTTGGGGAAGGTGGAGGAGAAGACAGGAGCTAAGCCACCAAGGCTGGTGGTGCTGGCTTGAGAAGAGATGCTACCGAGAACATGGGCTGGATCGTCTGGGCAGTGAGGGCCAGATCCTGGTCTGCTCAGAGGTTTCTTTGGCACGGGGGTTACTCCAAGGGAGTAAATCTGCAGCTGTGAGTGAAATCCTTGTGAACGCCGTTGGCACGTCTGCAGTCACTGCTTACGCCGCCGTTTTGTTTGTGGGAACACTGGGAAAACTGGGGTGTCTGTAGCACTGTGTGTTTGTGTGCAGCCTGTACGATGCTCTGAGGCAAAATACACATTACCTTATTATCTTGGTCCTCCCCAAACAATGCCTTGCACCGTGGGCCACCCATTTTGGTCAGGGGTACTGAGAAGATGCTGCACGTGGTGTTTCAGTGTTGCTCTGGTGTGTCCAGCGAGCAGCTTTCCTGGAGCCAGCTCTGACTTTTGAGAAACGAAAGAAGCTCTTCCAAAGCACATTGGCACACGCGTGCAGATTATTCCATTACTCACTTGGCAATGCCTGAACTTGCATGCCTAGCTCCAGAAATCCTCTTTTTTTTTTTTTGTTCCCCCCTCCCAGCAGTGGCATCTAGCTGACAGCTTCTCCTCCCAGCTGGTCTTCTCCCCAGCATCTTGTCTGGCTTTGCTGCTGGTGGCTGTGGACATGGCTGTGGGTCTTGCTTGGAGCCAGCTCTATTGTGCCTGGAGGTGTTGGCTTGCTTTGGCTTGGACTTTGAGCGCGCCGGGTGTATCTGTGAGCACAGCACAGAAGAGCCAGCTTTTTTTTTTTTTTAGTATAAAAAAAGCCCCTTAATGCTGCAAGAAGCCATCTCTTCATATTTTACTGAGTAATTGTGCCAACTGCCCTTAAAGGCACTCAAATGCCAATATCCATCCCGCTCATTTGTTAACATTTTTCGGATCAGAAGCTAAATCTGTCACTCGTGTGTCACTGGTTAAATCACTTCTTTTAAGGGCATGGCAGGCAAGAGCTGTTCTGCTGCTTTTATTTTAGGTAGGAGCCAATAGCCCAAGAAACACTGAACATCGGTGCTGCAGTGAAATGCTGTGGCCTGTTACTGGTCCTTTACTGGTCGGGATGTAGAAAGGGAATAAATATGTCATGACTTTGCCAGGTGAGACCAGTCAGGTTTCATATTGGCCCCACGTTTGTATTTGGTGCGTGGTATCCCCATGTAATTCTCCTCAAGGGGTAATTTCCCCAATATGAAGAAAATGAGCAGTAGAATTGCCTGGGAGGCAAAATGTCCAGGCAAAAATGCCAACGGTAATTGGAAGCTATTTGTAAAGAGTTGATGAGCTGGCCAGGAAGGAGAGGGCAACTTTGGCCCAAATCCAAAACCCACTTCACCCGCTTCAGTGGTGAGATGAGAGCAGCAATTAGATATTAAAAAAATCAATATATGGCGATTAAAAAAGTGGGGAATTGATACTGATCAGTCGCAGTGAGAAGCTGTGATGAGTAGAGAACTGATCAGGGGAGCTGAAGATGCTGAGGAAAACTCCTGCCTGGCATGGATGGGGAGGAGAGCTGCTCAGGGTCCTGCAGAAAAGGGAAAACCTACAAGTGATGGGTGGAAGAAGCAAAACCATAGAATTTTTAAATACGTATTTCTGGTCTAGACCTGGAATGCAGCAGTGTTATGTTTCTGTATCATAGGTGGGCGATCATGTTTTCTCTACCTCATTAGTGGCCAAGGAGGATTTTATACAAGGTCCAATGGAGATAAATATTTTTAAATGAAAAGGCCCCCAAGAATCCCTAAAAGAGTCGATATGTGATGCTGGTTTTAAATAAAGCTTATGGTCTGGGAAAGTGCTGTCAAGAGCTGGTTGGGGTAACTGTGGGAGAGTTGGCAACACTTTGCTTATCTCTTCTGGGCAAAACAGTTGAAGAGCCAATATCAGATGCAATTGGTAAAGAATTAAAGGCTAGAAATATAATTCATGCCAGTCAACTTAGATTTATGGAATATAGATCTTGTCAAATAAACCTGATTTCATTCTTCCCGTTGACAACTTGGGTTGATAAATGTAGATGAAATGGAGTGTGTGAGGTGTTGGACACGGAGTGGTGTGACATCGTGGATGGGAGGACCGAGCGGTGAGTGGTATTGCTAGTGCTGGCCAACAGATTTGGGGATGTGGGGGCTTAGGTGGGGAAGCATCAGAGGGTGGGAGAGGTCAGCAGGGGCTGGTGGGAGCTGCAGTGGTGGTGGGCGCTTTGCTGGTGGTTTAGAAATGAATATTCAGGTGAGCGTTGTGGATAAAGCAAAGGTGGGTGGGCAATGAGCAAATGGGTGAGTTTATGGGGTGGTCTGGAAAGGCTCTCAAGCAGGGTGTGTTGGAGCCAGAGAAATTCAGATGGACCCTATGAGTGTGTTTTAGCTGTGGAACCGACTGTGGTGGCAAACAGTGGGTGCTCTCCTTGTCTTCTGATCTGGTTTGAATGGTTTTCACTGGGATTTTGCCCTAAAGATGGCTTATGGGACTGGATGAGGTCACGCTTTACCCAAACGTATGATGTTGGTCACAGTGCAGGACAACTGAGCAAGTCATATTGCAGGAAAGGTCAGAGAATGAGAAGCTGGTGATCCCTTTCAACATTAAATTTTTCCATATGAAGTAGCCCAGGATTTGAGCTCCAGCCTGGCTGCTGGTGGCTGAGGAGGGCTGGTTCAGTGGTGACCTGCTTGGCATCTCGATCTGGGGGATTCCTTCTAACCTCTTACAAACCAGCTGAAAGCCCTGATGGCTTCACAGTGCTGCTTTGGATAAGACATCCCGTCACATTGCCTCACGAGGCACAAAGTGGTCTTTGTCCAGCACCAGCTACTTCATCTCCCTGGCTGTGCTTTCCTCACTTGCCCATGGTCTTGCCCAGATGCCTTATCTGGGAAGCCTGTGTGGACGTAGAGACTGGCCCGTAGCTAGGAGACATCAATGGATCCACAACCATCAGGTCCTACAATCCCATCTGGCTTTTGAGGGGACCTGAACACTGCGCCAGAAAGCACGGTGGTGGGACAGGAGAAAGGAAAGATGAGTCCCTTCCAAGATCAGAGATTGCTGCAATGGTCTATGGGCCCGTCTCGCCCTGGCAGGCAACGTGTGGAGTAGTGCCATAATTCTTGCAGTTTGGCAAGGCTGCATCAGACTGGAACATATCTCTAGGTGGTGATATGGTCAGTCAATAGCCTTCATAATTAATCAAGCACTAATAGCCAAATTAGAAATCGTGTCTCTTCAAAGCAGGAGGTGGAGGGAAATGGCTGGTGGATTTTAACTGTTTCGCTGCTTTATTTTATTGCCTGGTTTTACGTTGCTCCCTTGAAAATGTTGGGTTGTGTAGGGAAGTTTTGTACATAAAGATGATTTTAAATTTAAATTATTATCTTGATTACCAAACGCCGATGGCGAATTGGAAAACTTGCTTTTCAGGCAAGCAAATGAAGAATAATATTACATTTTACACTCCACTAAATCAATGTAGCCCTAATTTTGCCATGCAGGAAATCAATTCCAGTCTTTATAACAGTCGAAGATGTTATGAACAAAGTAATTTTGCAAATTATGGCAAGTAACACGTTTATTGATGACTGTAGTTTAGGAATTTAGAATTTGTGAGCGCTGTAATATAATAAGGCCGCACTGGCAGGGGCTGAGTGAAATACAGATTATACGGTGAAACTGTAATGCATCATTTGCTATTAGTGGACTGGTAATAATTACCAGTTTCAAAGCAGCTTTTTCCATGTAATCTTTAGTCTCAGTCGTAACAGCCCTTCTCATTGACATTATGATTACACGAGCTGCCCTTATGATCTAGAATATCTAGTTGATGGGAATACTAAAATGCGGGAGCGAGTGCTCGGTGTTGTATCCTCATTATAAGATAAAATGCTATTTTCTCTGACCTGATCTATGAGGTAGGGAGGCGAGGCAGCCTTACGTTGTGCTGCTAAAAACTTCCACTTCGTTACGGTGAGGCAAAATGAAATTTTCCCATTTAAGATCTTTTTTTTTTTTTCCCCCCAGCTCACAAATGAGCATAGAAATGTGAAAGTCCAATTGAATTTCCCTCTGATTTCAGCAGATTTAAGTATCTTATCTGTGCTCGCGTGCCTGCCACATTCTGAACACTGTTTTATTCCAACGCTGGCTTCTGGATGGAACGTTAAATATTATTCCAAGGGCTTTTAAAGTGATTAAAGTGTTAAATGCCTGCCGTAGACGCTCGAGGCTCGTTGCACTCGCCCGGTTCAGCTTCTCAGGCCAAACGCAGGATACCAAATCTGCCTCATTTGGTTTTAATTTTCCTTTTCTTCATATTAGGCAAAAAAGGGGGAAACTTAAAAAGGGGGGAGCTCTCAGTGCAGCATGTACAGAGGTTTATCCAGGAGTGGTGCAGATGCCTTCTCGTGTATCTGATGCCCTTGGAGGGCTCCTGGTGTATTCCTCAGCAAACCTCAAGATCACATTGGGTTTTTTAAATATCACTAAACAGCAGCTCTACAGGAACTGCTGGGCAGGGCTGGAAATGATTTTTTTATCCTCCTCTTAGCTCCAGTTTCAGTTTACCAGCTTTTAGTTAAATACTAGGGTGGAAGTGAATTATTCACAAAATTAGAGGAATTGATAGAAACCCACTCACCTTCTCCATGTCTCAGGCCTCTCTGTCCTCATGGGCAGCCCGCAAAAAGTTATTCTTCCCCCTTGTTTTGCCATATATTAGAAGGGGCCACTTTGCTGCTGTCATTATTAGCCGCCTTTTTGTTTAGTTATTTATTAGTTGGTTGCTCTTTTATAATGTCCGTGTTATCTCCAAAAATAAATTATCATGAAATAGAGTTAGCTCACTACTTGCCAAAGTGGCATTTACCATCCTCGGCTTCTTTTCAGTGCGAGGGAAATAAAGCGGCTCCGGCAGGGCGCTCGGCCAGGCCTCCTGGCCACCCTCCAGCTCTTCCCTGCCTCAGCTCTCTGCCTTCCCTTCTCCCTGTCCCAGCCTCCAGTTTGTTTAATTTTCCTCCCTTTTCTTCTCATTTCCCCCCCCAGAGTTGTGTCTTTGCTAAGGAGCAGGAGATGCTGCTGAATCTTGTACACATTGTTAGTCTCTCAAAATAAGGAGGAGACTAATAACGTGGTGATGCCCAGCTTGGTGGCAGTCGTGATGCTTTGGATTGCTGCTTTCATCTGATGTATGTGGTTTTCTGGAGTGCTTTTCAGAAGGAGGTTTATTTATTTGATTTAGTTTTATGTATTTACTTATTTCTTTTCTTCCCAATTCAAATGTTAGCAGCCTCTTGCAGCGTAAAAACTGCCAGAGTCGTAGCATCGATTGACTTAATCATCTTTTTTTGTTTTATAGCTTTTTTTTTTTGCTGTGGTTACCTGCCAGGGTTCGGTTTTGAACCCGGAGCTGGGGACAGTGGGAGGAGGTGGGCACACTTCGGGTGGGCTTGGACCTCCCTGTCACACCCCTCACCTCCTCCCATGTCCCCTGCCCCCTGCCCGTGCCCGAGCTGGGACCATCCTGGAGGAGAGGAGAGGAGCTTGGGCGGGGAGGCGAGCTCTGGCCCGCTGGTGGACGGCCAGAGATTGACGCTGCTTGTTGTGTTATTTTGCAGGTAAAGACGAGCCCAGCAGCTACACGTGTACGACTTGTAAACAGCCTTTCAACAGCGCCTGGTTCCTCTTGCAGCACGCACAGAACACGCACGGCTTACGGATCTACCTAGAAAGCGAGCACGGCAGCCCCCTGACGCCACGGGTTGGTATCCCAACAGGACTAGGTGCAGAGTGCCCTTCCCAGCCACCTCTCCACGGGATTCACATTGCAGACAATAACCCTTTTAACCTGCTCAGAATACCCGGCTCGGTCTCGAGGGAGGCGTCAGGGCTGGGAGAAGGGCGTTTCCCACCCACGCCACCCCTCTTTAGCCCTCCCCCGAGGCACCATTTGGATCCGCATCGCATTGAGCGCCTGGGTGCGGAAGAAATGGCTCTGGCCACCCATCACCCTAGTGCCTTTGACAGGGTGCTGCGACTGAACCCCATGGCGATGGAGCCCCCAGC
Organism: Brachypteracias leptosomus; assembly: GCA_013401335.1. Taxonomy (NCBI): domain Eukaryota; kingdom Metazoa; phylum Chordata; class Aves; order Coraciiformes; family Brachypteraciidae; genus Brachypteracias; species Brachypteracias leptosomus. The sequence goes on along the minus strand of VYZX01007308.1, from coordinate 410,145 downwards.
TATGGATTTCTCCCGGAGGCTGCGGGAGCTGGCCGGCAACACCTCCAGCCCGCCCTTGTCCCCGAGCCGGCCCAGCCCTATGCAAAGGTTGCTGCAGCCCTTCCAGCCCGGCAGCAAGCCCCCGTTCCTGGCCACGCCACCCCTTCCTCCTCTGCAGTCCGCTCCTCCTCCCTCCCAGCCGCCCATGAAGTCCAAGTCCTGCGAGTTCTGCGGGAAGACCTTCAAGTTTCAGAGCAACCTGGTGGTCCACCGCCGGAGCCACACTGGGGAGAAGCCCTACAAGTGCAACCTCTGTGACCACGCCTGCACGCAGGCCAGCAAGCTGAAGCGCCACATGAAGACCCACATGCACAAGTCCTCCCCCATGACGGTGAAGTCGGACGATGGGCTCTCCACTGCTAGCTCCCCTGAGCCGGGCACCAGCGACCTGGTGGGCAGCGCCAGCAGCGCCCTCAAGTCCGTGGTGGCCAAGTTCAAGAGTGAGAATGACCCCAATATGATCCCCGAGAATGGGGATGAGGAAGAGGAAGAGGAGGAGGAAGAGGAGGAGGAGGAGGAGGAGGAAGAGGAGGAGGACTTGAACGAGAGTGACCGGCCGGACTACGGCTTTGGGATGAGCCTGGAGGCGGCCCGACACCACGAGAACAACTCGCGGGCCGGCGAGGAGGGCCGGTCGATGCCGGACGTCATGCAGGGCATGGTCCTGAGCTCCATGCAGCACTTCAGCGAGGCCTTCCACCAGGTCCTGGGGGAGAAACACAAGCGGGGCCACCTCCCCGAGCCTGAGGTGCACAGGGACACTTGCGACGAAGACTCGGTGGCCGGCGAGTCCGACCGCATTGACGAAGGGGCGGTCAACGGCCGGGGCTGCTCCCCGGGGGAGTCCGCCTCGGGGGGCCTCTCCAAAAAGCTGCTGCTGGGTAGCCCCAGCTCCCTGAGCCCCTTCTCCAAACGCATCAAGCTGGAGAAGGAGTTCGACCTGCCGGCCGCCGCCATGCCCAACACCGAGAACGTTTACTCCCAGTGGCTGGCGGGCTACGCCGCCTCCCGGCAGCTGAAGGACCCCTTCCTCAGCTTCGGCGACTCGCGACAATCGCCCTTCGCCTCCTCCTCCGAGCACTCCTCGGAGAACGGCAGCCTGCGCTTCTCCACGCCGCCGGGCGAGCTGGACGGAGGGATCTCAGGCCGCAGCGGCACGGGAAGCGGAGGGAGCACCCCCCATATTAGTGGCCCGGGCCCTGGCAGGCCCAGCTCAAAAGAGGGCAGACGCAGCGACACTTGTGAGTACTGTGGGAAGGTCTTCAAGAACTGTAGTAATCTCACCGTCCACAGACGGAGCCACACGGGCGAGAGGCCGTATAAGTGTGAGCTTTGCAACTACGCCTGCGCCCAGAGTAGCAAGCTCACCCGGCACATGAAAACACACGGGCAGGTGGGAAAGGACGTTTACAAATGCGAGATTTGTAAGATGCCTTTTAGCGTGTACAGTACCCTGGAGAAACACATGAAAAAATGGCACAGTGATCGAGTCTTGAATAACGAGATAAAAACTGAATAGAGGTATATTCGTACCCACCCAACCCCCCCTNGAATGCATGATCTGTATCGGGGCAATACTATTGCATTTTACGCAAACTTTGAGCCTTTCTCTTGTGCAATAATTTACATGTTGTGTATGTTGGGGTTTTTTTGTTTTGTTTTTGGGTTTTTCTGTTTTGTTTTGGTTTTTTTTTTTTCTTTTTTTAAATTTTTTTTTTCTTTTCGGATTAGACAGCATGTATGGTATGTTATGGCTGTTTTTAAATTGTCCCTGATTAGTTGCTGAGCAAACACGTCGCTGTTTCCAGTTCCGTTCGGAAAAAAAAAAAAAAAAAAAAAAAAAAAAAGGAAAAAAAAAAAANNNGAAAAAAAAAAAAAAAGGAGAGGCGAAAGAAAAAAAAAAAAAAGAAAAAAGCGAAACAAACCCAAACCCGAGAGCAAACAAAACCGACCATGCTGCATCCATCCTGTAATACATATCATGTACAGCTTTGTTTTGTGACGTGCGAAGGAGAACACGCTTTGGGTGACCCTCTACGGACAGGACCATAGCACCGAGGAAGCGTCGCGTTAGCTAGACCGCTGTCTTAAAAGAATAAACCCACCGATTGGAGAACGAGTACCCGTTAGAGAATTAAAAAAAAGGCCTTTAATTGGAAAGTAATCGTCAGGAAGAGGTAGATTTCTCTTAGCATTTGGTTTAAAACACACACACACAAATAATCTGAGTGCCTTGGATGTGTCGCGGCCGATGGCTCCTTCCTGCTCGTCCTCCCCACATCGGTCGCGGTGGCGAGTGAGCCTCTCGAGCCCATCTCGTGTCCCTTACAACGCCGGCTACCTAGGAACGAAGAGGAGAGAGAAAACTGAGGAAGAGAAAGAAATGACCCGCTCAGTTCTAGTTAATCGTCATGCTCCCCTGCCTTTTATTATTATTAATTTTTTAAAACCGAACTGATCGTACCAGTCTAAACCCGCTTCGCTCCTGGAGAGAGCTTAAAACGACACCTAGGATCTTTCTTCCCTGCCCCCAAACTTTTATCCCCCACCCCAATCGATGATTAAATAGAATGTGAATCGTGCAGGGGCCCTTCAACATCATTAAACACACAAGTAAGGAAATCCGTTTTGTGAAGAATATTTACTTTTAATAATATCTTTTATTGATTCTGGCACCAAAACAAATAAATCCAGAGCCACTTGGTTGTCAAGCTGACAATCAAATTATAAACTTTTAAGACCTCGTGTGTACCGTATAAAAAAATAAAATAAAAAAAATACTGGCAATAATAGTTTACCGAGTGTAACGGAGAGAGGAGAAAAATAAAAATATAAATTGTGATTTATTAGCACAACGTGGTACCATTTGCCATTTAAATCCAGAACAGGTATATAAGCTAATATCGACACGGTGATGATTAACTACAAACTATTCAGACTTGCCTTTAATGTGACCCTCGGAAGAAGTAACGGAGAATTTTAAAAAGAAAGAGGAGGAACAACAAAAAACAAAAACAAAATAGTAGCAGTATCTGTCTGTGCTCCCTAAAAGTTGTCCTTCATTTATTTTATTTTATTTTTTTTTCCCCATGCTCTGTGTGCTATTTGTGTTGACGTGGAAGAGGATTCCTTGTTTTATTCTTAAGCTAGCGCCCGCCCCGGTTGGTGTTCAAATAGCACTTGACTCTGCCTGTGATGTCTGTATCTTTTCTTTAATCGAAGGTACAGAGGTTGAGTATAAAATAAGACTGCTCAGATAGGACAATTAAGTGCACTGTACAATTTTCCCAGTTTACAGGTCTATACTTTAAGGGAAAAGTTGCAAGAATGCTGAGTAAAAAAAAAAAACACAATAAAAAAAAAAATCGAACATGATCTCATTGATGAGCATAAAAAAAAAAAATCAAAAAACCCACAAAAAACCCACAAACTTTGCCAGCCATTTACTTGACTAATGAGCTTATCTTCTCGGACGCGACATTACAGCGCTGTGAATGGAAACAGACTCTACACTCACCTAAAATGAATGATTGCTTTTGCTCCTACAGTGCAAGGAATTTTTTTTTTTTTTTTTGTATAAAAGAAAAGGAAAAAAAAAAACTTTTTTAAATATAAATGTTAAGAAAAATTTTTTTAAGGAGAAAAAAAAGAAAAAAAAAGCAAACAAACCACGACACTTCATTATGTTTAGGGGGAAACTGTATTTTAGGGTTCATCGTCTTGGTGGTGTACAAGACTTGTTATTCATTTTAAAATGGTAGTGGAAATTCTATGCCTTGGATATACACAGCTCTTCAGGTTGTATAAAAAACATGCATTGGGGAAAGGTTTAAGATTATATAGTACTTAAATATAGGAAAATGCACACTCATGTTGATTCCTATGCTAAAAACACATTTATGGTCTCTTTTTTCTGTATTTCTAGAATGGTATTTGAATTAAATGTTCATCTAGTGTAGGCACTATAGTATTTATATTGAAGCTTGTATTTTTAACTGTTGCTTGTTCTCTTAAAAGGTATCGATGTACCTTTTTTGGTAGTGGAAAAAAAAAGAAAAAACAAAAAACCACAAAAAACAAAAAAACCACAGGCTGCCACAGTATATTTTTTTAATTTGGCAGGATAATATAGTGCAAATTATTTGTATGTTTGAAAAAAAAGGAAAAAGACAAAAAGACAAAAAAAAAAAAAGAAAAAAAAAAAGAAAAAAAAGAAAAGTGTGACATTGTACAGCTCCGAGGCCATATGATGGCTCTTTGGGGGGCAAACTGTTGAGGTGTCACGCTGCTGGCCGTCACAGAGGGGTGTACATATCTTTTTTTGTTCTTTTTTCCTGCTGCCATACTGTATGCAGTACTGCAAGCTAATAACGTTGGTTTGTTCTGTAGTGTGCTTTATGTCCCTTTCCTTCTGTCACCCGACATTCCAGCATCTTAACTTCATATGCAGTNCCCCCCACCCCGAGATCCCCCCCATCCCCGGCTGGTTTTGGGTGAAATCAGCTGCTGGCGTGGGCAGGAGCTGATTTCTCTTGGGGGTTAGTGGGGAGCGGGGTATGCGCCGTGGCTCCGGGATGGGCGATGCCCAAAGNAAACCAGATACACACCTTTTACTGTAATACTAACTTTAAAAACCTTGCACTGTAATGGTTGCTATTAAAAAAAAAAAAAAAAAAAAAAAACAAAAAAAAAAAAAAAAAAAAAAAAAGAAAAAAAAAAAAAGAAAAAACCGTTTTGCAGTTTTTTTCATTGCCAAAAACTAAATGGTGCTTTATATTTAGATTGGAAAGAATTTCATATGCAAAGCATATTAAAGAGAAAGCCCGCTTGAGTCAATACTTTTTTGTAAATGGCAATGCAGAATATTTTGTTATTGGCCTTTTCTATTCCTGTAATGAAAGCTGTTTGTCGTAACTTGAAATTTTATCTTTTACTATGGGAGTCACTATTTATTATTGCTTATGTGCTCTGTTCAAAACAGAGGCACTTAATTTGATCTTTTATTTTTCTTTGGGGTTTTGTTGTTGTTTTTTTTTCGGGGGGGGGAATTTTTTTGTTTTGAATTTTTTTTTTTTTTTTTATTATTTGAATGACCAAAGGTCATTACAACCTGGCTTTTTATTGTATTTGTTTCTGGTCTTTGTTAAGTTCTATTGGAAAAACCACTGTCTGTGTTTTTTTGGCAGTTGTCTGCATTATCCTGTTCATACACCCATTTTGTCCCTTTATTGAAAAAATAAAAAAAAAACCTTAAAGTACACAGTGTCAGCTTCTCGTGTCCTCATTTGACACACGCTGGAGGTGGCCTCCAGCAGCAGGCTGTAGGAGAAGGGGCCTTTTGGGGTGCGTGCTCCAAGCCTGCGGAGCGCCCACTGCCCAGCTTGCCCTTAAATAAGCCGAGGAAGAGGATTTTTGGGCTAACGAGGTAGTTTTCTGGCTAGCGGAAAGCGGTCGCAGGCTGGACCTCTAGGTTTGGGGTTGGTTGGTTGTTTTTTTCCCCTCTTGTAGTTGAGGACTAAGCTGTGACCTCCCCACCCTGATAACTGGCGGCATCTCTGGCTTTCTCTTAGCAGCCTCGGTCTCCGACAGAGATTTCCCCGTTTGGCAGTGCTTTGGCAGAAGAGGTGAGCCCCCCAAAACCCCCTCTACAACCCCCCCCCCCCGAGATCCCCCCCATCCCCGGCTGGTTTTGGGTGAAATCAGCTGCTGGCGTGGGCAGGAGCTGATTTCTCTTGGGGGTTAGTGGGGAGCGGGGTATGCGCCGTGGCTCCGGGATGGGCGATGCCCAAAGCTCCCAGCACCAGGAGCTGGGAGCTCCTCTTACTTCTGCCGTGGGCTTTGTGGTTTTTTTGGTGGGAATCACAGGTTTTCTGTGCATTGTCTCTAAATTCCAGGCTCCAGTTGAGGTCCCCCCCTTTAGGGGTCTGTATATGTTGTCAGTTTGACAAATACTGCATGTTGCAGCATCTCTTTACTTTATTAAAGCACGTACCGCTGTGATACTGTCTCTTGCTGTTCCTAGTGTNGCGGAGCGCCCACTGCCCAGCTTGCCCTTAAATAAGCCGAGGAAGAGGATTTTTGGGCTAACGAGGTAGTTTTCTGGCTAGCGGAAAGCGGTCGCAGGCTGGACCTCTAGGTTTGGGGTTGGTTGGTTGTTTTTTTCCCCTCTTGTAGTTGAGGACTAAGCTGTGACCTCCCCACCCTGATAACTGGCGGCATCTCTGGCTTTCTCTTAGCAGCCTCGGTCTCCGACAGGGATTTCCCCGTTTGGCAGTGCTTTGGCAGAAGAGGTGAGCCCCCCAAAACCCCCTCTACAACCCCCCCACCCCGAGATCCCCCCCATCCCCGGCTGGTTTTGGGTGAAATCAGCTGCTGGCGTGGGCAGGAGCTGATTTCTCTTGGGGGTTAGTGGGGAGCGGGGTATGCGCCGTGGCTCCGGGATGGGCGATGCCCAAAGCTCCCAGCACCAGGAGCTGGGAGCTCCTCTTACTTCTGCCGTGGGCTTTGTGGTTTTTTTGGTGGGAATCACAGGTTTTCTGTGCATTGTCTCTAAATTCCAGGCTCCAGTTGAGGTCCCCCCCTTTAGGGGTCTGTATATGTTGTCAGTTTGACAAATACTGCATGTTGCAGCATCTCTTTACTTTATTAAAGCACGTACCGCTGTGATACTGTCTCTTGCTGTTCCTAGTGTAACGGATTTAAGACTTTTTTTTTCTTTTTTTTTTAATTTTCCTTTCTTTAATTTCTGTAAGACCTTCCAGTTGTTCTGTCGTCTTCTTGTGATGGCATCGTTTGTTGCCTGTATTTTGCCCAGCGCCTTTGGAGGGGAAAGTTTAGGATTTGAAAAAATTCAGAAATATACCATATATCGAAAGAAAAAAAAAGAATTCCTTTCCTAAGCAAGACATAAAAATATAATAAAGCTCTGTTTTAATCCCAGGATGGGAGGAATGAAGGTTGTGTTGTGCAGGGGAGCTGGAAAAGCACCCCTGAACCACTTTCCCCTTTGCTGGGCTGGGACTGGAGCTGTATGGACATGGGTGCTGCTGGAGGGACCCCAGCACAGCTTAGGGGACGTGGTCCAGCCCTGACGTGGTGGGCTCGAGGTAAAGGTGGTGGTGGTGACTATCCCTGGGAGTGCTGGTGTCCACAGGGAGCGCTTTGCAGCTGCCTTGGTGACGTGAATTTTGATCTGGAGCCGTGAAGTGTCCCTGCAGAGCCTGATCTCTCCTCCCTCTCACTATTTTTATTGCTGGTTGTTCTCACTGTGGTGGAGATGTTGTCTAGAGGACTCGTGTTGGCTGGTCTGCCCAGGGTTGAGTGTAGCCTGGCTGTGTCTTGGAGTGGGTGCTGTGCCCTTGTCTATCCTAACAGTGGTCGTCGTTCGACTACCTCTCTCTAGACTATGTTTTAGATAATAAATAATCATATATACAGGCATATGTACAGGTATCTGTATGCAGAGCTCTATAAGGGCATCTCCAGACAGGTCTGGGCTTCACGTGCTGCTACAAGATTAACGAGGTGCAAAGTACACAACCATTTATTATTATTTTTTCCTAAATTGTGCAGCGATGCACTTGATTTGTAGGTGAATTTGACAGGTTTCAGGAAGCTAAATTTGACAGGTTTCAGAAAGATGAATTTTCCAGGTTTTGGGGGAGCTGGATGAGCCCTCTGGGCATGGTGTTGCCCTGCAACTGTGGACATGGGGGCTGGGGTGGTGGTTTGGTGGAGCTTCAGGAGAAGCAGCTCTGGCTGTAGGAGAAGTTGTTTGAGGGCCAGCTGGCTGGTGGGAGCGTAGCTTGTGAAGGGCAACGTGCTGTCACCTCAACACCAAAGCAGAATTGTCATGTTTTTCTGTCAGTAGTGATGAGTTCATGGCATGAAAGTGTGTTGGGTTGGGGCATGAGTGTCTAAGCCCCCATCATGGGCTCTTGAGCTGCCTTGGCATCCTGCGCACGCCATGACCTGTGCTCCCCAGAAACCTCCCTCTTTGTGCATAGAGATGTCTCGATAAATAAGAGTGATATTTGGGTAGCAGTATCTCTATTGTTCACATCTCAAACACCCTCAATGTTCGAGGAGGAACGCGTCCTTATGGCATGGACCCCTTTGCCGTTGGTATTTAATCGCCTCCAAATTGAATGATTAGTGTAATGAAGGCACTGAAGCAGTATCCAGAATTTAGGCTACAGATGTTTTGTATTTATTATATTTCCAAGGGCTGAGATAAAGATGGGAATAAGTGATACCATGTCTTTGCTTGAAGTTCAGGAGGCTTTGGCATATCTGATGAAATACAGTTTTGGGGTTTATCTAAGTGTGGAGTTTGACATCAGCCACTCTTTTAGTTCCCTCCCTCTCTTTTTTTTCTTCCTCTAAAGGTTTAAAAACCATTTTGGCAGATGCGTGGGCAAATCGCAGCATTGACTAGGAGAGTGTTACTGCCCAGAGGGCTCTTTGCTGGAGTTGCTGGAGAGCTGCTGCTTCTCCAGCCCAGATGCTCAGCTGCTGGGTTCAAATCAGCCATGGGGATCCAGGCACGGGGTCCCCTCCCCACTCTGGGGCAGGAGGTGCAGGGGACCCCCTGGATTTTGTGATGTAGGGTTTGCAGTGATGGTGTGCTGGTCCAGCTCTTGGCCAGGATGGCTGCAGTGCTTTGGCTCCCTTGAAAGTCTCAGTCAGCTTTGAGGGCAGCCTGAAATATGTTGGGCTGGGACATCAGCAGCAATGAGCCCTCCTGGGGGGGAGATTGGGCATGTGCTCTTGACTTCGGAGGAGCCACTCCAGCTTACACCCAGCGAAGATCTGGTCTGGGAGATGCTTATTTAGTCTTGATGGCAGCTCTAACGTAGCCCTTCAACCACTCTCTTAAGTATTAATGAAGCAATTTCCATAGAAACTGGTCCAGATTCAGATTTTGGTGGATTTTGAGGGGTGTGCCGGTGATGTGCCAGCCTCACCACCACTGTTGCCCACAGGGCAGCCCTTAGCCTGTCATTTGGGGTAGCACAGTGCCTGGGCATCTGCCTCCAGCAGGACCTCGCAGCCGTTCTTGTTCTGGGGATGTTTGCTGCTGGAATTGGTGGCGAGTTGGGCTGGGGCTTGAGCTTTGCTGCTGCCATGTGATGTCCAGTGTGTAATTAGCTGGGAAATTCCTCCATGAACCACCCGCTGTGTGGCATATTAGCAGTACCGGTGGCTTTGAGAGGGTCCTCGGCACCCAGATGCACTGTGGGTACTGGGGAAAGCCCCTGAGGTTTTGGGAAAGAATAGGAGGAAATTTTCAGACAGGTTGGCTTGGTCCTTGCCCAAGCAGAGCTCCTGGCACAGCCCGGGTTCCTCAGGAAAGCCCAGAGGTTTTTCCTTCTAAATGATCCCTGTGGTTCCTGCGTGGTGCCGAGCGATGCCGGATGCGGGAGTGTGGCCTGAGAGGAGGAAAGGCTCCATCCTGCCATGTCCCTTTGTGACAGTTGGGTGTCCTGGTTGTTAAAAGACAAAAAAGAGAGAAAAAAAAGTAAAATAAGAGCATAAGTCGCACCGTGGGCCATGTCACACCTGTTCTCTCCTCTGTCCCCATGCTCTCTGTAGGTTCGGCGTACCCCCCCAGCTGGCGCAGCGCCCAGGGAGCCCCGGACGTCTGGCAGTTTTCGGATGGAAGTTCAAGAGCACTTAAATTCTGAGAGGAGGTGAAGCTGGGGCCAGCGTCTCGGCGCCCGGAGGTGGCCTCTGTCCTGCTGGCTCGCCGCGTCCCCGGGAGAGCCCCAGAAGTCCCCCGCCGAAGGCAGCGCTCCCCGGGCTCCTCCCGCCTGCAAGACTATCGTATTTATATTTTGTAATAGAGTACAACACTTCTTCGGGGTTGGGGGTTTTTTGGGGGGTTGTTTTTTTTGTTTTGTTTTGTTCGTTTGTTTCTTTTTTTTTATTATTTTTCAAAAACAAAAAATCCAAGCAAACCCACCCACCAAGGTCAAGGGCTTATGGGTGGCTTCGACCAGCTCCTTTCCCCCGTGACAAAGACTGTCTCGCTCTCGTGGACACCTTGTTGGTTCTCTCCGTGCCGTGCCACTTCTCGGAAGGGGCATCTGTTGTGACAAAAATAAAACAAAACCCAGTGTAGGTCTGGGGGCGGGTGGGAAATTGCCATAATAAATGTTGGAGCTTTAGGTTTTGTTTGCTCTGTCTTTAATTTTTAATGCTAACAAGGGCCAGGCGGCTGGTACGGCTTTGTTGTTGCTGTGCCGGCTGTGGAAAAGCAAGCACTGGGTTGACAAGGAGAAAGCTGGGGATGGTGTCCATGTGAGGGGCTGCACGGCCCCGTTGGGGAGATGTTTCCTGCAGAGCTAGACCAGGCATTGGTGGTGAACCCCTGTTGGTGCTGAAGTGGGGGGATCTCCCAGCTCTTCTTCATCACCCGCCTCCTCTTGATGGGTGCTGGCTGTTGTGTTCCATTTCTGCTGTTAAACTCCGTGCTTTTGGGACTGGTGGGATCCGTAACATCCCATAGTGTCTGTTCCAGGAGAAGTGAGACCAGCTGGTGGGTTTCAGGAGGAGTGATAGCCTTGCTGTGGAGATGCTGGCACTACCAGGGGATGTAGAGCCCTGCTTCGAGCCGGGGTACCAGGAGGAGCTGCTCTCAGTTTGCGGTCCCGGTGTCTCCAGCCCTCCTTCAGCTTTTCCCTCTTGCCAGGGACACTCGTCCCTTTGCTCAGAGCCGAGCACCCGCCCCAGGAGTTGCTGCTTTGGGGCCCCAAGTGCTTTGCTGCACAGAAGATGGGTTAAGTGTGTGCTTGTGTGCTGTCTCTGGTGGGATTTATAGGCTGTAGCTCCTCATGCCTGTGCCGGCGAGCGGGAATGGACCTTATTTGGTGAAAGAAACCAGCTGGGCAGTGAGTGGAGTCTCGGGCTGCCCGTGTCAGGCTGCCAGGATGATGGCTTTGCTTTGTGTCCGAGCTTCAACCTCACTTCTCATTTGATTCATCTCGTTTCTTACAATCTGAGTGGGACATCTGGCAGGGAAGACTCTGTCACAGGGAAAATGATGTTGCCTTTCTGATGGGTGGTGGTTGCTCCTTTGTTTTTTGAAAAGCCAGGCTGTAGGTCTGAGTTGGCCAGGGCACAGCACTAGCACAGACACTTTTATACCTTCAAGGGGCCAGGGTGGGCAGCAGAAGCTCCTTCACATGCAGCTGTAGGGTCTACCCTGGAGCCCAGGGGGTGCCTAAGCATGGGTTGACCCAAAGGGAGCTATTGCTGCTTCTTTTAAGACAATTTTGTCTTTAAGGTCCAATTACCCAGATGTCTTAACGCACCCTAAGCTTTTTCTATCATCAGGAAAGGTTTTTAAAAGTTCTTCTTATCCCAGCCTGTGCTGCCATCTCCGTGTCTGCTTATTAAGGGGTTTTTGGAGCCTTGGAAAGAGGAATCCTGTAGCATTAAGTATCCTATTGATTGCAAATGCCCCATCATTAAGGATCTGGCAGCTCCCATTAGCTGCTGGCACCCTCACTCCTGCCTTGGGGTGGCTCAGGTCAGAGCTCATGGGGTTATTAATTGCAAAGGGGGTTGCTCTGCTCTCTCCAACTTACAAACCAAGGATCACCTGGTGGGTATCTACAGCAGGCCTGTAATGCTTGCAATAAAGGGCACCTGGGAAGCTGTTTCATAAGGGGTTTTTGGTGTGCTGGCCAGCTCTGGGGTTGTCTTAACCCTTACTTTGTTGGAGTACAGGCAAAACTCAGTTCCTGAATGGCTTTTGAGGCAGTTCCTTGTGCTTTTGATGCTCTCTGCCTGGTGGAACAGCGCAAGGCAGGTGTTTCTCCCAGCAAAAGCAGAAAACAAAGCAGTGACAGTTAAATTTGCTCTGCCAAGCACAGAGAGGAAGAGTTACATCCGTCCTTATGCCAAGTGTTGAAGGTAAAGTGAAATAGTCCTTAAAAATGTCTATTTTTTAATCCAGGGGTTAACCCCCCTGCCAACTCTTAGGACTTTGAAACATCCGTGGAATTTATGTGTTGCCTTAAAGTTACAAATATGTGCTGAGAACCTCTTGTAAATGCTGGGGGCTCCTCTCCTGCTGGGGCCTGATCCTGCTCACAGGGTCCAAGTGAGGGGTTTCCACCACCTTGTACCCCCTGGGCAGCCGTGTGCTTTAATTAGGGCTATCATTAGGAGCCTTTTTTATCCAGCCAGGACTTGGCTGCTGCAAAGCCCTGTGCTGTACCTGGGTGTGAGGAGGATGGCCAGCCATCGTGTTACAGCAGCTTAATGAGCTTCTGCCAATTAACAGGAGCCAAAGGTTTCCTGCGAGGGGAGAGCTGGAAACCTGCTCGCTTCAAAGCTCCAGATTCTCTGTTTTCAGTGCAAGAGGGGCAATATTCCCAGGGATTTTGTGTTTGAGCAGATCCCCAATGTGCCAGTCTGCACATCAGAGTGAAAAATGAAGAGTGTTTGGTCTTCATAAAAAAACTAAAGCTCTGAAAGTTTTGGAGTTTTTAATAAACAAAAGAAAAGCTCTCTCCTTCCTGGTCTGGAGGGCTGAGATGAGCAAGATGCCTGGGAATTAGTGAGCTTAGCTTTGATTTTTGGGGTTTAAAAAGCTGCTTTCAAACTTCAAGGCCATTTGACTGTGCTGTATTTTATTTCTAAGCACACTTTCATGACACTAAAATGCAGCAGAGGTCAAGTCTTTTGTGAAGTCTAACTTAAATTTTGCTTTTAAAATAATATATATTTTGGATTTGTGCTGCATTTGGGCTGTGGACCTTTACAAGGTGAGAAGAGAGAGGTGAAATGGATGTGCTGAAGGTCACTTATTGAGCACAGCCTCTCCAGAAGGGATCTGAAGACAGATCTAAAACCCCCTGAATGGGATTTCCAGCAACACTCCCAACCTCCCTGCATTCTGTTTCAACCCCAGCTTCATGCCAGGTCCCACTAAATGGCCTGCAGGACCAGAAGCAGTGTCGGGCCTGGGGGCATCATGGTGTTGGCGGGTGACAACATGGCTGTGAGCTCTGGGGGAAGGCAGAGAGAAGCAGCATCCTTCTTGGGCCGCTGGAGGTTCTACTGAATGTGCTGTTTACCTGGTACTTTTCTTTTGCACCTCGCCTCTTCTGTTGCTGTGTGTGTTTGAGCTGTCTGGATGCTGGTGAAACCCAGGGCTGAGCCTTTACCTGCAGATTTTTGGTGGTGAGGTGGAGACTTGCTGGATGTAGCTGCTGTTCCAGGGCTCCTTGCTCTGTTTGATACTTCACGTGATCCCACCATAAATTATTATCAAATGACCCCCACAAATGAGAGTGGTGCCTCACTTGCTGCTTTTTAATCTCTGCTTCCCCCCAGTTTTCCCCATTTCAGGTGTGACTAGACATCATCATTCTGTTGTATCTCCTTCAAGTCAATAAAACCTTGTTGTCCTTCCATCCCAATACACCCTGAACCTCCTCTTCCCCCAGGAGAGGCCCTCTTAACATTCACCTTCTACAGGGGTCCAAATAATCAATTATTCCCAAGGAAAGATGGAGTTGGGGGTGGGGGGAGGAACACAAAAAACCCCCTCAAACCCGAAATAGAGCCCTTATTCCTTAATCTCACTGGATAGAGTTACACATCTGGTAGAGGCTTGTTCCTTGTTGCTATTACTTTTATTGCGTCTTTAGCGGTGATGAAGTTCAGATGGCAGAACCAGTGGGCCCCAATTTAATTTCGTCTGGCCTCCTGTAATGAGCACGATGTGATCCCCAGGAGATGCTGGCTCGGCCATGGTTAATGGTGGGACGTGGTGATGGGCAGAAGTGGTGTGGATGGACAGCTGGACAGGCCAAACCCCACAGTGAGAGTGGGCAGGGGGGCAAAACAAGGAGAGATCTGGAAATAGGGATGGTAATGGGTGGGTGGAGGTGCCTGTGATGTGTGAGCATCAAATACTGCAGTGAGATGGACGGATGGAGGGATGGCTTTTCATGTCCAAACCCAGAAGCAAGATCAAGAGGTGGATTTCCACCTATTTTTGGTGGCCGGGGTGTGCGTGCCATGATGCTTTCCAAGGTTTCTCCGGCCCTGATGGCTCTTTCCTGGTGATTTCTATGACCCCCCGGGTTTCCAGTGGCAATGTACAGAAGCTCCCACCTCTCCCCCAGTGTCTGCCAATGCATGTGTCTAAGGGCTATACAGGATTCATTTACGGGCCTCCCGTTGGTGGGGTATGTGCATGCAAAATGAAGGTTGTATTTGGCTTCTCATATTCAGATCTATATTCCATATTGTGTTGACCAAGAAAAAAAAAACAAAAAAACAAAACAACTCAGCCCCCGCGCTGAAGAATGTGATGGACTTTCAGAAACATACTGTAAATCAAGGAGGCTAATAAATACTTGCTATTAATAAAACAGGGCTACTGCCTTCCAAGTTATTTTCATGTTTTACATCTTAATTTAAATGCCATGAAAAAGGCAACACCCTTGGACTTTCCCTTCTCCCCCAGCATGGTTGTTGCTAAGCTTAACCTCTTCAAATACCCAACCAAGATGAGGTTTCCTCAATGAGAAGGTCTAGATGGAACAATAAGACCCGTACCCAAGCCCATGGAGCTGGTGGGGGGCTGGCCCCAGCAACAGGGTCCCCTTGGCAAGAGGTGGCCTCTTGCCAGGTTGTCCCTATGAGCTGGCAGAAGATCCCAGAGCTTGTCCAGACCAGTGCATCAAAGAGCCTGCAGCCAAAAGCTGTACCACCTGCACCAGCTCATGCTAAACCTTTAATGCTTCCCAGTTGTGAGCGAAGCTGCTCCAGGTGGGAAGAGCATCCAGAGGCTGCTTAACCCTTTCTGTCATGTTCCTCGGGGTCTGTACCCCATCCATGGTGAGAGGCTGGGTGAAGGTGGTGGTGGCGGCCAGGGGCCTCCTGTGCAGCACACCTGTGGGCAGCAGAAAATGGGGCTCTGAACTTGCTTCTCCAGTATCTGTAGCAGAGCTCGTGGTGCCTCCAGGGACGCCAGATTAGCCTCTTTAAATAGCTGTGCCCTTGCAAACCCGGGACACTTTAGGCAGGGAGGGAGTAGAGGATGGAGCCCTAAATAAACCTTTGTTTTTTTTCTTTTTATGAGTGTCTGTCCTTTCCCTGACCTCCTCCCCCAGGCAGAGCCCGGTGGCTGTGACACTTGTGTCCCCTTCCCTGCAGCCTGAGGTTGTCCTCTGGCAGCCCTTGTCCCCTGGCTCAGCTCCAGAGAAGCCCCCATAGGTGGGTGGTGTGGGCTCAGCCTGCCCCGCTCTCCCCAAGCACCCCTGCACCCCAGTATGGATAAAACTGATTTTTTTTATAATATTCTTCTTCCAACAGACACTTCCCTGCTGATTCTCTGTCGTGATCCCCTGGGGTTCAGCTTCTCCATTTGGCTTTGGGGAGCAACATCCCTTTGGGAGCTGCTTTGCACCTGGCTGCTCCCATTGGCTTTTTCCTTCCTAAAATCCCCTTTTAACTGGTTTTCTTTATTTTTTCTTTATTTTTCCTCCTTTCCCTCTCTCTCCTGCAGAAGAGATAGCACCTTCTGCAGCTGTAGTGATTAAAGGGGAGGGGAAAAAAAAAAAAAGAGCAGCTTATTTAAAGTAGAACCTGGCAGTATAAAGTAAGGTGTGGAGGTGATGAATGATCCCAGGGTATATGAAAGCAGGGGCTGGCATTTTCGACATCGCTCCTACCCATGGCGTGTTTGAGCACCTCGGAGACTGCCTGTTTTGAAACCCTGAGCATCCACCCCCAGGCCCTCATTTGGGCAAGTTTAAAAACGTCCTCTGGGATTTAGTCAAGTCGTTGCTGTTTTCCTCTCCTGGAGACCCCAGATGCAGGCCTGGGAGGGGACAGGAGGAGACATCCCAGCCCTGCTCTGCAGCAGAGGATGGGCACCCCAGGAAAGTGTGGAGATGGGGGAAAACCTCCCTGGCTTTTAAATGCTTTTTAAAGGTTCTGGGAAGTGTATTCCCAGCATCGCTGTGAGAGGAGAAAAGGGGGAAAAGATAAGAGCTCATTGCATGTGACTAGCAGGGCAGGCACGGAGAAAATTATGCATTTTTCCGGACTGGCTTATTCCCTTCTGTGTATTAAACATTATTTTAATATTCGAGTGACAATGTTTTATAATTAAGCTCAATGTAAGAGCCTGAGCACGCTGGAGAGCTCGGCTGGGTGTGAGGAGGTGAGGAAGGCTGCCCAGGATTAACCCCAGGCTGCAGCATCCTCTGCAGCCAGCCTGGCAGGTCCGGTGCCTGGCTCTTGAAGGGCAACACGCCCTGTGATTTGGCAAGGAAAACCTTTAACTCACAAAGGTTGTAATGTTAATACAGAAGAAAAGCCTTTTAAAAAATTACATTAGTTCACAGACATCTATTGAACTCATGAGGGGAAATCTCGCCCCTGAGAGATAGAAACTAAAGAGCTGAGCCATAAACCAGTACGATAACATCCTTATTATAAGATGCAAATTAAGGGGCCCAATTCACTTTAAAAAAGCATTATGAGTATTTAATTTTTCTAGTGGGAATATCTCTGAAGTTGGCCTGTGTGTGGTTTTTTGTGCTGTGTACTTAAAAAAAAAAAGGAGAAGAAAGTAAGTCAGGCCACAAAGAAGCTGCTGAAGGCAGAGCTGAGGATGCTGAGAGGTGGGTTTGGGTGTCAGAAGAAGAAGCTGGTGCTTATCATGGGCAAGAGAGCTTGTAGTCACATCAGATTCGTCCATGGCTAAAGCAGCAACTTCATGACTGGTTTTCAAGGGTGTAAAATGGGGTCTGAACCTGCCCTGGGGTTTATTTTATTTAAGTGTTTCAGCTCCAGAGTGGCTGGCTGGGTCCCCAAGCATCTCTGGGTGCTGACACTGGTGCTCTGCAGGTCCAGAAGCATTTGTCTGGGACTCCATGTGAGTTATGGGGATTTTCTGGGCAATGCATTCCCCACCCTTGGCGTTGCATCTCCTTTTGGGGTGCCTGGGCTGCAGTGATGCTGCTGACAACATTGTGAGTTATAGAACACATACAGCCTGGCAAAGGGTCCACAGGGCTCCTGGGTGCTTCGCTTGAGGCACTTACTTGTGCCAGGAGCCATCTGAGGCTTCACCATACCTGCTGAATTGGCTTGTTCTGGCCATTTCTTGTTTCCTGGAGCCTTTTAAAATTATTTCCCCCGCACCTCCAAAGCTGGAAGGCAGTGTAGTTGCTGCCCTTGTCTTCGCCCTCGCTGCTTGTCAGCTGCCAAAGGTTAAAGTCTCGAGCCAGGATAGCCTATGAGTGGTGGGTCTGCTCTCCATCCAGCTTTAGGGTTCAGAGGTCGAGACTTGTTCGAGAAAGAGGCAAGAAAATGCAGTACCCTTAATTCTCATCCTGGAAGACAAAAGGGCAGGTTGAGCCGCCTGCGTGCCAGAGCCGGCGGGAGCCTGGAATTCCCTTTTCAAACGCAGAAAATAAAACAACCCCCCGATGCTGAAAGATGGCTTTTCAGGCAGGCATTACCCAGCTCTCCTCTATAATGCATGGAGGTCAAGGGTTGAGTAAAATAGGGGAGATCAGGTAAAGACGTTCATTTGAAACCAAGGGATTAGAAGATTTTATTTATTTTGTGGAGTTGTAGAAGCATCTCTCCAATTACGGACATGAAACCCGGGGTGGGATGGGGGCCACTGGCTCCAGCCCCAGCCCTGCAGCTCATCTTGGGAGTCAGGCTCTGTTCCCACACTGTGGCTGCTGCCCAAGGTTTGGGGCACCAAATAACAGGGTTTTCCCAGTATTGGGTTAATGGATTGAGGAAAACCCCGATTCCCAGCTGAACCTCAACAGAGCTGTGCTTTGAAACCTGTTTCTCATCCCAAGGTTGCCTTCCTAACCCCTTTCTGGCAATCAAATACTCACTGGTTTCCAAACCACTGTTTACAAGGAATATTGTTTCTTTTTAAAGCTGCACGGATGCACGTAGCCAGCAAAGACCATAAAAGAGTGGTTGGGAATTGCCTGCTCTCAGGTGCTGGGCCGGCTGAACCCTTAGAAATACAGACCCCTTGCTTTGAGTTAGCTTGGGGTTTTTTTTAAAGAAAATAAAATCCTTCTTTATTTTTGTTTAGGAATCATAAATTTAGCAAGGAATGGGGTTAGTGGGCTGGCCAGGCAGCTGCGTGGGGCCATAGGTTAGTTAGGCTGGACTTAGTGATGAGGCTGTCGCTCAGCTAATCCCTGGTGCACTGCCAAGCGGGGCTCAGCACTTGTTGCACCTAGTATTAAACACCTATGAAAATAAAAAACCAACAAACAACTCCTTTTCTGATAGAACAGGAGTTCCCGTACCACGGTAATCAGCCCATGATGTCACTAAAAAGGCGTTTCATGAGTGTTCTTCCCCCTCACCTCCTGCTGAATCCACGTAGGAGCACCTGGAGCATCGTATGTATTAATAGTTGGCCTCAATGATCTTAAAGGTCTTTTCCAAACTAAACCACTCTCTGATTTTATGTATGTGCACAGCCAAAAAATCATCTGGCTGCAGAGACAGATGAGGAATTTCTCTCATCCTTTACCGAGCAAACTTTGTGGGAAGGTGGAGGGTAAATATCAGGACGATATCAAGCTCATGGCCAAACTCTGGTGATAACCCCTCGTCCAGCCACGCTACTGTTTTCTTTGCTCACCATGCACCCCCCAAACCATCCCCCTCCCCTCGATGTAAGAATAGGAGCCTCGTAAATCCTTCTGAGGTGGCTGCTTTATCGGGTGGCCCAGGTTCTCCCCGTGAAACCACGGGGCGGGTGGTGGGGGCGAACATCTGTGTGGGGATATCCTCCCGCTCCTGCCGCTCCGCTGCTGCCTCCAGCCAGGCGGTTGTGGTTTTGGAGCTTTTTAGCAGCAAAATGAGGAAGGACGTTCTTCCTTGTGGTTTGCAATTAGGGCGTAGAAAGTAACACAACATCTTTCAGCCTCTCGCCCCAGATTGGCTCTGCTGCGGCCGGGCTGAGATAAGGGGTGATGTGTTGGGAAGCAAAACCCCGACGGGGAGCAAGTGATGAAAGTAATTGTAAAAGCTCATGGGGCTGTGCCCGTGTGTGGCTCTAGTGGGCTTAGGAACTGAACCAAACAACCAAAAAACCCAGTCTCTTTTCATGCCTGGTTGTGGCAGTTGGGAAGGTAATGCACTAAATCCAGCCTCTGTCTTCAGCTTTTGGGAGCAGGTGATGAACCCCTTGCATGCTGGTATTTGCACCACCAAAGCTTAGAAAGGCCCCAGAATTAGCACCAGTGAAGGGCTGGGGTGGTTAATCTCCAGGGATGCTTTGGAACTGCTGTGGGAGAGTTTGCTCCAGGACAGAGTAATTCACAATTTCAAGTTTGCCATCACTCCAAAGATGGATCCCGGCCCAGCTTGATGATGATTCCTCAGGAACTGCTGTGGGGCCAGATGTCTTTCCAGAGGTGCTTCTCCTCACACCTCACTTACATCTTACCATGAGGACGATGCAAGGTCTGATTCTTCAGCTGGTCCCAGGGCTGGAGCAGCAGAGCTGTTGGCCAGCTCGTGGCCATCTCAGTTTTACTTTCATACATACCTATGTTCCTCTTCTTTGGAACACTAAAAAATAATAAAAATAGAATGAGAGCCACAGATCTTTGTAACACACACATCTAAGTCTTTCAAGACTCAGAGCTCCAAGGCTCATGGAGAGGTAAATAATAAGCAGTAAATAAAGATGCACACACTGAATTACAAGAGGTTTTGCAATGATGGACACACCACTGCACTGGTCGAGGTCCTTGTGGGATTTTGGGGTGGCCGTGAGGGTCTGCAGCTGAGCAGCCATGT
Organism: Brachypteracias leptosomus; assembly: GCA_013401335.1. Classification (NCBI taxonomy): domain Eukaryota; kingdom Metazoa; phylum Chordata; class Aves; order Coraciiformes; family Brachypteraciidae; genus Brachypteracias; species Brachypteracias leptosomus. The sequence goes on along the minus strand of VYZX01007308.1, from coordinate 390,276 downwards.
ATTATTATTATTTAATGTGTATTAATTGCTGCAGCCCCAGCTCTGCCAATGCAGGGCTTACAGCCGGGGTCTTGCCCACCGAGTGCCCAGCCTGGCTGCACCTCCAGCACCTTGTCTGCTGTGGATTAAACTCACTTCCCACCGAGCTGGGAGAAATGTGAGTCTTTGTGCCACCAGTTCCCATCATAATTATGTATCTGCATGGGATAGACCCGAGGGCAAACCGCCCTGGCATCCATCAGCACTTTCCGATGAGCGCTTCTGGGAAGCGGAGGGACAGCCACATGCATGACCTGTTCTTCTGGCCTCTCCTCAATCACATCGCAGCCTCAGGTGCATTTTTAGCTCCTCAGAAATATTTTGGGGGTGTTTTTTTCACGTTGGTGCCTCAATCACTTTTTTTTCTTTCTTTCTTTCTTCCCCCCCTCCCCGCTCCTTTGACATGTCCGAACCATTTCATCCCGTTCTTAGTATTGACATAAAAATGCAGCTGAGAAAACACTGAAGCTGTTTCAACAACTACCAGGCTAAGAAGTAAAGTAAACCAGAAAGTAGTTACTACACCGAGAGCTTCCTCTTTAAATCAGCTGGGGGGGAGAAGTGAGAGCCCTTGGTAATGAGATTCCCTCCCTCATCCTAATTGCATTCCCAATAAATCAGCTCTGAAGATCTGTTTCTTTTTAAGTTTTCTTGAATTTAGCCTTTGTCTGAGAATCTTGGAACAACAGAGCCGCAGTAAATACGATTAACCTATAGTTAATTACTGGGGTATTTCACCATCAGCCCCTCAGCAACCAGCCCCCTGCCAAACCAGTGAGAGGACCAGTGGTGAGCTGGTCCCTCATTACCCACGTTGTTCAAGGAAACTTGCAGGAGGCTTTACATTGAGGGATAACTTGGCACGCACAAGGGTCTGATGGAAAAAATTAACTTTTCCTCAGCGGGCTGTTTTGTTCTGCCCTTTTTTCCCCTTCTCTTTCCAGGGTTGCTAAAAGCCCAGGGAGTTTTAGTTTACCAAAAGCCTCTTATAAATATCTCCTATAATTTCAGAGTCCCAGACCCTGAGTCCCTTTAAGCTCTGGCTAAACCATGTGCACATTGTGTATTTTCTTTTTTAGAAGAAGAGGGGATGTTTAGTTAATCTACAATTACTGGGTCTGTGGCCATGGGGTGAAACCCACAAGCCAAGAGAGGGGAGGATGAAGAAAAGCTCTCCTGAAAACACATAGGGTGGCCCTTTTCCCTCAACTGAAGCCAGGGCAGATCTCTTTCAATAAGAGGTGAGCCACGAGGGCTTCTTGGTGACCTTCCATCAAAATCTTGTGCTGCTGAAAGCCGGTGGTTGCCCAAGGGGTGGGTGGTGAATCACAGCACATGGTACCATGCTGAGGGATTCCTGGCCAGCTCATCACAACTCACAGTGCCCAATTCACTGGTGGTTCTTCCCTTTGCTGTACTGGTTCATGTGCTCCGGGTTATGTCCTTACAACACAGGACCAGATGATTTATCAGAAAAATCAATGCTGATGGTTTGAAAAAAAAAAATCCTTGGTGAACACGATGTAAATTCAGTTTGCCCTCCCCACCACTCGACTCAAGCCCATGCTTTACAAAGCTTGATTGATATCATGGAACGGTTGGAAGGGATCTCTGGGTATCATCTTGTCCAAGCCCTCTGCTAAAGCAGGGTCACCCAGAGCAGGGGGCCCAGGATCACATCCAGGTGGGTTTGGAAAGTCTCGAGATAAGGAGACTCCACAACTTCTCTGGGCAGCCTGGGCCAGGCTCTGTCAACCTCACAGGAAAGAATTTTTTTCTCATGTTCAGACTGAACTTTTTGTGTTCTAGTTTGTGCCCATTACCCCTTGTCCTGTTGCTCAGCACCACTGAAAAGAGTCTGGCCCCATCCTCTTGACACCCAGCCTTTAGATAGTGGTAAGCATTTGTTAGAACCCCTCTCAGAGCTCTCAGCCTTTCCTTTCCCTTCATCATCATCACAAATATCTGCTGTGTTGACAATACACTCACTTTCAGCAGGAGTCATGCCCCCAAAACAGAACCACTCTGGTGATTTTAATTGGGAAACTTGGGTAGGAGGGACACTGGGGCGTGCTACCTCTGTTAGGAGAACAACAGTGAGACTGGAGCTGCTCTATGATGAGGCTCCATGAACCAAGGGTGATGGCAGCACTCAGTGTGACCTCACTGATGGGACATTGTGACCTAGGCGGGCAGAACAACATATAAGTCACAGGCTCCACTGACAGCATCAGACATCGTCAGGGGACTGACCAGGAACCATCCAGGGAGCCCAGGTAGGAGTAGCAAGAGATGGATACGGAGATGAGAAGATGGAGGAAACAAGGTAAACCACCACACAAGGCTACATCCTTTAGGATTCAGAAACCTGGCCCACTAACCCTCTTAGGCTGCTCAGAAGCATTCAAGGCTGCCCTGCTTGGCCAGTGATTGCAATGGCCTTCACCTGTGTCCCTGCTGCCCTCTCCACCCACCACCCACAGGTGAGAGCACTCAACTCATCACCTCCAGCTGTTCCTGATTACAGAGGTCTCAAAAGCAGGGGCTAACAGCAAGCTCAGGAACAAAGGGCTGGAGCTGAGCTCGGCAGGAGAAGCAGCACGTTGTGCTCCCGGGCTGAGAAGCTTTTTTTGGGGTTTACCTCAACGTTCTCTGGACGTCACAGAGGGTTCCCTGCTCTGGGTGAGCTGTGGGTGTGCTGGGACCCCAGTTCCAGCCAGCAGCACCTGGATACCAGCCTTCATCTGGGGGCTACTCCGGCCTCTGCAGCCTTGGGCTTCCACCTGAGCTGGCTTTGTTCCTTTGGCTGGGCCTGGGAGGTAATGCTTGTGGTCTTCAGTTGGGCTTGGCTGGCTCAGAAAAACATCTCTCTGGGCTCAAAAAACCTCTGGGACTGTGCAAGGCCTGTGCCCAGAAGTTCCAGCTTACCACAGATGCCCAGCACGCTCTGGCTATGGGGGAGCAAAGCTGCATTGCTTTGGGAGAAGACAGAGGATATCCTTGCCTAACTTAAGGAGGATGGAGGCTTCTCCAAGGTACTTCTGGTTGAACTTCACCTGTGTGCCATGCTGAGCCCTAGCTGGCACCTCATCTTGACTTGCTCATCTACGTGACCACCTCGAGTTGATCCTGGTGAGGAGGACAGGACGTTCATCAGGGAGCTGCTCTCCATGGGACGGGTGAGTGAAATGCTGCTGCAGCTCTTTAACCCTATTTTTAATGTAGGAGCTCTTTGCAAGTGCCTGTTATCTCCTGAGGATCTCTGTGCCCACGGTGTGGCACCTGCAATGTATGTGACATCACACTGCCTTGCTCCCACGTTTGCCAGAGGGGAAAGCTCAGCTTGGACTATGCATTAGGTTTTTGGAAAGCTTCTGTGCTCCCCAGTACTGTGGGCTTGGCTTAGCGCTTCATCTGTGGAGGAGAAACATGTTGGTATCATGAGTGTGTAGGATTGTGTGGTGCTTTCTGGAAATGTTCCTCTGGAGATGTACCTCTAGAGCTGGAGGCATGGTCTGTGCTGGTGTATCAGTTGTGAGAAGGGGGCTTGCTCCATTATTCTGGCAGAAATACATTTTTCTTTCCTGTACCTGGCAATCCATGTTTTAGGGAAGGACTGTATTTTAGTGCTGTAGTGAGCAGAAGACTTTAGGTTTCTGGCAGGTTTATCTTGGAGCTCTGAAGTTCATTGCAGGTCCCTAAGAGATGCTAAATTAAGAACAGTCACTGAACTATATTGCTTGGGGACGTCAGTGTTTCTTACAAGTGCTGAGAGGGAGGGAATATTCAACCTCTGTGATGAGTAGCTTGGTATCATGACTGGTGTTTCCCTTGCTGGTGAGTCAGGGATGAAACCACGATGGGTTAATTCCTCTTTACCTTGGGGAAGTAGCAGGGGACCTTGCAGAAGCAAATGTGGGGACTGGAGACCAGATTAGGTCAAAGGGCTGGATTTTGAAACTGAAATGTCCTCCTTCTGCAGCTCTGCAAGTGGCAGGATGGGGCAGGATGGAGGGAGGTGGGCAGGAGGATTTGGAGCTGGGGGACGCTGCAGCTGGTTCTGCCTGTAACTAGGGTGGATAAAAGAAGAAAGTGCAGCAGATGCTGGTCCTGTACCAAAGCCAGAGCAGCTCCTCTGGTCCTGGGTCCTTTAATTCACTCACTCCCTGAGTTTGGCTGCAGGAAGGAGACCCAGCTCAGGGACCAGCATTTCTTTGTTTTTGCTAATCAGAGAAAGGTGGGTCAGGCCTATCCAGAGCCAACAGGTGTACGTCTGCACGATGATGAACTCAGCCCAGGCCTCCCTGGGACACAAGGGCTGGTCACCATTCCTCTCACTCCCTTGGTGAGGTTGTATCACCTTCTACTTGAAGACACCACAGCCCCAGTCTATCCCCCCCCTACAAACCACCCTTCTCCCCTCTGAAAACCCCAGTAAAGGTCAGCTTTACTCATTTTTCTGGCAAACCTGTGCTCCAACTGGCTGGACTGGTTTGAAAATGCCTGGTGGCAGCTGCAGCCTCCTGCAAGGTTGCTTCAGGATTGAGTCTCCTGGGCAGTGAGTCACTTGTGGGGACAGGGTGACTTTGCACTGTTAGGTGTCTGTCCCGCTATGCACCCAGCCAGAGCAGCCCAGCTTCACCTATCATGGTCCTCCCATTGCCTGCTGGTGGCCTGAGGTGAGCTGGGTGCTGTTAGCTTGGAGGAAACATAAGGGTACCTTGAAATCATTTTAGCTACTCCTCCTTCTCCCCTGGCATCTCCATCTCTGGCAGGGGGTAGTTTGCTTTAGCTTTTGAGTAACTCCAGCGGCAGGGACTGCAGGGTAAAGACTTCTCATCCTTGACTTCTGAGGACCCTGGGCTGCTCTCATCATCTCTAGTTTGAGCGATTAAGGGCTGTGCCATTAGTCCACTCCTTAATGAATATTGAAATGCTGTCTGGAAATGAAAAGGAGTCTGTTTGCTGTGACACAAACACTTCCCACTGCTGTGGAGTCCTCTAAGTGTTGGGTGTCACCAGCCGTGCCCTCAGTTTTGAACTCAACTAAGGAGCAGGGATCTTGTGGCTGGTAATAGCGAGGCCATTATTTTAAGGATACAAATGTTTAATGTACAATAACGAGTCACATAATGAACGTCCAAATGAGCGATGCTTTCTTCAGCTCCACATTCCCGGAGGCACAGAAAGTATTGGTCACTCTGACACGGAAAGCAGCCAGGCAATTACACTGGCGTGCTCTGCAAAGAGGAGATTTCATTTCATAATGCAAAACTTGGGGGAAAAAAAGGCCCAGAAATGCCCTGTGATTCCTGGGCCTTTGCTTTGAATTCAATTTGCCTCCGCTCCACGTTAAAAAGGGCCATGGGGTTTGGGGCTGTACTTAACTCTGAGCACCTCTGAGCTCGTGGTGGCTCTTTGGAAGTGAGAATGGGGAAACGAGAGCAAGAAGGCATCTATAAAGGGTTTCTCCTGTCCATGGAAAGAAAAATGAGAATTAATGAGGTCAGGCTCCCCTCTGCAGTGAGGGGATGCTGCGAGGGGCAGAGGTAGGGCACCACCAGCCCAGAGCAAAGCTGGTTTGCTTGATGGGCTTGCTCCATGGGGTTGGGTGATGGTCCAACCCCCCCTTCCTGCTGTCACCGAAACTCCCTGTGGCTTTGGTGTGACAGGGTTTTGCCCAGAAGCTTTCAGTACCCTCTTTTTTTCTCCTTATTAATAAATGAGTTAATGAGAGAAGCCTTGCAAGATATTTTGAGGGCTTAGGACTTAAGGCTTGATTCTTCCCTTACTGAAATTTCAGAGAAAGCAGTACCCCTGTCACTTCAGCTGGGCAGCACCAATTAATTATTTGTTATGCTATAGAAAACAACCAAACCTGGGTAATTTCAGCAAGGGTGGAAAATCAGTCTCATGCGTGTGTGTGCTGAGGAGGTCTCAAATGAAATGTTGCCTTAGAAAGCAAAGTTCCAGTGTACCGAACAAAAAAATATCCAGGTTTTATCTATTTTACCAAAGGCTAAAATGAATTCTTATGTATATTTTATAAGAATATTTGTTTTGTTTATAGCCCAGCATTAAGGATACTTTTTTCTTAATAAGCTCATGTCAGGGCTCCCGTAACCGTAGCCCGAAGGATCTGTTTTTGTGAAAATGAAAAATGAACATGTTATTTACCTATCAATACCACACCACATTGATCAATGCAAACCAGTGGAGCTCCCCCTCCTGCTCCCACCACGACGGGAGGTGGGTCGCCCCGTCTGGGCAGTGCTGGGACTTTATCTGTAATATGGAGCTTTCAACCGGCGGGCCGACAAAATGCCTCTCTGACAGCCAAGCCATTAATTACCATCATCTGAGCCTAATTCATTCATCCCTTTCCCTCTCATGCAGAGGGACAGGGAGGGCTGAGGGCACTTGGGGAAACGTAGGCATGATTCCATATTCGTTATGCGGCGAGCGCTGCCTGCGACTGTGTTGGTTGCAGTGGCTTTAATTGAATTGGCTTGCCAATAAAGCTGTTGTCATTCAGTAAGTGAATTTGTTGTACTACTCGCACCACAGCTGCTGCATACAACCAGGCGTTTCCTGAAGGCAAGCCAACCTTGTGCTACCCCGACTGGAGATGGGTTGGTTGATTAGGGGGTTTTTTTGCCTTTCCTCAAAACTCTTCCGTAACGTGCTGCGTAATATCCTGGAGGTGGTGTTTCCCACCAGGGCATCACCTGCCTCAGCCCCTCTTGCAGGGGTACCTCCTAACACCAAAAGTGGTGGCTGGGTGCTGGTAGTTCAGTGGGATGTGGGACCAACCCAGTCAGCCCATGTGTTTTTTCAATTAAGGGGCTCTGACCTCCGTTACCTTGCGCTGGTCGTGATAGAGCATCATTGTTCCTCGCAGTAAAAATAAATACAGAATATGGCAGATAATATATTTTGTTAGTCAGGAGCTTAGAGTCCCATTAAGAAGCTGAGCGATATTGATAAAATAAAGCAACATTAGGAGAGGCATTTATTATAGGAGATGTAGGCTGCTGGGCCAAGAAATACTCCAACTTTCTGCAGTTTATAAAATATTAGGGAAGGAGAGGGGGGGGACTGCTTGATTTATGGTGGCTGTAAACTGATACTGAGGTGGAGTAAAATATCCAGAGGGCTGAGAGAGCATTACTTTGTGCTGGAACGTGTGGGGCAAGCACACATGCCACAGCCTGGAGTGGTCCACGAGGCAGCTTGGTGGTGGCCAAGGACCAGTGTTCCATGTACAAACACCTCATCTTTCTCGTGGGAGAGCTGAGATGCAAACCTACATCTGAACGCTACCTCTGCCCCCTCTTCTCCTCCGGGTCAGAGCAAAACCCAGTATTTCATCACCCTCAAAGAAGGGAGGGAACAGATCTGGATCTGTTTCAAGACATTGTGGCCAAGTCCCAGCTCTGATTGGGATGAATTACTTTTTCTAGGTCCTACGTTGAGCTGGGGGAATTATTCTGAGAAAGGAATTTTCTTTAGAGATTCTTTTTTTTATAATCTTGTAAAACATTGTGTTGAAATCAGAGTTCGTTCCATTATATTTCTCCAGATTTATGCTTATTGTAGATTATTTTTAACACATCCAAAAAATAGGTAGGTAGGGTATTTTTGAGCTCTCTGCCCAAATTGGATCATGCTCAGCTGGACGCCTAGCTGAAACTGCAGGAGCTGAAGTAATATTTTGTGTTGATCTCCCTTGAGGTGAGTCATAAATTGGAGGAGAAGCTGGTGATTAGATAGTTAAACTAGTACATGAATGCCTGTTTCTAGACATCCAATAGAAAAAGTAAACTTTGCCCCACATAGAATCATGTTATTTGAGTAGTAACTCATAAAGAGGAGTCTAAAATTGATTGATAATGGTAAAACTTTCCTCAGCTTCACTACCAATGGACATGGTCTTTGATGGGGACCTGTTGCCTTCAGTGCTGGGATCCTGCTTGTACAGATCCATGTTGGCAAAGGCTGTGGTGATTATTTCCAGCCTGGGAAGAGTCTCTTTTCCTGTTAGTTTGTGAACAAAAGTACCTCAAGTGTAAAGCTTGAGGGATTTAAAGTAGCTACCTTGTCTTATCTTTGGGGAGGATCGACTCTAGGTGTAAAACCATGATGGCAAATGTCCCACTGATGTCCATAAGACCATGATCCCTTCACTGTTTCTTGGAATGTTGCCTAGAAATTAAGGTGTTGATCTACAGCTTTAGGCAAGACCTGTGTGGTCAACATAGATCTATCAGGCAAAATGCCTGGTGTTAGGCCATGTGTCTGGAGGCATGGGGCGGTGAGGGTGCATCAGAGGGTACATCAGTAAAGCCTGGGCTTTTAGGGCAGGACCATGGGAATCTACAGCAGCCACCTCTGCTAATGGTTTTGGGGTGGTGCTGGGTCCCAACAGGTCTGTCTGGCAAAGGAGGTCTGCACTATTAGCAACTGGGAGCTGGTGCAAGGACAGCAAGCGGGTTGATGCCTCTCCACTGAATTCAGGTGCTGAGTAAGTTATGTCAGAAGAATGTGGATATAGTTAAATAACCCAGGCAGAATCTTGTGTGCTGCTGCAGAGAGGATTTGTGGTGCCTGGGGGAAGCAGTTGCATCGCTGGGTCTGGGTTTCCTCCTGGGTTGGAGACCCCAGGGCAGGTGAGGCTTCCCAGCTGTTGGTGGGACCTACAGGTCTCTTCCCACGTGGATGAGCTTGTCCCCTTTCCTGCACAAAACCTCACAAATTTGGGTGTCCATGGCATGGGGCAACCCGTTGGGTTGGAGCACTGTCTGCTGGAGCTCCAGCTTGGCTTGGAGTAAAAAGGATGGGGAAATCTTAATGGTGAATAACCTGCAGAAACCCTTAATGGTGAATAACCTGTGGTTTAGGTTACTCTAAGTAACCTAATTTAGCTTGGACACTCCTCTTGGAGCAGTAATGCTCAGTAAGTGGCTGTGTCAGTCAATTATAGACTTAGGTTAGTTGACAAGGTTTTCTCCTATCATCTCTTCCCACCACTCCCCAAGCCTCTGCCAGAGAGGACAAGCCCAACGACAGCAAGCACACATGAGCCTCAGTAAGAAGTGGCAAGCAGCCAAGGCAGAAGTTCAGGATCACTTCATATTGTCTTTTCCTTTCCTTGGTTAGAATATTATGTATGTGGAACACAACTCAATTACTATTTTTTTAAAAGCCCGAGCTGACAAGGGCTTTTGTGTGCCTGCATCCCCCACGCTATTAGAAATAAATTTTCAGTATTAGGAGCCATGTGGTTCTCAATTAGCAGCTAATAAAGGAGGCTCTTCTTTATTTAGAAGGGTTATATTTTTCTTAATTCTGCTGTGCCCTCCGCATTCACAGTTTAAGGAAATTGTGTGGGCACGTTGACCTTCCTGTAGAATGAGATTTCTGTGCAGAAAACGCAAACCAAGCCGAGTTTTTCAGGGATGGAGATGAATGATTGGGAGAGTGATGACTGGGAGAAAGCAGGCTGGAGTGGAAGGGAACTGACCACTGAAACCAGACCCTAGCAGCTCCATAAAAACAGGTTTGTAGCCGGCCAAAGCTTATTTTTCTTTCTCTACGGCAGGCATTGCTTTGGCCTTTAAGCTTAGTAGTGTTGGCAAAAGAAAAAAGTTCATCTGGAAGCATCTTGGGAAGGGGAATGTGGTGAATAAATGGCCAGATCACAAAACCTGCTTCTAACTGAATGGCTCTCATAGAAATCTGAAATAATTTTGTGTGCCTTCAGCTTATTGACAGTACGAGCTTAAAAACTTTATTTCATGTGCCAAGATTGTGTCAAAGTAAACTGCAAAAAAAAGTTTGTGTGAGAGAGCTTTGGGTGAAAAAAGTGAAATTCCATCAAGGTTGAAGAACACCTGATCTGTAGAAATTAACTTGTGTCTCTCCCAGCTTGTGGGGCGCTGGTGGGATGTGCATCCCAGTGCCAACTGGTCTTCGTGTCTCTGCTAGCAATGGGAGGGCTTGGATCCTCTACACCCAACCCTGGGCTGGCTGGCGAAGGTGTAATTAACTGCGTGGGTGGCAAAATGGCCCAGGGCTCCCCGTTTGCATTTTGTGCAACTGGAATGTCCCCTCCTTGCTCGGGTAACGTGGCACATAAACCCCAGCAGGGCAGTGGTGAGTGTTGACGAGGAGTTTTGAAATAGCATGAGAATGGGTTTTATGACAGTCTCTTGCCTGCTGAAACTGCAGGGCTTGGTGCAAATGATCTATTAAGAGAAGGCTTTTGTGAAGCTCTCTGGCTTTTTAAAGAGGTTTACGGCTTGGCTAGCAGGAGTTTGCTGTGTGAAAGTCTGACAGTACAAGTCTTCATGGGGCCACCTTGGCAGAAGAGCTGCCTCGTGTTGCAATGGGCGTGGAGGTACCTGCAGCTGCAGTTATGGGGCAAGATCCCAACCCTGCCAGAGCCGAGTGTCTGCATGGGGGACACCAGCCTGACTTGGGCTTCCCCAGGCATGTTACGTGACCATGCCGCGGGTTTTCTTTGCGTGGACAGTTTCCACCCTACAACACCCAGGCTCACACTCTTTCACCAGCAGTGAATTGGATGCTTGCACTTAGAGGCTTTTTTCTTAATTTAAGGTTCTGCAGGAAACAAGGTTTGGCACACATGGATGAGGCAGGGGTCTTGACCATTGCAGCTCTGCTTGTGTCTCATGGGAGAGCTGATGGGCTCAGTGCCGTGCTCCCCAGGGGCCAGGGTTGGACCTTCCTTGAGCTCTCCTGCTTGCCTGTGTGACCTGAGATGCAGCCTGAGCTTTAGTGGTCCAAAGCTGCTCGCTCTAAAGGGTAAAGCTAAAAGCCAGGTACATGTAGGAGAGAATCAGTGAAGTCTAAGACTCTGCCCTCTGTACTCTTTCACAGGATCTTCATGGGCTTGGTGAATTCAAGCCTTGCTGCATGCAAAGTCCATGGGTTGCTTGTGCTTTTGTGTCCTTTTTGGAGGAGAGCTCTAGAATAATCCTGATTTTTTTGAGAAGCACGTTGCAGAAAGCAGCCTCACAGCTCTATTCCCTGCTGCCCTTCAGGGTTTTTTAAGTTTTCAGTATCAATGGGAAAAGCACCTCAAAACTTCCAATGGCTATTCCCCCCCTTCATCCTGGGCAGTGCAAAGAGGAGCTTCTCCCTATAACCTGGCAGGTAGAAGCCACTTTATCTGTATGGTAGAAAACCTTGTCTGAGGTCTCCTATAGCCTTAAAGGCACAGGTTGGAGCTTGTACATGGGTCCTGGTGCACAAGGATGCTCCTGCCTGTTTCAGTGATGTGTCAAGTGGACAATCCTGGTCCAGCTGCAGCTTTCATAGCTGGTGTGCTACAGGGGAGTGGGGCAGTGTCCCTTTAACAGGGTGATGTCAGTAGTTAGAGACTCATGTTTGGTTTGAGTCTGCAGTGAACTATATGTTACCCTTCACTTTTGCAGTATATATCTAAATTTTGCAGGGTACAAAGCCCTTGTGTAGGAAGCATCTTTTAGAGGTACAGAACATCCTGGTTGTTCTCCAGTCCCATGTCCAATGGACCTCGTGGTTAGGAGATGTGGCTACTGCTGATAACAGTTACCTGAGTTATGTGGCTGAGACCTGGGCGTTGCTAGAGGACATCTTACATTCACCCCAGTGGTAACCTGAGTGATGCCCCACAGCTCAACATGGGACAAACCCCTTCAGGGCTTTGCTTTTCTCCAAGAGGTCTTTCGTGGGTGGACTCGGAGGTCTGGTGGGAGTCTTCGCATAGCTCTGCCCTACGACAGCAGCTCTGCATTTGTGTTTGTAGAAAGAGTATGCACTGAGGTTCTGATTCAAAACTCCTTGTAGTTGATGAAAATCTCTCTGCTGGCTTTAATGGGCTTTGCTCCAGCTCTGCAAGTGCAGAGAGTTCAATGAAATCAGGTGTCAGAAACTGCAGAAATGTGTGAGTGAGATTCAGAAAGACTGAAATTAACCCTAGACAAAAAAGCGGGGGGGGAGGAGGGGGAAACCCGAACCAACAAAATGTAACACAGGTGTTTTTCTGAAACTTTCTCTACTATTTATTTCCAAGTACTGTAAAAATGCATTTTCAGTATTATCGAGCTTTTCATGGAGACAATGCTTGCTCTGAATGATTAATCTCCAGGTGACCCATTTCAATTTGCTTGTGCTCACTGGGAAGGGAGGATATCCAGTTTAAAGCAGCCAACCCGTGTGGAATTCACAACGATGAGAAATATTCTGGAGCTGGGAGTCAGACTGAGTGTTGTGCCTTACTGCAAACCTTTGCACGAGCTGGATGGTGCCTTTCCTAGTCCAGATGCTCCCTGCAGCTGGAATTCCTAATATACAGTTACTTGGATAGGGCTACATCTGTGTGCAGTGGAAGGATGGGCATCCATAGCAGCTTTATTGAAGTTGAGAGATGCTTTAGATTTACTGTGAGATAACTAAAATCAGCCTGTAACAACATTCACCCACAAGCCTGAGAACATTCTACAAAACACAGAAAGCATCATTAAACTCAGGTTGCTGTGGAGAATACCACAACACGAGAGGCGAGGGATGTGAAATGCTCCAAGGTCCTCACTTTAGGTCTGAAGGTGCCTAGATTTAGCCCCTGATTTATCTCCTCGTGTGCTTGCCCAACTCCTTCCCATCACTACTGGGCTGAGCAAGTGTGGACAAACCCTGCTCCAGCTGCTGCCAAGCTTGTCTGACTCTTCTTTTTTTTTTTTTTCACCAGTTTGCCCAAGTGCTCAGGAGATAAGATTTGTCCTGCCCTGTTTTTTTTTTGTTTTTTTTTTTTTGCAAAGGGATTTGGTGATTGCAAAACATGTCACATTATTGACTGGAAGTTGTTACCATCTGGTGGCTGTTTAGATGGTCTGGTACTAATGAGTAGGTAATCTCCATCGAGTTTCTAGGGGACAGCTGTCCTCTCTTGCTTTCTTCCTCACCATCATACACATCAGTGTTGCACTGGACACTAATTGGCGTTCTTATTTGCAGAGATGAGTTACAAACAGTCATGGAAGCGCTTTCCATGAGGAGTGTGCTGCGTGGGGTAATGGGAGGAAAAGCTGCCTTTCCAGCAGCTGCGTCATGTGTTTTATGTGCAGAAAGGATTTCAGGTTTCCAGCAATCTTAGACAAGCCTTAAACACTCTCTAAAGGAAGGAATCAAGGGATGCGAGCTGCTCTAGATGAAGTAAGACGAATAAAAATGTGCTGCGATCCCCTTGGCTCCTTTCCCAACCCTCCCACAAGTCAAGAGGTGCCTGCTCCAAGGTGCCTTGTCTTGTAAATGCATGCCCGGAAAACGCAACTTAAACATCTAGCACACATGCAGTGGGGATCAGGTGGAAGCTGTTCGGAGGCAGAAGCACGTAATGGTTGCTGTGTTCGTGGTTCTTACAGGTCTGATCATATTGGAAATGTTATACAAAACCAGGCTTCTGTGCTTTGAGATGTGGAGATGGGGAGACTGGTGCTGCAGGGGATGTCCCCATGGAGGGTCACTCAGTGGGAGAGTGTTGGAAATGATGTGGGATAGTAAACCCTGCTCAGATACAGCCTGAGAAGTGTCATGGTTTCCCACTGCACAGAGGAAAGCAGGGGCAGAGCAATCACTCACTGCTGCTCCAGCACCCATTGGCTTGTCCTCTCTCTCTGATCCCTGTCCACCTGCTCACAGGGGTGATTGTGACCCCATAGAAGCCCTGGGCTGGGTGGTGGATCCTCTACTTGTGTAGAGGGCTTCAAGGGACATGTTTGCTGAAAACCACGATGCATCCTGAGGACAGATGTGACTAAGGCTTGTTTATAGCAGGGCACGTGCCCCACTGCGGTGGAGTCGAGCTCCCCTACAGACCTCAACTTCTAGGGGTGGAGTTTGAGTTGTCTCCTTCTGCTGAAGCATGTCTCCAAGCACAACTGCTGTCTGAGGCTTCAAGTAGTTTGCATCTGGCTTGGACTTCCTTGTTGGCAAGTCATTCATGATTGCAGGTGGTTATTTGCTTGTGTGTGGTTCCTCCTATCTCCGTCCTTATCTCATCCTGTCTGTACTGACTTTGGGCCCCTCTGAAATCTGAGAGGAGCAGTGGTGGCTGCTGTGGTGCTCATTTGTCCGAAGGTGCCTATTTCAAGTTCAGGTCAACACGTGTGATAGCTCAGCCTCTTGGAAATGACTCCTGGTGGTTGGCTATTGGTGTGCTTTCTTCACTTAAAACACAACACTAAATACAATAATGGCAGTTTAAAGGGAAAAAAATAATTTAAAAGCATTCTTTTGTTCCATTGTGGAGCAGTCTGGGGGGCTGAGGCCATAGGGGAAGGTAGACTTCATCTTCGTCATGGAGCCATATTAGTACAAGGGCTTGAGCCATCAGGTGCTTTGAGGAGGTTCAGGATCAAGGAGGACATGCTGGCCACGGATGTGCACGTGGAGCAGCAGCACTGAATCACCTGCCATCCCGTGCGGTGGGGGTGAAAGGAGAAGCTATTTACATAAATTATTGGAGAGCAGTAAATATTATTTCAGGATATCACATCAAGATTAACTTAATCAAACTTGATATTAAGAGGCAGCACGATTTGCTTTTAGTCAAAGGCACAATTAAAGAAGGTGCTTGAGGGTAAAGGAGAGTGCCTACTTAGGAAGATTTTTATCACACAATGGGTGATGGGTTGGGAAGCTTATAACTAAGATCTTAACTCCTTTGTGGATTTCACAGCTACAACCCTCCTAATTTTAGCAGCTGTTGCAGTTTCAGGAAGGATAGAACAAATGAAATGTGGGGGGTTTTGTTTACTGGTGGCTTTGGGGTTTTTTAGGAGTGGAACTTTGACTTGAAGGGAAAAGTCTCTTAATCTTTTAAACGCCTATTTCTCATTTCAAGGGTTTCTGGAAGTTTTGCAAAGATTCTCTCAGCAAAATTAATTCAAAGTAAAAGCAAAACAATTAACACTTCCCAGATGGACTGGGAGTCTCCCTGGCCTCAGTTAAGCTGTGGGTCAGGACTGTTCCTTGTGCCTGGAGTGTGTAAAGGGTTAATGTCATTTCAGCCTCCTCGCTGCTGCTTTTGGCCAATAGATCCATTTCCGTTGAATAAAATAATGTACTTATTTGCTAGGAATAGGTTCACTTACTATTTAGGCAGCTGGTTCACTTACTATTTAGTCAGTCTCAAGTTTCCCAATGTATCCGTAGAATACGAAGCACTTTCAGCTCTTCCTGATGCTTTAAGGGAGAGCTCAGTGTGTATTAGTTTGAGAGAACAGATCCCCTGTTTGTTTATTGCCTCTAGAGTTGGCTGTAGGGTGATGACTCTTACACAACTTCCTAAATGATTTTTTCCCTATTTTTATAGAAAAATAAAAGCTGACCCATTTGGGCAGCCCCTAGATAAGTCCCTGCTTCCTTTCCTTGGAGGAATCCTGAGCTTTCCCTCACTCTTGCTGTATTTTTATAATCAAAACCCACATTATCAGTTGAGGGGGGGAGCTTAAATTGAAAGAAATCTTTAACAAGTCTGAACTGCATCCTCTCTTTGTGTGAGGTGTGTCTTCCTCGGTTCCCAACAGCGTCAACACGGGCTGGAGGAGCTGGGAAAGGTTGAAGATGTGCTCAGCGCATTCCAGGATTAGGACCATTGTTTAAGTAATAACACTCAATCTCACCAGCCCATGTTTGCCATGAAGTCTTTATTTTTGTTTTCCATCCAGTCTTTCTACATGAAAGATGTAAGAGCCTTTTTTTTTTTCTATAGCTCTTTCCCTGTCCTTGCCTTCCTGGTGTTTTCATAACCCAATGTGCAGGGTTATGTGGCTCCTCTCCCTGGGTTTACAGGTGAGTGAGAGCAGAATTTGGCTCAGGATATTAGTAAACTCCTTAAAAATTAAGAAATATGTAGCTTAATAACCATAATGTTTGTTTCAAGTGATGCATAGCGTTGGTTCTCCAGCAACCACCTGTGGGATGCTCGAGCATCCTCAATGTATCTATTCCTCTTTTCAGGTCCTGAGCACTGCAAGCATCTGCTGCCACTTGACAAGTGATGCTCTATTGACCATTTCTGACAACTCCCACCTGCTCGTGTTTGAATAAGCATGTTGGAAATGCCCGGCTGTGGGAAGAGCAGCTTTGGCACTGCTTTATAGCCTGGGCTTTTCCCTCTCTAGCTGCTTCAGGTATCTGCTTATCATTGATTTGCAGTGAGGACAACACCTTCTATTGAAGGGCTGGTTGCCTTTTAAATAATTCATGTTTTAAGTCCAACTTTGCCAAGCCTGTAGGATTGCCTTCCAGATTTTCCAAATAACTATATGTGCTTAAATCCTTTTCCCCCCATCTTAAAGATGAAGATGCTCTTAGGTAGAGAGTTATTAGATCTTCCTGTAATGATCTTCAAGCTGCAGTACAGCTTCAATGATGAGATGGTGGTGAAACTGAGGCTTGTGATGCCCATATGAACTTGGCCACTTAGTCTGGGCCCTCTTCTTTGGTGATGCAATGCTCCTCAGGCCAGGGTCTATATGAGACTTTCCTCTGAGGACAGGTCTACAGCTTTTGGAGGGATAGAGCCTGGACCTTTGTTTCAGGGAGGTCCTTCTTGGACAGATCTTGCACATTCACCTCAGCGGTTGTACCTCCTTGCTTCATCTGGCCAGTTGTGTCAGCTTGTCCACTGGATCTTTAATGTTACATTAACATTGTTTTTATATTTCTAGAACATTCTTTAGTCCAATATTTTTCCTGATTTGATGCTGTATGTCCCATATTCCCAGTACTTAGCAAGTAAACCTGTTGCAGAAATGAAATTTTCTATATGTAGCTTCCCCTGTCCTACTGCCGTGAGAGACCTTTGCTATCTCAGCTACTTGAACTCTGCCAAAAACTGTGTGGCTTCTAGAAGTGCCTGTTTGTCAGGTGGCTGAAGATTGAAGACCCATATTTTCCTTATCAGGGCTGATTTTTTTGTTTGGGGTCCTCTCCAGCATTTGGTTGTATTTGCTTTGCTCTCCTGTGGCAGGAGAGATGTGGTTTGGGCTCAGTTTAAGCTGAAGGAGAAGTCAGTGAGCAAGTGGCCTGGGTGCAAGGTTGGAGATGGTTTAATTGTTACCTGATAAATCCAAAATACTAATCCTGCTTAGATCATATTCTCTTTTTATCATGAGTAGCCTTAACAGTAGCTTTAGCTGTATTAAACACCTGATTGGGCATGGAAGGTAAAAAAAAAAAAAGCCAGTCAATTGTCTCCTTTGCATCTTAATGCTTTTGGGATCAGGAGCATTAAGTAACTATTTTAACAAGAAGTTTTCTGTTTTCAAATGCAGGTAGGATTTTGAAGACCTTAACTGCCCCCATGAGAAGTCAGCCCAGGTTAAATATCTGCACTCAGCTTGTGCAGTGGGGCTGAGCCCTTGGGAGCTGGGGAGGTGAACATCTCCTCTGTGACCAGCTAGGGAAGCAGGTAGAGAAACTAAGTGCAATATTACTTAATGTTTCTGCTTTGGGACCATTGTGATAAGTATTTTGTGGAGGTGTCAATCCACAAGGTAAGTGTGGGCAGAACAAGGTCTCAACCTAGGGAGAAGTCAAGTGGTGCAGGTGGAAGCACCTTGCTGCTGGCCCAGCTTGCTTGAGCAGGGCTTACCTGTGGGTAAGGCATTTGTTGGAGATGTGGACTCAATTCTTAGTTTTAGTCGGGGTTTTGTGACATCTGGAAGTTTTAATCCAAAGCCCAGACCCTGGGATAGAGTTTATTCCATGAGAGGATTGTACAGATGAATTCATTAATGTTTGTGAAACGCTTAGGAGCCACTTAAGCATATCAATAAATTGAGTGTTATTACTGCATGGACTTTGATTAAATCCCTTCGTGTCAGATCCCCTTTCATCAAAAGCTTGTGCTGTTTAGGAGTTGTTCTTGTTTGTTCAATGTTGATTTCTATTCCAGGTTTGAAAAATCTGAGCCTGCTCAGAGATGTTCAAAGCTTTTTCCAGGCTCATTCCTGTAGTCAATAACATTGTGGTGGATTGCAAAGTTGAGCTGCAGAGAGTATTTTGGCAAGCCTTAATTTTGCCTTTGGCAGCTCTGGGGGTCTCTGTCTCTCTGCCCATGCAGCCCTGGTGAGCTCAGGGATGTAGGAATGATCTGGTGGGGTTTTTAAAGGCAAGCCCCAAGTGAAAGTGATTCCGTTGCTTTGGCGATGATGAGGCTGAAACTGGGAAGTGCTTGCTCGATGCTAAGGACAGATGAACGTTAAGAATTTGATGTAATCCTAGACCTCAGGCATGAAACTCGGCTTGACCTTTCCTGTCGGGTGCTTTTGTGCAATCCTACTGGACATTTAGCAATGAGAAAGGAAGCAGAGGAAGGATATTGGTTCAACCATATGTCAATGCTGGGACGTGAAGTGACAGGGAGAGGAAGGGCTGAGACGTGCGTGGAGTCACTGGTTAAAATAAGAGCCCTTCTAGAGGGGAACTGGGGGGCTCCAGGGACTGCTGCACTTGCTGGAGGTCACCAGTTCAAATCCAGTTTATGGAAGTAGTGACCAAAAATTATTGTTGTGTGATAGCTGATCCGCTTCCTACGTCCGATGAGCTTTGCTCTCCTACGGTCCTCCCTGGCCTGATTGCTGGTTGTAAAAGCATTTGCCACAACTGGTCCCTGCTGGCAGATTAATGGAGGGGCTAATGACTCTGCTGGGGGGTGAGAGGTGTCTTGTCCCTAAAAGCCAGCTCCCTAGGGAAGGTCAGGAGACCAGAGCCAGCCTGTGTAGAAAAGCTGCTGTGCTGTGGTGAGAAAAAGTGACCCGCATGTTTTTTAAACAAAGCTGCTCTTGCCCTCTTCCTGAAACAAAATAAGGATTTTGAGCTCTGAGATTTCCCCCCCCCCAATTTTTCCTTAAAGAGCAAAAACCTGTTACAAAGTGTGTTAAACTTTTATATAAAACACTCCTGGTCTTTCACAAATCTGCTGCCACCTCCAAGGGCCATATGCTCAGGGGATGGCAACTAAGCACTTAAGGCAGGTTGAAATACTTCTAAAAGCTCCTGAGCACCCTTGCTTGGGTGAGGCAGGGGAGACGTGGGGACTGAGCTGGACCACAGCAGCCTCCCCAGCCAGAAGATGCTGAGAGGTGGATGTTATGAACAGATTCACACTGCACTCTTTTACCCTTTATTTTTCTTCTTGTCAGGAATCAGAGCCTCTGGCTCTGGGCTCATTTACTTTAGACTTGCACTAACTTTAGAGGCTTTTCTTCAGTTTCATGGCTCTGGCACTGAGCTTGAGCTAGCAAAATGCACCAACAGTGCGACATTAATTCTCTTTCAGCAGCGTAGAAGCATGTCTGAAAATAGATGCCAATTTAAAAGTGATATTTCAGGGCTTGCTCGGTGCCAAATCAGACCTTTGGCCATTTATAGTATCTGTCTTTCTGGCAGAGAATGGCTTCTGATGCTTCATATCAAGATCTGGTGTTCAGTCAAGTAGGGCATAAGGAAATGTATTGTTTAAATGGAGGCAGAAAGATAAAAAAAAAAAACCCCAAAGCTCTCCTAAACAGCTTTTCTCCCCCATCCAGCCAGAAAATACAGTCTCAGAGATGGTCTTGCAGATCTTTGCCAGTGAATAGTTACTGCCCATTTAAAGGGAACGGCTTTTAATGAATAAAGATAAGTCAAATGTGTCAAAGATTGTAAGCTCATATCTGGAAATTTGTACGTTAGAAGCAGCTTGATTTGCAAGGAAAAACTTGAGCTTTCAGTCATTTTTAACAGAAGTATTATAGCTTTATTATTATTTCAGTTGGTTTAGAAGCAGCCTGTGGCTTGTTGAGAGGCTGGATGCAGAGGAGACCCTACAGTAGCTTTTTCTTCAAGATCTCAAGAGTTGCAGCTCCACCTGGCATTTCTCTTCTTTTACCTGTAGGGCTGATCCATTTATCTTATCTCCCTTGATTAATTTTTAGGCACATGTACAGGTCTTGTAACAAGAATCACCCTCTGAGCTGCTGACCCAGAGATGTGAGCAGACCCCGGTGTGCTCAATGTCTCTGGGACATTCCTCTCTTCAAGATGCTGAGCACTTGGGAAGATGTCCTTGAATATCTTATTTTAGAAAGCACTTCTCTTTTCAGAATTTAATGCAATATATGGTACTTATATTATTGTGCTGGGTAACACCACAGAAGTAAGATCTTTGGACAGAAATGTGTGATAAGGTAAAAGGTAATTTGCAAGCCTTAATTTGTGTGAGGATGAGAAGTTACCAGCACCACATGAAAGGAAACTGAGGAGCAAAGTCTTGAGTCCAAGGTCTTGAGTTACTGCCAAAAATGAGACTGAGTTTTCTCGGTAACTGGCCTGAGTCTGGGGAACCAACCTTTGTAGGAACTAGACCCCAAGACCAAGCTTTCCAGCCTCTGCAAGCAAAAACTACATTTCTCTGCAATTGAATCAGGGTCCTGGGTGGGTGGAGGTGCTCATGTGCATGTCCTCTTAAAGCAAAGCACCCCTGTGCTGGGGAGGTCCCCGTCGATGCAGCCCCTATGCAGGGTGCTGCCTGTGCCATGGTGCTGGTGAGGAGAGGGGACGGGAGCAGAAGAAGACAGGACCCAGCAGTTCCTTTTTCTGACCACCACACCGCAACCGAGACGAGGCAGGCACTCTCCCTTCCCAAATTTTCTAAATTCAGGTTGGAGTCACATGGGAATTGTTTTTTTAACTTGTTTGAAACCACCAGCAGAAGTCTGATGTATCGTGCAAATGGTGAAGGGTTTTTATAGGTTTGCTTGGAGTTGCTCCCTTGCCAAAGAAATGGAGGAGATGGATGATGAGGGTTCTGGGTGCAAGGAACTTGCTTGTTGTTAAAAGAAATAACGACCCAGAAAGAGGAGACTTTTGGGACGTTGTCTGTCAGGAGAGTTTCATTCTGAATCAAATGCTACTGAAACAGCGAAGTTCTGGGCTCACAACAATTTGTGTGGACCTCCCTCTTGAGTATGCCAAATCTGTTTTGTGGATTTTAAGAAGAAAAAACCCTTTTCACCTGATGCTACTGCTGTAATTTGCATGGAGGTGGTTTCATCCAATAATATCAGCTGGAGGGATGCTTTGGGTTGCTTCCATCCTTCCTGCAGCCAGTGACAGTGTGCCTGGGGGGGGAAAATGGGGAGCAAACTTGGTGATGGTGGGGTTGGTTTGGCAGGAGGCATCCTCATTTTTCCAAATAGCTCTGCTCTGCTTTTCCTGAACTTTCAGGATTTTGGGCCAGCTCTGGCCATCAATTTGTGTCTAACAGCTTTGGTCCAGGTGGATGAGAGCCATTTGTAGAGAGCCAAGGGCTGTATCCCCAGCTGGAGAGAGCTCATGTAGCCCTATAGAGATGAGCTTATTTATGCCTCCTAAATAAAATCCCTAACCCGTGGAGTTTTAAGCCAAGCAAATAAAAGTTCCCAACCTGTCTTAACCCTTTCCAGAGTCACTGAGGTCTCCTGCTCTTGTGGTTTGAGCAACAGCAGAGCTATGCCTACACAGGTCTGGTCATCAGGTAGATGGCAGCAACAGGGAGAACAATAATTACCAAGCCCCATAGAAGCCAGCTATTTAAATAAGCTATTTAAGTCAAACCCAGCTATTTTTTCTCTGCCTGAAAGAATTCCTTTTGCCAGTGGATAAAACCCCATCACTCCCCCCACCTTGGGGTACTACCCACACCATCCAGCACCATGAAGCATCCCACTGTCACAGCCCGAGCGCTGGGAAAGGTGAGAGGAGCCTCTAGCTGGCACTCCCTGTATAATCAACAACTGCCAAACCCACCATCCTCTGAAAGCAAGAAAAATAGCCCTGCTGCCCTTTTCTTTTTTTTATTACACTTCTACACAAATTAATGTAATTTTCTTTTATACCAGTCCCTGCTGTTGGGCTCAATTTGGTGGAGCAGGCACTTCATAACAAACCTGGCTCTGAGGGCATCCCTGTGGAAAGGGTGCTGGAAGGAGGGGAGGACACTACTGGGATGTGTGTGCACCTACTGGTGCCTGCTGCTGGCACCCTCCTGCCCTGCCACGCTTGGTCTCCTTGGTGTTGTGGTGCTCATCAAAGCCTGGATGATGATTATCTGCACTGGGGTCTTGAGGATGCCTGTTCTGGCCAGTGATCAGCACAGAGCTGCTTCAGCCAGCAGATGCTAAAAGTGGTGTGGAGACCTTGGGAGTGCTGGTGGTCACTGGCTGTATCCTTCTTGCAATCCTCATGAGCCACACTGCCCCTCCTTGAGCCTTTTTTAGCTGCTGTACCCTTGCTGAGACATGACAAGGTTATGTCGGTGTGGTCTGGGGATCTATTGATCACTGCTGGGGAAGGCTTGTGCAGGAGGTTGGGGATTTGCTGCTTTGTACCGAGCAGGTTAACTCCTCCTGTCCCAGCGTGGGATGATCAGGCACCCCAAGTGATGCTGCTCATGAAACTTGGGCTTTTCTAAGACAGCTCCTTTCCTTGCTGCATCTGAAGGTCACCAAGGTTATCTAAAGGTCACCAAGAAAGGCATCAAATTGAGTGTAATGACTGAAATACCAGCCCTCAGGGGCTGGCAGGAAGGTGGGTGAGCTGGGAAGGGGCCAGAATCTTCTGGGTCCTTCCTCTTTCCATGTAAGCCTGCACCAATCTGAGCTCATGGAGCTGGTCAGAAAGGCTGCTTGCTGCAGGGGACAGGCATGGCTGTGGTGATCCCGACATCCCACCAGTGGAAACTTCCAACAAGCGCCCGTTTGCTGGCACAGTCCATGTCCGAGGCTCGCGGCTTGCTCTCAGTTTGGGAGGCTGTGAACAAAAAGATGATGGAAGGAGCTCTTCATCCTCTGCTGTCCTAAAAGCCTGATTTTCAGAGATGGATGGGCTTGCTCTGCTCCACCATGAATGTGAATATGCCTGAGCTTGGTGGTCCCCAGTCTGGTCACTGACAGGGTGCTGCCCCTTGCTGTGCAACCTCCAGGTCCCCCCTTAATGGCTTTGGGGGTGGTTGTGCCTTAGGAGAGAGGACAAACTGTACCTGGGCTGGATATTGCAATGGGCAGCACTTGGCTCTTCTGTCTGAGCCCTGGCAGTTTTTTTTCCTTGATTGCACTGCTGCATCCAAATTAAACTCCTTTCAAAGGTGTGTATGTGATGGCGAAGAATTTGGGTTTAATGCAGCCCACCAAAATCCTCTGCAAACGTTTGTCCTGCACAGATGCTGGTCCTGAACCCACCTTCTCCTGTCCTGGGGAGGATGATGAAGGGGAGGCAGGAGCAGATTGGTGCAATTACTGTATTCTTGATCCCAAGCAGCACCTTGGTGGTGAGACTGTGGGAAACAGGCTGCTCCAGAGGTGAGGATTGGGATCTTAGAGTTTGAACCTCTGTGTATTTTTATTTATATATATTACAACCCCCCACTATAAAATCTCATCCTCTGCCCAGAGGCTTTAGAAGATGCCCAAACCCAGTGTGCTCACTGACCTTTGAAAATAGGTTTGGGTTTTTTTCTTCTAAAAACCAACCCCCAGGGCTCATGTGTTTGAAGGAGTTTCACTTCTACCTCCCCTCTTTCGTTTCCCCTTTACCTCCCCTCTTGGTGCTGTTCCCAGCCGCCCGCGCCCTGTTTGGGGTGATGGGAGCCCAGGCAGGAGAGGTGCTGGAGGTGCCACAAGGGAGCTTACCCTTCACTCCCACCCTGGCGAGGTGCAAAACCAATGGATAAAGGGATTAAAGTATTTAACAGCAAAATATCCATGCAAGTTGTGCAAAATATTTTACTTTTTAGTAGTATTTGAAAAAAAAAAATCATTTTTGTTTGGGACCTTACAATGAGCCTGGGATGTTTTTATTTACACACGTATGTTTTCCCAGATGTTTTAACCAGAAAAAATAATGGGCTTTTGATAGCTTTTAAATAGACTATTTTGTAAACCTTTGTAAAGCTCTGTTATTATGTAGCGAGTGGAAATCCAAAATATTGTGTGTTGTGTGTTTTGCTTCCTAGTTGAAACTGGCTAGGTGTTTTTTTTCTCTTTTGCCCAGTTCTTGTAGAAATTGATTTAGAAACTGTCTTCTTTAAACCTGGCTCCCCTATTAATTCAATGCAGAGTTTTTAAAAGTTGTTTTTGTGAATGAGGAGTAAAATATCACTGTGTGTGGGGGTAAAATATTATCTTACTATTAATGTATTTGCATAAGGAAAGATAGAGCATATGTCTGGCCAAAAATAAGCTTTCTAGTTTTAATCACTGTATTTCTTGTTGTAATGCAGTTAGAGGAATCAAGAAGAAAAAACAACCCCAAACCTATTAAATAATCTTTCCATATCTATACTATAGCATAAATAATGTTCGGTGTATTGCATAGAGATGAGTTGTTGAGATCCTTGGGTCTAAACAAAAACCCCGCATCAGGAGACCAAAACCTCTGAGCAAGGCAGAAAACCAAAGCCAGCACCCAAACAAAAATAGAGAGGGAAAAAAAGCACATGGGAAGGTAAAACCCTTCTAGAGGGAGGCAAACCCAAAGCGATTAGTTAAAGTCCTGCCTCGCCACTGTTTGCCTTGCAAAGAGGGAGGCTGATTTAAAGGAGGAGGGGAGAAAGGAGAAAAAAAAATCAGTGGATTAATGTGAACTTTAATACTGAAGCAGTGTGTGTTTACTGCTGGTGACCACAAGACATAAATCTTGCGAGCACAATGTACAATGCGAGGCAGCCCCCAGGTTTTTTTTTTCCTCCCTCTTTTTTTTATTTTTTTTTTTCCTCCTCCAGCCTCAATTTGTGTGCAAGTGTGTGTTAAGTGCCGTTGAAAAATAGTGACCTTTAATAAAGGATCGTATCCTGAGACTATTTTCCCAGACACACAGTGACCTTTCAAACCAGACTGGGGTGAGGGGGTGTGGGGTTTGGACTTTGAACCGGCCAGTTCCCGCTGCGTGCCTCTGTTTGCCAGGCTACTTTTTATTGTGTGGCCGGGGAGCGCTGGCGATGCAAAGCAGGCGGAGCTGCCAGCAGCAACCTTTGCAAATCAATTTGTCTGCACCCGACTGAAAGATGCTGCGGCGGGGACGGGACCGCGGCGCTTTGTGCCACCGGCCTTCGGGGCACTCCCGGAGAGACACCCCCCCCCACCTCCCCGAACCACCCTGCCCTTCTATTTTTAATTTTTGTCTTATTTATCGCTTTTGTTTTCCTTGATTGTGTGAAAAAGGGGCTTCCTCTCCCCTGTAGCCAGCCCATAAAGCCCCAGGGGTTGAGGGGGTGGCACCGGGAGACCCCTCCAACTTTCTGTCTTGCTTGAAGAAGGGGAAAACTCGACCCATCACCCACGCAGCGTTCTCTACATAAATGCAAATGCTTCCTAAGGGTTAAGGTTATTGATTTCCCCAGGCTCTACATTAATCAGTACCTAAAAAATGCCAGGAAAAGACAGAGAAATGCGATTACTTCGGGTCCTCTAAATTTCAGCTTCTCCAGGTGGCCCCTCCCAAAGAAATGGAAATCCCCTGTTTTTCGTGGAGCTGGATCAATTCCTGCCTGAGCCATTAATCACTCGTAGGCTCTGCAAAAGCTGGGGAGCAAAGGATGGGGGGGTCCCTCCCTGGGGATCCCCCAAGGTCCTCCTGGGATGCCACCAGTGCTCTCCTGTCATGTCCTCCTTGAGCTGACCTGTGAAATCAATAGTGGGGCTCCTTTTGCATTTCTCCTGGAGACTCTTGGTCATCAGATTCATTTTGCTCTTGATTTCTGTGTATCTTGTGAGCTTTTGTTATTAGAGCGGGATCAAGGAGCCAGGTGTGCTCACAAAAGTTTTACCCTCTTGCACTCCACATTGTTTTAATCCTCCCCGGATGCTCTTTGGTCACAGTTTGCCTTGTTGCCTCGTACCTATGGAGTCACTGGTGGCCACAGAAGGCAGGTTGCCACTGGGCATCCTTGCTAAATCTGGGCTTTGATGTCAAGCTTTGGGTTTTTCCTTTATCTTTAGTTTTCTACTCAAATCTTGCTTTCAGTCTTATTTCCCTGAGTGTTATGTTAACACCCTCTCCGGCTGGTGCCACAGCAAGAAATCCAGGGCTTCTCATGGAGAAACCACCATAGTATAGGCAAGGGTGAAGGGATGGAGCATGTCATTCCCTCCATGGTACTTGCCCCTATAGGAGCTCTTATGGGGAAGATGGGGCAGCTCAATCCTCACCTCAGGGCTGGTGGGGGACAAGTGGTCTCACCCTCATGCACCTCTGGCAGGGCTGTGAGTGCATGTCCTGGGAAGGGGAGAGAAGCAGGGATCTGGATTACTTAAGCTTTAAAGAGCTCAAGTTTTAGAAAGACCATAAAAATGAAAGAGAGGGACTGAATTTACTATAGTTGAGATGGGAAGTAATTATGGGCTGGATAGAGACTTCAGCTATGGCAGGGTCAAGGTGAGGATGGGCTTTGTCAGTGATCTGGAGGTGGTGACAGGCGGATTTATGGAGATGGGAGACAGGAGAGGGAAAGAAAGCTTGAGTGTCAAGGATGGCTCCAAGGTTTCTGGCCTTGGGAGAAGGTCGGAGTCAAGCCGAGCACCAGCAGAGCCAAAGGCATGGGGTGTTTTATATTTTCAGTAATTGTAAATAATACAGGTGGAGGGGGAAAGGCTGTTTTGCTGTAATACCAAAGTGGAGGGAGTTTACACAAGTGTAATGAGTTGTGGAGAACCACAAAGGGCTTGAGGTGTGACACAAGAAGAATTATTAATATGTACAGAACATGAATATTTCATCTAGGCCAGGCTTATCCTGAAGGTTTTAGTAGATGAGCTGGAGACGGGAGGCCAGTTCCCCACCACCACGTCTTGTGTGTTTGCTGGGCAGGACAATCTCTGGTCGTGGGCTGCCCTGGGCAGGAGGGACCACAAGCTGTGGCTGCTGGGCCACTCTTGTTCTGCCTTTATTCCTCTCTGTATTGGGAGGCTTCGGGGTGGCACTGGGTTTTTGAACACTTACTCCAAGACCTTATTCATAGAGAGAATTCATACTTTATTCATACCGGGTTTATTCATAGCATTCTGTCTTGTTAGCCCTCTGATTCAAGGCATACACAAGGCTATGAAAGGGGGGTTAGCAAGTGGATGTGTGCTCTGAATGCTAATAGCATCTGCTTTATTTTTGTGTCCTTTCTGACCAGTATATGGTGGATCAGTGTGCCCAGGTCTCGTGCGGGAGCGGGTCATGGATGAATGGTAGCTTTGATTCAGGCCAGCCTAAGGAAGCCACCAGAAAGGCTGGCTCTGGGCACACAGCACAATGCTAGAGTAAAGATTTTTTTTTCCTCCCTTCTGTAGGGTTAAATGTGCCCAAAAATGAGACAAGAAGTGGTTTGGTTAAAACTTTCCATGAAAATAATTGAATTCTGGGGTTAAAAGAAAATCTGACAGCAAAGCCTGGCAACTTTTGACTTCAACATTCCCTCCAGTCTCCTCTGTGAAGAACTTGCCTCTCCTGTGCTACACCTTAATTCTCTTTTGTGAGTACATAACAGGAGCCAATCATGGTGGATCATGATGAGAGGCAGAGGGAGTCTGGCACTGGTTAGAAAATTCAGTCATATAATGGGAAAACATGGAGGCTGTGGTGGATACATCAAAATAAATGATGGATCCTGTAAGAGCCAGTGGAAGCCTTCTCCAGTTGATATGGTTTAGTTTGTGGTGGAGGTTTTTTTTCTATTCAAGTGCTTGTTTCTGCATTGATAAAAACCGAGGACTACCAGGGAAAACAAAGTCTTGGTGCTTTGAAAAGCAAGAGGTATCATCTCCTCCTCCTGGGGCAGCAGTGGAGACCAACATGTTTCCTGCAGCTGCACGAGGCCAATGTGTTGGCTCGAAGGTGCTTCAGTGCTTTGTGGTTGTCTCTGGAGTTGGGTCTGTTGGACTCACCATCAGTTTGAGCATGTGCAGCTGTATCCAGCCATTTCTGAGGGATTTTTTGTTTAGTCCTGAGCGATTTGGGTGGGACTGAGCTGTGCCTGTTAAGAGATGCTGCTTCAGAAATATTTTTCCAAGCTTGCTTTAATTCCCTAGTTCAGTTACTTCCATACTTTCTAAAGCTGGTATTATTGTTTGCAAGCCATACATCCAAGCACATCAACAAATCTCAAGTCTCACCTGCTGAAGCATATGTGCAAACATTTTAATTCTTGTTTAAAACTAAACCCTCGTGTCTAACTGAGGCTTTATGTAGCCATTGAAGAGCAGCTTCTGTCCCCTCATCCTAGGGCCTGGCAGTGTCCTGGATGGAGAGAAATGGCTGGGTTGGTGCCAGGAGATGGCCTCATTACAGCCCCTGTAGCTGGAAAGCTGCTGTCCCCATGTTTTTCTGCATCTGTTGCCTTGCATGCTCTTAGCCAGGATGATTTTGAGGTAATCTCACTTCTTTCCAGCTTTCATAAATGAAGCAATATTTGGATAAGTGGAATAAACAATTTGCTGGCGGAGGGGATTTGCAGGAGCTGAAAAAGCCCCCGATGCAGAGAGGGGTCTCTGGGCTGGCTGCTGATCTGAGGTGGGACAAGCATCTAAGGATATGGGGTCTAATTTCTGACTAAACTGTTTATGACTAAACTCATTAAAGGAGGGCTGGTGGAAAAAGGTGACAAGAACACTTAATACTGAAAAACAAGCAATTTGTACCCTTCTCACTTGAACTTGCTCAAGATCTCATCCCTGTGAATATTTGGCTGTATCCTGTGATGCCAACAGTACCACCGAAGTCCCTTGAATGCTTTGCCTTGCTCTTAGTGGGGGGCACTTTTTAAAATATTCCAAAATAGTCTTTACCTGTACCATTATTTTCTTTTCCCATGTTCTCCTAGGTTTCTTTCTTTCTCTTGTATCCCTTGGCCTGTCTTGAACATGCTTCTTGGCTCACTTGCACATCTGAAAAGCCTCCTCTGTGTGTGTGTATACACACACATGAAAGTTCTTGGATATCAGTTTACTTGGTTAAACATGAGCCACAAAATAAGTGTCTTTCCTGAGCCTGTTTTTCTTTCCTTTTTGGTCTAGATCAAGTCATCTGTTGATTTGGTGGGGAAGCCACATAGCTGTCTAAATAATTACAGATAGTTTTTTGTAAGCATTAAAATCGTTGGAATTAAACATCTAGGATAATTTTGAGTTCTCTTCAGGGAGGATGTTGTTTTTCTTCTGGGAGGGTTTGAAGAGCTGGGGTTCAGTGCTGCTCTGGCTCAGAGCTGGGATGAATTGACACCTCCAGGAAGGTGGGAGCTCTCTTCATCCTCCTAGAGTTAGTCAATGGGTGCTGAGGATCGAAACCCTCCAGTTTTCACCAGCTGGCTGGAGATCTGATTTCTGTGCTTACCAGAGCATCTCATGCTTTCTGCTCTGGGCTTCATGGACCTTGGTAGCTGGCTGTCTCACCACGGTGATGGTTCAGTCTGTGGGGTGAGAAACAGCAGCATTTTCATTCTTAAACTTCCCCCTGTCCACACTTGACCGCCTCTGCAGGTGTGTCCTCCAGCTGTGAAATGGACTTGAACGTTACCCATGCTCTGAAAGAGGCTGGTGAGACCAGGGGGAACGGAGGAGGACATGAGCAAACCCTGCTCCTTCCTCCTCATCAGCCTTTTCCCATCCTTCTCTTCCTCACCACAGCAGCCGATCTGTGCTCTTTGCAAGCAGAGCCAGGTCTCCTGTGAAATCTGTTTCCTGAGTGTATTTAAATGCATTTTCCCTCCACCTCAAAGCCAGAAGGTTTGGACATGCTGGCTGGGCAGAGGTTTGATACCTCCATTGCCTCACTTCATTGATTTACCCAGAGTTTTAAATATGTGCTACATGAAACTCAGTCTTTTTCCTATTTTTTTTTTTTATTTTAAAGAAGAAAAAGTTGCATAAATGCCTCTTTTCTTCTCGACTCAGTCCTCAGGGAATACAAGGAGTTAACGTTTGTATTTATAGCCACAAGTCAAGCTAATAACCACTGTGAAGCTGGGAGGTTATCAGCAAACACTGGACTAAAAAAAAAAAAGGTTTTAAAGGGCTCTCATACCCCTCCCCTCCCACCCCAACGTGTGGGACCATTGTGGCTGTTGGTACAGAAACGAAAGGTGTTACAGGAGAGTCATTGCGCTCCTGGGGAGGGGGGAAAGTGTCTCTGTCTCTTTTCTCTCTTTTCAACTTCCTGGTTGGTCAGGCTGGGGCTGACAAAGGGGAACTGGTCGTGTCCAGACACATTGCAGACTTCTGGCAAAATAGCCCAAGCTCACGAAAATTTACACATTTCCTGGCGCCCGGCCAGGCGGTACTTGTAGGACTTGGCTTGGCTTTGCCTTCACTTAGAAAAATGGCTTTTTTTTTCCCCCCTCCCTTTCCTCCTTTCTTTGGAGGTCCAGGGGATGGAAAGCTGCTGTGTGCTGGGGCAGGACTGCAGGAAAGAGTCAAAGTTTGGGCATGGAGAGTGGTTCCTGTGATGACATTTCTTGACTTAGCAGCTTGTCCTCATCTTTGATCTCAATGGGCACAACCTGACTGCTGTCTGTCTCCATGTGGAGCACCATCAGATGACCATGATGATGCAGCCAGCCGCTACTGAGCATGATTTTTAGCTTACCAACACTGTTCAGTAGGCAGGAGGGGTGTGCATGGGTGGTACCTCAGCCTGGAAATAAGGGTTTTGGGAAAAAATGGGTCACTTCTTGCAGCTGAAGCTCCCAGCCTGGCTGTGGGTTTCTGGCCAGCTCTGATGCCTCATCTCCATTTCTCTGTGGGGGGATTGAAACCAGCCTCCCACCGGTCAGCAAGCTCTGTGTCACTTCCTTCCCTTCACCAGCCTCACTCTTTCCACAGAGCAGACTTTCAAATGAACATTTTCAGTTCATTAAAGGTAGCTTTGAAAACATTTCTAGTTCTGTAAAAATAAAAGAAAAAAACCAGGAGCTCATCTGGACCTGGTGGCACAGGCTCAAAAAGAGGGATGTGAGAAGCGCTCTCCATTTGGGGTGGATAGGGTAATAAGATTGCCATTTAAATACTTGTATCCCTTTTTGACAGCTCTCCTCAGTGCAAGGAACCTTCCCACAACTGCAACTCTTTGTCTCAACATTGCTCATATCCATTGCAAACTCCCCCAGGCTCTGTTCTCATCTCCAGTCACGGGGAGCTGTGGATGTAGATGCTCCTGCGTGAGGCTGTGAATGTCCTACCAGCCTCTCCCTTGACGCTTATATACTTTGTGGTGTGGAGTTTAGAATCATGTGCAAACATCTGGAGTATCAAGTGAAAGCAGGGAGAAGAGGGGAAGCTGGAAACACTCAGACCATTGTGGGATTGGGGCTGCTGGAGTTTAATGATTTAACATGCTCAGGACAGGAAAGGGAACCTTGGGTTTTGGTTGAGTTTCAAAGCACAGAAGTGATCCTGGCCCTTGGCCTTTGGATCGATCTATCTATCTTTCATAAGGACACCATCTCTACTGATCATATGGCTGGGGCTCCAGGCTTCCACTTTCTAAGATGGCACCTGGAGCGTAGACCTGTTGTTGGTGCCAAGGGCAGAGTCATTCTTGCTTCCATCTCTTGTGTCCTCACAAGTCGTTCTTCCAAGGAATGAACTGTGGCTTTGACCATCATGCCAGAACATGATTTTTACTGAGACAGGGTTTTTGTGGCAGTAACACCTATTGAATGTATATGTTTGGCTTTCATTCATCCACTCTTTATGGCATGGTAGAGAGACACTGCACTGCTGCTAGTGCTCCCCATGTAACCACCTGAGGGATAAGTTCTCCCACTAAATCCTGATGTCTGCCAGGCAAGATTCCTGTTGATGTGCAAAGACACGTGCAGCAGAAATCGTGGTGACTCTGCAGCTGTCTCACAGCTCATCTTGTGCTTATTTGTGTTTGTTCAGCATTGGCTGAGCTCTGCAGTGCCTCCCTCTTGCTTCTGAATGGCTTGGAGGTTTATTCACACAAGTGGTTGAGTCTCACGTTCACATGAGAATTTGGACCCAGTTGAATGAACTACCTGTACAAATGAGGATCCAGAAAGGACAGAGGTTGCTTGGGTTTTATCCTTGGTTGAAGGGCAAGGGAGCACAAGCCTTTTTGACCTTGGTTGGTGGTGCTCTTCAGCTTCCCTGCTGCCTGGTGGAGGAGCAGTGATGAGTGATAGATCCTCAGTGCCAGTCAGGTGCCCCCTCCACTTCCCTAGATACACCCTTGGCCAGCAAACAAACAGCCGAGGAGGAAAACCCACAGAGGGAGCTGCTCTCTCAGATTTGGGTGGACAAAGGAGGGGAAGTTAAAACTTAGACAAGAAGAGACTTTGTTTTTTCAGCTCACAAACCTATTTCTTCTACATATGCACGTGCACGCACAGACATGTGTGAACATGTGCACGCCTGCTTCTCCCTCCTTTTGTCCTGAAGAATATTAGATGTTTGCAGAGCGCTGGCCAGAGTGGTTAGATCATAACAGGAGGTACTGAACAAAGCTCACATTGTGGAGTGGTCATGCACCCTGGTGAGAACCCCTGGGTGGCTGTGGAAGAGCTCTTGCAAGGACATACTTGTCCATAGGATGGACTCCATGGTTTTTTCTAGCAGAGAAATGTCTGTGGTGCTTGGGCAAGGATGAGCCTGTCAAGTCTACAATGGCACTAGAGACTTGAGATTGAGAGGTAACCACTAGGTTATTCTTGGGCTGCCTCTGTCCACCTCAACCTGAAATGTGGAGGAAAACCTCTGTTGAAGGGAACAGATGAGAGGAAAAGAAAAGGTGGTAGCACTGCACCCAGGGGTGAGCCCCAAGGTCCTCATTTGCAGGAACATCCTCTGTAGGGATGTTTGCTAGCCCATCAGCTGGTGGTTCTGTACAGTATGGCAAGATGGGGACCACCATGTGCTGTGCCCCAAAACTGGGGCCCCAGGCACAGATGTTCATGGACTAGCTGTACTCATTGGTTTTTAATTTGGTGTCTTGAGTGACAAGCTGAGGATTTTCTGTATTTCTGGGAATTGATTAGGTAAAGCAGAGCAAAAGCATCTTTATTTCACATGTTGGAAGTTTCTTGGGGCAGGAATGGGGATGCAGGTGTGTGGTGCAGGGGCTGAACTAAAACACTGGAGGAAATTGCCTCAGATTTGGGTAGGTCTGTGTGCTGTTTATGCTGCCTTCTCCTTGCAAGTCTCTCTGCCCATGTGCTAAGTGAGGCTGAGCTTTGAATTTTACAAGGAAGGTGTTTGTCCCCCAAGTACAAATGTCTAATTAGACCTGACACAGCAGAGGCATTTCCCTGACATTTATGCCACCGTCTTTTTCAATCCTCAGGAGCACGTAGTCTGGTGGGAGGCACCACAAACAATGTCAGAAGCAACATAAAATTCTCCGTTAGCCACGACCCCCAGAAAAGAAAAAACAACAAACCACCACCCAACCCTCATACGACTTTTATTAGGCACACTCAAAGTGAAAGCAGAAGGGTGGGGCTGGGTTTGTCGATCTGCGCTTGTAGGAAGACATAAAATGGCTCATTTAAATTCTTAAGAACTGCATAGGAGGCAGGAGACACAATGAGGATCTTGGGGAAGAAAGGCCATCAGCTGAACAAACTAATCGCATGGTAATCAAAGGGGAGTTATCCAGAGTCTACTGGGAAGCACTTCAGAGGAGGTTCCAGCCTAGGCATTGCAAGTGCCCTGTCAACCGACAGCTTTAATAAATTAGAAATTTTAAAAAAAAAAGCACAAAGGGACGTGTAGCAAAAGGGAAAGATGGGTCTAAGACATTCCTAAACAGTATGTGCTCCAAAGCTGCTGTGGTGGCTACACCTCCTCCGTGGGGAAACTCAAGCTCTGTTGAGTTCTTGTTGAGCTCTGTTATCCCTGGTGTGCATGAGGGCTATGACTCATGTTTGGAGTGACCTCCACAAGTTTTGCTCTGGAGGTTCAGCTCTCCAAGGAAGGGGATTTGGCAGGAGCACATTGAATGAGATGAGGGACCAACCTCTAGAAACAAGGACTATGCCAATCCGCAGTATCTCCTCTGGGTTGATAGGTACATGAGTTGCCATATGCTGCCAAGTACTGTTCCGAACAATACGTTACAACAAGATTTAAAAGTTGAAAAAAATAAATTAAACCCCCCCCCACTAAGTAATTGTGGGGTGTGTCACCTTCAAAGTGCTCCACAAGCATTCATCAAGCTTCACAACACGCTGTGTGGGGGGACAGTAACCTTTGTGATGGTTGTTTCTACAGGTGAACAAGTCAGGAAGGGTTTTTTTCCATTAGCAAAAGTGAAATTAAGCATCATTTCTGATAAACAGGAAACTAAGTTAAAAAGGCAGGGGGAACAAAGTCTGCCAAGTCAAAAACATCTAGTGCTAACCTGCAAAATAGGGAAACAGAAGGTAGTAATTATATATATATAAGAAAAATCTTAGAAACAGAAATGGCCCAAAGTGCAGAAATGTGTTTGATTTTTAACTAAAAGGCTAATTTTTTTCAGTGGTGCAACTGGCTTGGGTAGAAGTTACATGGTGGAGAAATTTAGCCTCAAGGAAAATGTCTTCTGCAGAGAAGTGATGATGGGGATGACTTAAGGAGGGGAGGTATGAGCTCCTAAACAGATTCATGTTAGCAGGGCAGGAGAGCTGCCCCTCCAAGGTGCTGAGCAAGAGCATCAAAGCATCTTGGTGGTGTAACCATAGCTTTAAATCAACCATTGCTCTTGATCTACTCAAAGCCTTGGCATTCAAATCCTACCAGTTGGAAAATTTCACCTTAGGATAAGTTGATCAGCACTTGACCTGATGCAAACCTGTCTTGCTTCAACTTCTGGTGTTGCTTTTCAGATCTCCTACAAATAAATAAATAAAAGCTCAGAATCAGGGTCAGTTTTAGAAGCATGGAATCAGTTCTATCTGTGAGTAGAGGACAAATGTAGAATGACAGCAATTTTATTTAATTTAAAATTCTTTGGAATTGAAATACTGGAAAGATCCTAAAGGGAACTATAATATAGCCTTAAATGTAGGGTATTGGCACAAACTTAATATGATTATAATCGTTCTTTTCCCTTATCACAGTCTCTGTGTGTGCCCTGTTGCGTTTGTTTTCACTTTCTTCTGAGTTTTGTTACCTTTCTCAGCAAATGAGGATGCTCAGGAGAAACAGAGCCTGTAATGTACTTAAAACACACCAAAACCAACTTGAAAAATCCAAACTAAAACTTTATTCTGTGGGAGACAAAACTTCCTGGCTCTGCTGGCTGTGGAGTACAGCTCGAAATGGGAACTATAGGAGTTCAAAAATAAATTAAAAAATCTCCAAACCAGTAACTCTACTGCAGAGAGAGCTCTGAAGAGCAAACTTTTGATTCCTGATGTTTGGATTAATCTATTGGTTGTTATAAGTATTCAGACTGATTTCTCTCTTGTGAAGTATTCCTGCTCTGGTTGAAGCTGAGCACCTGAGGGGGATTTTGATGCTCTTGTCTTTGGTCCTCTGGGTGCAGTGGTCCTGAAAAAAAAGGTTAATTAATGGGGAAAAGCCCCTATCTCTGTTTTTGGGTATTGATTTCCCATTTCAACTGGACTGGTCTGCTCAGAGGTGGGAATGATCCATGCTCTGGGATTGCTTAGCTGGCTTGAAAATACAGAATGGCTCCAAGGCTTGACTCTCCTCTTGCCTTAAACTGAAGCATGAGCTACACCCCTGCACCCCTACTTTGTATGACATCAACGCATCTGTGGCCACACCCAGCAATAGGTCATAAAACCATGGGCCAGCAAGATTAGGTAACACTGATTTTTTTGTGACGTACCTATGTCAAGATAAAGATGTTCAAATATAATGGCTTGTTTGGTTTAATATTGTTATTTGTGACAAACACTGTTATTTTGTGGCAGAAGCTGGGGCAGGGGCGTGATGAAGGATTAATTAGAAAGCCATGAGGCATCAGGCTTGGTATTGCCCCATGGAAAGCTGGGCTACGTGGTCCCACCGGGGCCAGGGGCACGGGCACATACACTTGGATGATTCTCTTCCCTTCGTGTGTGACCGCTCACCAGTCTTTGAAGACACCCTGCATTGTTGCTGCCTTTACAATGAGCGCCGCTTCCTTCGGGGAGAGCTTTCAGGAGCAGCAGGAGAGTTTGTTCCCTGCCTTAATCGCGTGGATTAGAGTCAATCCTGGGGTCAGGGTTGCTCCCCGGAGGCTGGACAAAGGGGTTTGGGGCTTAGTTTTTGAATGAGGGGATTGCCAGAGTGTTGTGTGGGTGAAGCAAGCAAACAAACCATGCCGCAAACGTAGCCCTGCTCCACATCACCTTCTGCAGTGGGTGCTGT
The DNA here is from genome assembly GCA_013401335.1 of Brachypteracias leptosomus. Lineage (NCBI taxonomy): Eukaryota > Metazoa > Chordata > Aves > Coraciiformes > Brachypteraciidae > Brachypteracias > Brachypteracias leptosomus. The sequence continues at coordinate 353,842 of VYZX01007308.1, read as the reverse complement.
GAGACCCTGACACCTCCCGTGCCTGTTCAGAGTCAAATGTTTCCTTTGCTCAAGTATGCAGCAGAATTTGCCTAAACTCAGAAAATAACCTTTTATTTCAAAAAACCCTGGATTCCTAGAAGCTAAGAGCAAGCACATCATCAATAATATCAAAGCATGTCAATTCTCAACCTGAATGTTTGAAAACTTGCTTTGACTCAAAAATTGCAGAACTTTTGCAATGCCAGCAATTTAAAGTAGGTTTTTTTTTTTTCTCTGTCAAACCTTTGGAAAATCTTCTTCCCTTTTCACATTAATTTTTTTCTTTTTAATGATCTCCTAGAAGTATTCAGATGACAAAGTTGAAAACTTAGGAGCAAGCCTCTTCACACTCCTTCCTTCCTCTTCCCCCACTCCCTCATGTGTATTTTGTAAACAAGTGTCACTAAGCAAATATACAAACAGTGTTTCCACTACACTTTGTTCCTACCACCCTTGATTATTTTTAATCAAAGGGAGAGAAGCTCTTTGTCCTGCTAATGCAAGTAATGGCCCATCTAGGAGAACATCATAACATTTCATAGAATCAGAATGGTTTGGGTTGGAAGGGACCTTTGAAGGTCATTTAGTCCCCCACACCTGCACTGAGAAGGGTTATATTCACCTAGAGCAGGTTATTCAGAGCCTTGTCCAACCTGACTTTGAACATTTCCAGGACTGGGGCTTCTAGCAGCTGTCTGGGTAACTTGGGCAAGTGTTTCACCATCCCCATTGTAAAATATTTCTTATATCTAGTCCCCATCTCCACTCTTTTAGACTATTACCCTCTGCCCTGCCACAATAGGCCTTCCTAAAAATATTATCCTTATCTTTTAGCCCCTCCTTAAGTACTGAAAGACCCCAGTAAGGTCCAAGATGTTTTGTATGGGGAACCTGTAGGATTGCAACCTTCATATATGGCTGAGAATTTATCTCAAAATTTAAATATCAGAGGATGATGGGGCTGAAGACTTGAATTTTTTATTTCTAAGTATTTCTTCTACATGAGTATTTTTGATCTAAAGGAAAAAAATCCAGTCTCTCAGGTGCATAGTTTATCGAGCCTGGCAGGAGCAGCACAATGTCCTCACCCTCAGCGAGCTGGGACTGCTCTGGGCTGCGATGTCTCATGTCTGGGTGCATGAACCCAACTTGGTGCATGTGCAATGAGGGTGTAAGTTATTGAAGGTCAGGCTAAAACTGCTTTGAAAAATTAGCCCTGGAAGACTAGGGCTTGGGTTATTCTGGGGCTGAATGCTGACCCAGTTATCTAATCCTATTGCCTCTGGTGGGCCTTGTTGGGTGAATGCTTATCCATATTAGACAGGCAACAATTTCTGATGAGTTTGTTTTAAATGAATTCCCAGCAATTTTTCACTGGTGCAGCAGTGTCACTGAGTTCAGAGGAGTGACTCCTGATTTCAGTGGGTGTAACCGGGAGAGCAGCGTCACTGGTTTTGACCAGGCATGTCTGCTTGAATTTTCTGAGCAAGCAACTTGTTGGGATTCCTGCAAAGTCTTTTGAAACCACCTCGTGACCCAGCCCTGAAGGCGCTGGCTATCTCCTACGGATCCTGTGCACTGCCACAGCTGTGGTCCACAGCCTAGGGAGGGGACAGCAGGATCAGACCCTTCACAGAAAGGCAGATCCAGGGACACTCCTTTGGGCGTTCACACTATTCATGCTGTGGAAAGCACTACTAGTACTACTGCCACATGAACTTGTCCAGATATCTGCTGACTGAGCAGGTGCAGCTACGGGTAGATGCTTCACAAAGTGCACAATACTCTGATGAAAAGTAATTTTGGGTGCTTTTGGCAGAAAATCACACAGCTCCATCAGAAAACATGGGCTTTTCCACTTTTAAAGTCCTCCTTCCTTATCCTTTACTGTCTCATTTCTGCTTTATCTCCCTGGCCTAATTCATTCCCACTCTGACTGCTTCCATTCCCTTTAATTAGGCTGTTTCTTGGCAGCATCTTTAAGAGATGATGTTTTGAGGAAGAAGAGAATCTCTGTGCAAAGACAGAGTGGAGCTGGGGAGGTGAGGTTAGAAATGGTTTTGCCAAGAGCTGCCATTAAAAAAAAAAGGACAAACTACTGACTTTTCCTATGGTGGTGGCATAGACTTTGTTTCAGTGTTTGCAGAAAAATGCACTTTCCTTCTGGAAGTGTGTCCTTCTGGACATGTGATCACGTGTGGGAAGGTCCTTTGCCTGCATGAACCTCATGGCTCATGCAGGTTTCTCCTCCATTGCTGCAAAAGGAGCAAAACCCATTAGGTAGTGGGGGTTTTGTTGATGTTTGAAGATCCTTGTATTGGAGGCAACCTGGTGGCATCACTTGTCCTTAGTTACTGCAGGTGTTGGCCAGTCCTGGGAGATGCTGTGGGACACCAAGCTGGGAAACCAGTGCCCAGAGTCAGGTCCCACCTGTGATCAAGAACATTTGTTGAAGACCTCTTACTTAAAAGTTTAGAGGTGGATATCTCTGACTAGTGAAAATTACCTGCTGAAACCTATCTGCAAGTTAATTATTAGAAATCATTTATCTTCTGTGGTGCCATTAAGTTGCAGCTTGAGATAAAACTGCAGAGAGAGGAGAAGGTCTGCCCGGGACAGGGACGACGAGAAACTCTGTGGATGGAGACAGGTTTTTGTCTAAACACTGAAGTCCTTTACTGCCCGTGCAGGTACCGAAGGGCACGAGCTCAGAGGTGGTGGAGTCCGTTATGTTGTCAGTCGTAAAGATGCAATTATCACCCCTTGCTTGACCGGAGACTGTAAAAGGAGATTCGATGCCAGTATTTACTGTGTTTTTTCTCCCCCTCCATTAAAAGGACGGCCAGTTTTGAATTATGATAATAGCGGCGCTCTGGGTTTAGGACTCGCCTCCCTGAAATTTTCAGGACCACTAATTTGTGGTTACTCCAGTGCTAGAATGGACTCGGTGGTGGTGGCCTTTAGACTGACAATGCAGTAAAAGTTTAAAGCTGCAACTGCTTCCAAGCCAAAGGAAGAGAGAAGATTGAAACCTAAAGGTTAGCGTGAAATGCACTTTACTGTTATCTATGAGAACAAATGAGTTAAAAAAATTTCAAATACCAGAATACCCTACAGGGAGGAGATATAACTATTAAAGGGCTGTTATAGCTGCAATAAATGTAGGAACAATAAAAATAAATTGATGAAGTAAATGTCAGCGCTGTTCCCCTGAGCTGCCCCCACACCTTTGTCCAAAAGTAGAACATCTCCAATTACAGAGGGTGGAATCAGCCTTCAATGACAATATGACAAGGACAGAACATAGAGCAGTGGCACAGGGAACACAATTATGCACAGCCTTGAAAAATTGTATCATAGTACAATGTATGGAAGAAATCAATTAATGATGCAGGGCCTCCACTTCTGTCTAATAATCCTGTAAGAGAAGGATGAGCCTCCCCCCTCCTCGCCTTGGAAAGGGAGAAGGAAACAACGGTGAAGGAGGGTGACCCACCAGCGAAAGTCTGCAGAGCACAGTGGGTCAACGTTTGCACACTTTACAGAAATTCCTCTTTACCCATTGTTATTTTTTAAACCCACAGCTTTTAAGAAAGTATTAACTGAAACCCACTTCACTGTTTAAATAGCCCACTGAAGAAGAAAAAAAATATTATTTGGCGAAAAGGCTAAAGATGAGAAAAGCTGATGGCTTAAATCCAGAGCCAGGAGCTGAAAGGGAAATGCAAAATTTTAGGAGTAAATAGAGTAGATGGTGGAAGACGATTTATCTTGTGCAATTTACAACAGGTGCTAAACATTACGAAAACCAGAGCTATTAAGCAATCAAATTAAGCTATAATTAACAGAAGAAAACTGTGCAGGAATTCTAATTAATACATATCTGAGCACATCCGTGATCCCCTCCAACAGCTCAGCTTTCTAAGCCCCTGCTACCACCCGAGAATAGCCAAAGGGGGAACACTCTGGGGGTCTGCAGGACATCACAGGTGTCACCAGAGATTGTTCCCAACAGCCACAGTCCTGTATGCTGGGGGATGCTTTAATTTGGGAGATGATATTCTGAGACAGCAGGAAGAAAGACTCCTATTTTGTTTGAAGATATAATTGAGAGAAGCTGGGGTTCATCCTCCTGTCTGTCTGTCCTTCATGGTCACCCTCCCTTCTTCATGAGGTGTTATTTCTTCCTGACCCCATATTTCTGAGTAAGACCCATTTCCACAGATCACTGTTGGTTGATAGTGCTTATACCTGGATGGAGATGCTATGGTAGATGCACCTGAAGATAGGACTGATGGCCGTGACTCTGACATGAACTTGAATTCCTGCTTTGCCAAGGACCTGACATGGCCTTGAACAAGGTGCTGGATAAAATGTGTGTGTCCTGGGTACTCCAGGTGATTAATAACTCTGTGAGATGACTGGGACAAGTTTGCTCAGCTCTGGTTGAAGGCAGAGCTCGACTCCCTTGTCTACACACTTCCCAAAAGGAGAGAACGATGCTTCCCCACCTTAGAGTAGTGTGGTGAAGATCAATTGGTTAATGACTGTATGGCACTTTCAAGTGCTATCATTATAGTACTATAGTCTCTCTTAGGGAGGATTTGTTATTTTTACAAAATTAATTGTAAATCCAATAGAAAATAATTCAGCCTCTGAAATTCTGGTGAGATAATTATTGTGAAGACAGTATTAGGATAGTGCCTTTCAGGTGATTCACTACTTTAATTATTACTTTCTAATTCTATGCAAATATCATTTAAAAAGCCCTGTAACCTTCTCACAGGTGGGTTGCATTTACCCCCTCAAATACCCCCTTCAACTCCCGTATTAGGCTTCTCAGGTGGATCGCTCTGGCTGGCAGCAAAGCTCCCTGAGAAAACAGCATCTTTCACTGCTGCTTGAGAGATGCCCTAATTCTGTAGATCTTGTTTTGTTTTGTTTTGTTTCTCTTGGGCTTTCCTGTCTTGCTGTTGGCCATTGGTTGAGCGTGTCTTGCAGAACTCAAACATCTTTCGATGTGGGCACCAGCAGATCACAACTATCTGCTCCAAGACTGGGTCACCATCTCCATGTCCCATCAGTCCCCAGGTGCCTATCCTGTCAGAGCGAGGGCTGGGACTTTATCAAGAGGAGGAGGAGAGTGGGGTCTTTCGTTCTCATTCTTGAAGGGGGTGAAGTGATTAAGTGCTGCTTGTATTTTTAGTTGTGTGTTAATGAACCGTCACCCTTGCTTGTCCCAAGTGCAGTCCATCATGGAGTGCTGTGTCTCTTGGTGGCTTTGGCAGCACACCCTGGGGTGAAACATCGTGCTAAGTGTTTGCTTCTCTCTCTGTTCTGACAGGTGGCTTAATTCTAGGTTGGTGTTTGACTTTCTTTGTGCTTGTGCTCACTGAATATCTTCAGCCTCAGCTTCTCCTGGTATGGCAAAAGCCTATGGTGGTTTTTTTGCTAAGGGCAGGAGGCTGGAAATTACAGAAGCCTGAGGCTGTGCTCCTTCTGCCCCAGCTTTGGAAATACCAGGTATATTTGGAGGTAGTTGAGCTAATTTAACCTGGTTGTTCTGCTCCTGCATGGCTCTCCTCTCTGAACTGGGGACCAAAGGAGGAGCTTTTCTCTGCAATTTCCCATATAAATGTCTCTGCTTGGAAAGATGTGTTTTAATTGTGCTCTGAATAATTTCTAGACCTGCTTGCTCTGCCTGGCTCCCTGCCAAGCTTGTGCATAAACAGCCTCCCTGGTGCTCAGGAGCATCCCTCCCTGGGCATCACTGGTGGCTCTCCACAAAGCCACACCTGAGGAGGTGGTTATGGGAGTCCAATCTGGGGTGATGGGCTTCAGCCAACTGAACACCTAAAGTTGTCCATGGATGGGGAAGTTTCAGCCATGGTACTGAAATGAAACATTTGTGCTTGGTTCTGTCTTGTCCCCTCACTAATCTTGCTCTCCTCTGGGATGCTCCTCTGCTAGGATGCTCTGCATTGGGTGGGAATATGTATATTTTAAATGCTCTCAAGCTCTGGAAACACCTGGAAGCCATTGCAAGTGTCTTAACCTTGCATGCATGTTTGTCCTAAAGCTAAGTGCATGCGTGTCTCCTGCAGGATCAGGACCTCAGTTATTAATAACAATTAACAGCTAATTAATTATTCCAGCCAGGCAGAGATGCAAACCTCTGGTTTATTGCTGGACGTGCAATACGGCAAATTAAAGAGAGCTTTTAAAGTGAATATCCTTCACTTTCACTGGCTGATGTCTTAGGCAGCAAAGTTTACTTTTGTAAAATTTTGTGGCAAACTCCCTTTTTTCTTCCTATCTTTCCTTTATTCAAATTTTTGATCAGTAAATTGTGAGGGATTTTGTCACTTGTTAGAGTGAATGATTAATGGTGAGGGCGAGAGAAGGAAGCAGTGAGTAAGCACTGGGAGGAAAAGCTGGTTTTAGAGCAGGCAGCAGGGGAGAGACCCCAGCCCAGCCCCAGGCAGAGGGTGACACTGGGGCAGGGGGATAACTCCACCAGTCTCCAAAACCAGTGCCTGGAGGACACACAGAAATCCCACTGTGAGAGGGGAGAAAGGACACCCAGCACAGGCAGGAATTCAAGCAATTAATCCTTTACTTAAAGAATAATAAGCAGCCAGATTTTTACATACCGAAAGTGGGAACAAGGTAAAAGGGGTTAAAAACTAAAAAGCAAGGACAGCAGACACCAATTAACACAATGCTAATTGACAATTTCCCCAAGCCTCCATGAAACATGCCAGACCTATTTCCCCAATTACTAATTAAATCAAACCGCATGCACAATACTAATTTCCCTAACTTAGGGAACTCAGTAGACAAATAAAATGTGAAACTAACTTAAATGTGTTGTCGAAGTGCAGGGAGAATATGGAACTTAAAAGTGGGTAAACTTTTGCTCTGGATATATTCTTTAAAGTTCTGGCCCATTTGAGGAGTTAGATGGGGGGTCCTAATTGAGGCAGGGATGTGGTGAAGTCCTTGCTGGATGTGATTAACACCCTGAGAGAAGGTGATTAGGTGAGGCTGGTCTGGCTTGCTGCTTAATGAGGAAGTTGTCCTCAAAACCAGCCTAGAAAGGGATGCTTGTGCATGCTGGGATGTCACACAGGTATGAAGAGGAGAATGTGTTATCTGGAGAAGCTCTTTAGGACTGGAGGAGATGTGGAGGCACCAGCCTCTGCCAAGCTGCCCCGTGCTGGGGTATGATGAAGGGGTTTGGGACAGGTTTTGAGGGCTGCTGGAGATGTGCTTGTGACTGGAGTGTCCTTGCTCATGCCCAGGGCTGAGGCAGCCCCGTGAAGCTGGGCAGGAGGAGCAGAAGGACAGCTCAAAGTCTTCCAGTCCGTTGTGCTTTATCAAAGCGCTGACCCCTCCCCTGGCATGAAATAAGGATGGAAATAGTGATGCGATAGGTTAATGCCGATAATTAAAGAGAGTTTAAAACTAAGCAGGAGACTGAACTGCGTGTGTGGGTGGCTGGAATGGTTGTTTGATGTGAAAGTCAATGACTGAATTATTCAGAGAGAGTGATTTCCAAATGATAATTTTACATTTCCCATAACTGATTTTGATTTATTACAGCAGCACCCGGTAGCCCAGCAGGAGCTGGGAGAGGCTCTGGGCACTGCTGCTGCTTTCCCCTCTCCTTGGGGCACTGGGAGCTGAACCCAGCCCTGCCTGGGGACCTGGCTTTGTGTGCCTGGCACTGGGGAGGCTTGGGATTTTTTTCAAAGGAAAAAGGCAGGGAAAACACTTGTTTAAAACAATTAGGGCTGTTTCTGTATTGATATGATGACTTACTGCTCAGTGGTGTTTCTGGAAACCCTCCAGATGCTGACTTGGCTATTGCAGTGTTGGCTTTTGCATCACACCTGGAGATGCACTTGGCTTCATATGATGGTACCTGGTGAAGCCTGTTGCTTGCTCTCCTCATTCATGTTTTCTCCCAGTTCCTCAACCAGAATTCAAGTGGCTTTTACCACCACCAAGCCTATTTTTTTTTTCAGCACCCACTCAGGATGCCAGAGTGCAAATCAAGCTGTAAATCTTCTGTGAAGAGGCAGCTTCCCGGTACATGTGTCACTTTCTGTGCCTGAGCATGCCAGAAGTGCTGCAAGGACATCCTGGGGCATTCAGGGGTTTCTGCTTTTTAACCACAAACAAGTAAGGACAGTCGGTGGGGGGGAACCATGACCCATAGTCCTGGTCTGGGCACCATGCACAGTGGACGTGTGTCCACTGGGACATGTCAGCAGGTGTTTGAGATCAGATGGTTTGCTGAGAATTAGAGGGGAAATGACCGAATATAATGGAGGTCCAGATTCCTTCTTTGATAGATTAAGGAGGTCAGGCTGTTAACCCCTTCTGTACCTGCCAGGGCAGGTGTGGTGGCACCATGGTGCAACTGAGCCTGGCAGGGATGCTCCAGAGAGTGGGTGCTTGTCTGTGCTGCTGCTTCATGGGGCTGCTTGAGGTTCAAAAGTTGTGTCCCACATTACAGAGGCTCAAAGTGAACATTTCTGAACCTGGGGGGAGTTTTGGTTTGGGTTAAGTTTGAAAGATGAGGAGGGAGATAAATATATTGGTTCCCACTTCATCCCCCCAGCTCATATATCTGGCCTGCCAGAGCCCTGCGTCCCCTCCTGTGGTGAGCTGCATCCCCAGGGACCTGAAGCTGAGCAGGATTTATGACCATGTCTCCAGCTCGTGACTTTGGGGTCTTCACTGTCGTTATTCTTTGCGCCTGGGAGGTAGTGGATGGTGGCAAAAGGGCTGGAGAGGGGCAGAGGGATACTGGTGGCAAAATGAGAGGTGGAGATGGCAAATTTTAGTGTTAAGGGTGGACTTTATCCCCCTATTGGGGTTGTTCCCCTTGGCATCAGCAATGAAATAGCTGGTGGGGACAAGCAGTGTCACTGTAGGGAAGACTCTGTGCTCCCACCCTCCTGTGTCCTCACAGAGACCTCTGGTACAGAACATCACTCTCCCAGGATAAATGGGTATTTAATTTCTTACAGAGGCACTGCAACTCCAGCCAGAGAAGCAGTGGGACAACCTTATTGTGGAGTGCATGAGCTGATGGGATGTGTAGGATGGTGCTGACACTGGTCCCCCGTGATCCAGGTGAAAGCTGCAGGTCGTTTCAGAGGAGGCTTCTGCCTCTCTTCTTGTGGTCATTAATTCTGTCCAGGGGCCAGGGAGATCTCCCCTAATGAAGGCTTCAGTGAGATTGGTTTGTTGTATGGAAAAGCTTCAGTTTTGGTGAATCAGCAATTTCTGATGAAAAATCTTGTGTCTGAAAATTCCCAAGAAGCTCCGGCTCTGACCTCGGCGCGGCTGCCTTCCTCCGAGCACATTACCGGGATTTATGGCACACTCCCATGGTTTATTGTTCCACAGCAAACGGGGCTGCTGGATGAGCTCTGACTATCCTTCTGGGCAGGGGAGCAAATCAGTGTCACGGGACTACCCAAACTTGCATGATTTAAAAGGAGTCCTTGCTGTGGGGTGGGTGAGTTGCCCAGATGAACTCGCTCCTCACCAGTTTGGGGCTGCTTGAGATGGGTGTGCACCTTACCTTATCTAGGGCCATCTCCTCCTTTACTAGTGTGTGGTCCTGCAGAAATATTTCTGGTACCATCGGCTTCTTAATTAGGAAAAGAAACGTTGGCTGCATCCTGAGCTTGTGGTATATTTTCCGGGGGCTGCTGGGATGGAGAGGATGCTGGCTTGCTTGTTTATGCTGTGGACCTGTCAAGATTGCCTTAGTGGCAGTAAATAGCCGCAATAAGACACAGTCTCTGCTACTAAAAAAAAACTTGCAGAGCATGAGAAACAAAAAAAAATATTACTATTCCCATTTTACAGCTGTAGCCCCCAGCATGTTGGTGTTGTAGTATTTGCTCAAGGCTGCAAGAAAAGAAAGCCCGAGCTTGGGATTGAGGTGAAATGTGCAGAATAACATCAGCATCCTCAAAGCATGCAATTACACCAGCCTCTCCTGAGTTCCAAGCACCTGTATTTGCCTCTTTAAAGATCCCAGCAGAAGGAATGTGATAGCAGAAGGGCTCTAAAAGGCTTTTGCCCACAAAAGAGGAATGAACTGTTATAAAAAGCATAACACATAAGCAGGGAGAGATCACTGATGTGCATTGTCAGGGCTGAGGCACCTGCTGGAGGTAAGACTTTCACTATATGAAAGCTTCCATAGGTAGTTAGGAGTTCTGGAAAACACCAGGATGGATGGAGACTGTTCCAGCCCATCCTTCTGGTGTCTAACATCTACTTTTACCCAAGATTTCCCAAAACTTTGAACTGTGTATTTAACAGCTGTGGTACTGAGATCCCCAAAGCTGAGGTGACCTCCTCAAGACAAAGCAGCACGTTGGGAACAGAGGCAGGACCAGGAGCTCAACGCGCCGGCTGCCTGGAGTATGGCCCATGCAGAAGGCCAAGCTCCTTCCCCGTAATCATAGGGAAAAGTAATCAAATTACTGCCTTTCATGTCACATTAGAGAAAATGGATACTAGTATGATGCATATTAATATAATATGATGGGAAATTGCTAATACAATTAGACCATCACATTTTATTAGTACCGGAGTGACAACTCACACTGAAGAACAGCTCATGCAGGCGGTGGCTGGGAGCGAGCGCAAGCCTGGTCCATGGCTGTAGGGATGGTTATTGAACTTTCTAAAAAGCCATATTCCACTTACCCATCCCATAAGTGCTTGGTCACCTAAGTAATTCTTACACCAGCCCTTTGTAAATATTGCCTGGATTCACTGGGGAATGGGTCCTCCTCCCAAAAGTTGTATCCCTCTCATAGACACATTTTTTCTTCACATATACATTTTTTTTTTCTTCATATATACACATAGACATAATTAATATGAGGAAATAAAAATATACATTTATATAGAGGAAGATGCTCTAAGTTGTCCTTAAGACATTCTGCCTTTTTGGGGTTGTATCTTCTTCTTCGTTCTTTAGTTATAAGATGATCCTGTACAAGTTTTGTGGGTTATATATCGCAAGAGCAGCAGCTCTTCCATACTGACAATGCTCCTCCTTAACCCAAGGGCCAGCCTCCAAGCAGAGGAGACTTGTGTCTTAGCTGGCAACTTTTTTGGAGGATAAAGAGCCCTGTGATGAGGCAGTAAATGTGAGGTCCCACCAGATGAGATGCTTTTCCCTTTGACGTGTGACCTGTAATTACAAATGGCCAGACTGCTGAACTTTGCTAAACAGCTTCTTGTTCTGACTGGGGGCTCTGCCTTGGAAATACTATATAATAATAATATCTATAATAGTATTATCTACCATCTCAAAAAAACATGCCATGGATTTACTACAGCAGGCAGGTGCCATTTTTACATAGGATGCCCAGGTTGATGATTGTGTGTTTGTCAACTTGGAGAACCAAGGAAGGACTTGGCACAGTGAAAAACAGTGATTTAATCAGCACAGCATGAAGAGGATGGCACCAAATACTTGTGCAAAGCTGAACGGAGGAGGAAATCCTTTTCTGGGGGCTTGAGGCTTTGGGTAATATTTAAAGGAAAGATATTTCTGTATTTTTAGATTCAAATAGAGCCCAGAAATATACGATGTGTTATGTTTCTGCCTCTTGTTACTAGTGACAAAAATAGTGATTTGTGTTTATAGCTGGTTATCACCTCATGAAAAAAGTGTTTGTGTGCACGAGCACAGAGATGTTTCCTACGTCTGTTTTTAATATCACCTTTAACTGAGGCACTCCATAAATGTGAGCTCTAACACGGTGCAATGGGTAAAGACTGGTTATTTCTTATCTGGTGAGAGAAAAGGAGGCTGAAGGGAAACCTGGGCAGTGAAGGAGGGCAATGACTTAACCTCAAGCTGGGGAAGCGGTGGTGGGAGCCTCAAGCCTAATTAAAAATGTATTTTTTGTATGGTGTAATACTCCACCAAGTACTCCAGAAGTGCTTGTGATTCTGCCCATTAAAATAAATGAAATATTTATATTTTATGTTTACTTCAAAGTCTGCCAGTGGAAAGGAAATGCTTCCTGAGTAGTTTAACGTGTGAGCAGTTTGGCAAAAGTGGGAAACGAGCGTGCTGATGTTAAGTGACAAAGACCACAGGAATATTTAGAGGTCCTTCTGGACCCTTTGGCATAGGCTGCTGATGTGGAGGATGCAGGTGAGGAAGAGGAAGGTGCACAGTGAGGAGCACTCCTTATTTTCTTGCTTTTCTACTACTTACAAGCTTTTGTGCAGAAAATCTCCCCACTCTCTTGAGTGCCTTTGGTGGCTTTGGATGCCATGGGCTGCTGTGGGTGTCACCACTTGCTGCGGTCCAGCAACGTCATCCTGCAACTTCCCGAGAGACAGAGAGGGACAGATGTCAAACACCATCAGATATCTTTGATTATTCCCATGGTTTTGGAGATACTGGTATTAGTCTGAGTGCCGAGGGGCCAGTCTTGCCTGGGTTGGACTGGAAAGCGAGTCAAGCAACTTCTCCACCTCTTGTGTTCAGAGACAGTCTTCATTACATTCCCTGGTTGCTCCCCATCATCCTACTGATGTGGGTAATAATAATGCTTAGCATTTCTCACCTTTGAAGTGCTTTACAAATATTAGATAATTAATCTTCCCAAGAATGGAAGAACAAGTATCATCCTTTGACTTATACACTGTGGAGCAGAGGCAGAGAAATCATATGGTTTCCCCCAGGCCAGGGCAGGGAGGTGCTACCAGCAAGTGGTGAGGACTTGGGTCCGTTACGTGTGGTCACTTTCTAGGGCCACTTGACCAGTGTGCTTGGGTGGTGGGATCACAGGGGATGCACCAGGGAATGATGTGTTCTTGCCATGATTGTGGACCCTCTGAGCAGGAAAGCAGGTAAGCAGGTACACGGTGTTTCCTCCAGCATCTGGAAAGCCCAGGTGGTTCCAAGGAGAGAGAGTGGCTTTAGAGGACTATTTTTTTGCAGTAACGAGGATGCTGGGAGTAACATAGACTGTGATATGGGTGAGGGCTGGTCATGATTTAGCTTTGCAGTGGGATGTTTGAGTTGGATTGAATCCCTGTGGGGTAATGACATGAGGAGCAAGGGGGGGCAGCTGCTGGACCTGGGATCACAGCCTGGGAACAAAAGGGGTGAGAGCAAGGAGGATATGGGCTATGCTTTCCAGACTGATAAAGAAAAATCACATACAAACGCTGTTTATAGCAGCTTTCCAGAGATTAGAGACTTTCTATAAGCACTGAGTGAAGAACTCTGACGTAGATAAGAATTGTTCATTTCATTGTCATGGGTTAGCAAATGCCAAGCTCGAGTGACTTTCCTGACTTAGTGTCATGGGTGGTGGAGCTGGAAGGGTTTTCCATGGAAATGCCATAAGGGTGGGGTGTATTTTTACCTGGAGCTCAGGGAGAGGCAGGACATCCCAGCTCCCAGGCTGGTGGCTGCTGCCCTTGGCTGTGTCAGAGAGGCAAAAACAGGGGCTGGAAACTGGGTTTCTCACACCCAGGGGAGGCTTTTGGCTTCTGGCTATTCTGGGATGACTTTTTACCTTATTTCTTTGGGCCAGAAACTTCATCTTTCAGCTGCGAAACTTTTCCCAGTGAAAGATACGTTGAAATTGGCAAGTTTAACAAAGTGGGTTTGGTGGGGGGTTTTCTGGTTTGTTTTTATTTTTTAATGAAAAAAATAATGACCAGCTTTACCCAAGATACTCGAATTTCTTAGCCAGAATGTGCTCTTGTGCATAGTAAGCCAATCTGGCAATGAAGCCCCCATCTCGTTACTTTATTTGGCTTTTCCTTTTCTTCCCCTGCGGGTTTGGTGCCGGGCAACTAAAAATCGTTTTGGCTTTCCCTGTCTTTTATCTAACCTCCACAAAGTGGCCCAGGCAACCCTGTTATTTCCACACAATTCAAGCAGTGTTGTGGTTTAGTTGTGTTTTTTTTTTTTTTTTATCACAGAGGGCAAATCCCAGAATAGAGCATAAATAAATAGATGATTTTAGAGGACTGTAGATCATTGAGCGAGATGCAGAAAAGGCCCCTTGTTTTGGAAGAGCAGCGTGAGGCTCAGCAACAATGAGTCTTGAAGCCCGATGAGAATCTCGGATGCTTTGAGGCTGTGTGTGTTGGGTGAACTTTATTTCCATTTGGCACCGAACACACTCGTGTGTGATGCCAGCGGCTGCCAGGCTACGTGGACGGGGCTGAATAAAGCTTATCCTGGGTTGATATAAGGAAATATTGAAGCAGGCTGGAGACTGCCATTTCCAAGCCTCGGGTTTTGAAATCAGCACAATTTCCACAAGGCAATTCCCCTTTTTTGTTTAAGAAGCAGACCCCTCACCATAACAAACGCAGGCAGCACTTGTGCTGCTATTTCCATAAGGAAGAAAAACTGCTGTAGCAATTCTCTAGATATTGTCTTCTTTTCATCCCTCAAGACTTAGCCCAGTGTGCCTCTGTTTGAAGACATTTGTTACAACCAGCAGCCCCCCCACTTCTCCAATGAACTGCAAAACCCATCTCCTTTGCTGGGAAAAGGGACATTTGTCAGCCCTGGAAAAGAGCAGCAAGAAAAGAAAACACCTTAACCCCACATCAAAACTCTTGACAGTTGAACATGCACATATATAGAGAGAGACAGAGAGATAGATATGTTTGTGTATATATATTTTTTTAGCTCAGCAAATGCAACCTCTCGGTGGTGCCAAAGGGAGAGGAAGGTGGAGGCAGCTCGTGTGTAAGTTATGAATTATCACCTTTGCAAAGCTCCAACTTGGAAGAGTCTTAGCAGGTTGCATATGACTGAGCTCTGACTTCCCTCCCAGATTCACTACTTTGAATACAATCAAGTTGCTTTGAACTTTTTCAATTATTTAACAACTTTCAAGTGGAGAAATATTTGGGTGTTCTAATTTATTTTTTTTTTGGCTCCTCCTTTTTTTTTTTTCCCCCCCTTTCCCTTTTGCCTCCATTCTGTTTGCTAAACAGTAATTGCAGATCTTTCCTGCCACCTTTAATACTCCCAGCTAATTATCCTGAAATAAATCTCTTTCAAGTCTGCATGCCAGCAGTTGTGGGATATGAGCGGCTCTTTCAGCTCCCGGCTGCCTGTCACTCAAATGGGCCTCAGCTGCAGCTCCGAATGATGAGTATTAGTCTCCCGCTGGGATGATTCTCCCAATCTCCCCACTTCCAACAGCATCTCCCAGGGCTGCACCATGCTCCTACCTGTTAGCCTAATCTGGGATTTTCTTTTGCTAACGCTGTAATTTTGAAAGGAGGAAGAAGATTCCTGGGAGAAAGGCACTCGGTTAACCTTTTCCTAATTGCCATTCAAAGCTGAAAGGAAAAGGGGGAAAAAAAGTAAAAATAAAATAAGGTGATGGGTGTCTCTGCATGGAAGGATGGCTCAGGAAGGGTGGGGTTCCTCACTGCCCTCCCAGTGTTATTTATGTGGTCAAGGTAGGAATTTTTAAGGCGGATTCCTGATTAGGCAGCCTTGGGCACTCGCCTGCATTATTTCCAGCTTGTGTCCCACTCGCTCAGAAACAAGGTTGTCGGGTTGTAGGCAGAGCTAAATGCTCCATCATTAATTTATTATGTGCTAGCAGTAATAGCAAGGGCTATTTTTAAATGCCACTTAAGCTTGTGCTCGCACATGGGTTTGTAATTTGACTATAGGACACGCATAAAATGACATATTGTTACGCACTTAAAGATACGGCTTTAAATGAAAGAACTATTAAACTATTAGTATTTAAAGTGCTTACTTTTTTTTTTTTTTTCCCTGCTCTATGTGCGCCTTTTAATGACTCTGCAGTTGGATCACCTCCAGAAACAGCCTTGCTGGGGGTTGCCATGTGGATGCATCCTGGCTGGGAGATGTGACGAGGTTCATGGTCCCCGTTGCCTTTTGGGTGCTGTTGATGGGGCGCTCAGAAGGCAGCTGAGGCATCCTCCAGCTCTGGGCTTGCATCTCCACCTCATTCCTGAAGCAAAAGGGTTTGGTTAGCCCTTCAATGAGCACTCCACTTGCTAGCCTGGCCTTGAATCCCCTCTTCCTAAAGAGTTGTTTTTCACCCAGGGCTCCCTCTCAAAACCCACGATGGGCTGCATTGAATTAATTCTATTAACTGCCAAAGGAATTCCTCGCTGCCGAATTATATTTCCTGTGTCTGTAAATCATTTCACCGCTGTTTTCCCTGACAGTTATGCAAGTGACCTTTTGATTTCACTGGTTTTTTTCTTTATTTATGATATTGCTAACCACTCCATGGCTGTGCGTCGCAGTGAGATTGGGCAGTCACGTGGGGTGCTTGAGAACATAGATTACTTTATAAATATGTATATGTATATGTTAAAAAAAAATGAAATCAGTGTAAAGTTGGATGTTTCAGGCTTGGACCTTGGAAACATAATATTTACACTAAGTCATGTTTGTTTTAAGAGTCTATTTCTGGGTTTTCACTTCCAGAGGAAGAATTGCTTGAAACCTTCCTCTTCTTTTAAATGAGCATTCTTTTTTTTTTTTTTTTGTCACCAGACCCAGTTCTGTAGAGGCCAAGGAGTCACTGGGTTAAGTGGGAGCTGTGGATGCTCAGAGCTGTGGTAATATCAGAGCCAGGGATGACACCATCTGACTTGTATTGTACTAGGGCTGTGAATTCCCCTAAGGGGAATTGGACACCCCAAGTTCTGCGCTGGTCATTTATTGCCATAGACAGACACAGCTCTTCAGCAGCAGGGAAAGCAGCGTAGGGGTGGGGATGAGACCCTCTGAAAGCTGCAGAGAGCCCTGCCCAAACATCTTGCTTTTTCACCGTGATCTCATCCCACTGGGTCTGAGCACAAAACGCTGCGAGTACAACTGCTCTTCTAGGCTGGGAAACCATGTTGGCATCCCAGCGCTTGATTTGTAAGTCTAATTAGAAGTTAGAAGTGTCAATGGCAGCACTTGCAGGCACAATTATAGCACCTGCAAAAAAAAAGGGAGCTTTCTTTGCCCGTTTGGCTCATCCTCTGGGTGCAAGTCTTGTATAAATAGAGCGGTCTGACGAGGAGAGCTGGGGAGATGTCTGCCTTGCCATGGGTGAGCTTCCATGAGCTGGACCACCATCTATAATAAACCTGCAAACCAGGAGGGATCCTTTCTCAGGACCTTTTAACAAATCGAGGCATCCTGGTTGGCTTGTGCAAGGTTTTGCCCAAGTAATAAATTGAGGTTTCCTGCAAACATCTGGTCGCTTTGGCTCTTATCTTGCTCCGCAAGAGGTAACAAAACCCTCTGTGGTTCTCCTTTGCCATGTTACAAATATAGTCACCTATTCATAAGGAAATATCAAAATAGAAGTTTGAAAATATTCTCACGTTCATTCCCTGGTGCTGAATTAAATATGTTTTGGGGCTGTTTGTAATGTCCTTTTCAGTCCTGATTAGACAACAGTGCAGAACAAGCATCAGTTGAGTTTGTAACACTTCTGCCAGGGACAAGGTTCAGCATTTTGGAAAGCAAGGACTTGGATGATGTAGCTTAGATAATATCTAATTGTTGGCATTGCTTGTATACTTCAAAGTCTGCTCCTTCTGGTTTTTTTTTCTTGGTTTCTGGGTCTTCCTGTTTGGTCTCCATCCCTCATCTTTGTCTTTAAATTCTGTCCTATCCATTATCCCAGTTTCCAAATCCAACATGAGGAAAAAAAAAAAATTGAGTCCTTTCACTGCTCCTGGTGTGCTTGCCCACAGCCCTCCTGAAAGAAACCAATAAATAATGCTTCTCATCCCCCTAAAAATTAAATTAAACCCAAATTTCTCTGGGGAGGAGGCTGGGTTAATTACAAAGAGCTACCAATGCCATATCTAAAAATGCTCCTTCATTTTCATTTTTAATATTTAGGATGAAACTTAATATCTGATCCCTTTTTTTTTTTTTTTTTTTTTGGCCAAACTAGTCAGTTTAGAAGCAGAGAGGCTGCCAAATGCAGCTAATATTATTCTACCCAAATGCTTCTGTCAATTAACTCCTTGCTGGGGAGACTGTGAAGGGGAAGATGGGGCTGCTCCAGCCCATAACCAGCTGAAACCTGGATGCTCAGCATGGGTAGGGTTTGGTGGGAATCACTTTATGGTTGAACATTGGGGGCCTCACTCTGTAGCCTCAGCATGTGCAAAACACATTGAGGCAGCTGGATATTGAAGTTAGTAGAAAAACTTGGTGAAGCCCCAGAGATTGATGAGAAAGTATCTGTTGGGTTGCTAAAGAAGAAAAAGTGTGTTGTGCTTATATTTGAAAGCAGGGTGGGAAGCAACTGGTACCTCCTGATGTCCATAAGTTGTGTGTTGGCCATTTGAGAGTGAAACTGCCCATGAATCTGAATGAAAATGGGGAATTTAAAGATGATGGCTCACAAAATCCAGTCTGCCAAAAGAAGTGCTGCTGTTATACACGGGTGGAGAAATATTTTCATTTTGGCAAAACGATGCTGAAATGAAGAGTTTCAGGCATGTTTAATGGGAACTCTGGGAATGGCAGGAGAGCCACAGTGTGCAGCAGGGTCACGCTTGGTAGCTCATATAAATATTACTGTTATTCAGCAAGAGAGAGTCACCAAACCAGACAATTACACCATTGCTGTTGTAGCTCTGATTGACGCTGTCAGTTCTGCTGACTGATTTACTGAATGCTGCGTTCCCTTGAGCATCTCTCCATCCCCTTAGTATCTACTGATCTCTGTATCTACCCCCAAATTTATCATGCACATGCAAGTGTTTGAGTGTTGAGGTATTTGGGGTTGTTCCTGGCTCCCTCTTTCTGAAGCAGAATAGGGGAAAATGATTAAATAACCCCAATGAGCTTGACTGCCTGGTGTGAGCAAGATACTTTGACTCTACATGACATCCTCCTCATTTTGGAGAATAAATCTCATTGGAAAATTGCAACACTAAATCATTAACTTCTAAGGAGCTGAAGGGAAAAAAGAGAGCTCACTGAAAGGATCCCCCTGTGTTGCCCCTGCCTTGCTCCAGGTTGTTCTACATACAATATAAACCATTGCTAATGTACTTCTTGCTGCATTATATAACACAAGGTCCAGGCCATTTCGAAACCTCCCCTCCTCCTAGCAGTGATGTCTTCTTTATGCTGGAGATAGAACATCAATGGAGCAGTGAAAGGAAGACACACAGGGCAAGAGTTCAAAAGGAAAAGAAAAGGGAAAAACAAAAAAATGAAGAGGAGGAGAGAAAGACTGCCTGAAATTAAACTCCTAAATAGATGGGGAAGAGATGTGTCCTTCACCTGCCTTCTCCAGCTTGAGGAGTTGGGTGGGTGTCCATCAGGAAGTTGTCTGTTGTCTAGTGGCATGGGGAGCATTTGCTGAGGAGACAGGAGCAAGTGGATGTCGACTTTCTTCTGAACTGGCTTATTTCAGTTCTTGGGCTTGGGGTAGAAGCTGCAGAGACAGAGCAGCAGTGGCCAAATAGTCACAGCAAA
>VYZX01007308.1:291787-329287 GCA_013401335.1 Brachypteracias leptosomus | reverse complement strand
GAAGCTGTAATAGTAAATGAATGTTTTAGTTTTACCTGAGCCATCTCCAAGCAGGCTTGCTCAGATATCCCTGCTGGAAAGCCTGCAGAAGCAGTCAGGTGTTTCCCCATTCAAGCCTTACCACAGGAATAACCCTCCCCAAAGCTGTGCCTTGGGTACCACCAAAGGTGTTGACCTGTCAAAATCAGGTCACATCCAGACCAGAGGAGGAAATAAAAGGGTCTGATATTCGACTGGAGGCAAATGGAGTGGCTCTGTTCATTCCAAGGGTGCAAAGCAGCTCTGCTGAGTCTGCCAAAGGAGTCGTGATTGAGCTCAAATATACCTGTGCACACCCATCCTACAGCAACCAATGCTCAACCACAGAGTTGATGGGAAGGGCATGGGTTTGGCTGGTGTGAGTTATTTTAGCTTCCCCTTTGCTTGACAGGGGGGAAATTGCTCTTCAAAGAGCAGCACAGAATTGAAAAAAAAACCCCCTCAAACAAACCAAAACGCAAATCTCAAACCAACTCCTATCCAAACTGAACCTGGATAATAATAAGGAAGCACCAGGGAGGAGAAAACCTTTTGTAGAGAATTTGTCAGCCTTGTAAAATAGGAATAAATGGGGTGCTCGGCATCACTTGTTGTGAGCTGCTGGGGATGGGGTCCAGCTCTGGTGGTCCTGGCCAGCCCCACAGGAGCTGTGGCAGCGACCAAGCCATGGGGAGAGCGGACCCAGCTCTCTGTGCAGCTCTTCCAGCACAGCGTATTTTCCAGGGATGATGCCAAGTGCTGCGTGGTTGGGTTTGGGTTTTTTTTCTTTGGTGTTTCTCTATGCCTTTCCTGCTGAGAGGTGGCTCTTTTGACATGTTGTTATAGTGATGGAAGGAGCATGGATACACATTCCTCCGCTCTGCGCGCGAGACATATGGGAGCCAGATTGTACCTGTCACAAGTTGCCAACCTGAATTTGTGGGGTATAAGGGGACACGTTCCCGAGGGAATTTCCACTTGACGTTCTTGATTGCTTTGGCTAATATTTGCTTTGTGACCTTTCCATTAGCAGATGTGGCATGTGGTGTTCGGTGCCGCGCTGGGAACGGGGATGTCCGGCTTGCACTGACACTGCCATAGGTTCACTGATGGAAGCATATAGACGTTAAAATGCACTGGACCCATCGCAGGAGAAAATTTGACTCTCCAACTCAGTGGTAGATATTTAGGGTCATTTCAGGAGGTGTTTTCAACCCAAAGTGGAGGTTGGGACCACCCAGACATGGAGCATCTGCAGCTAGGGTGCAGAGCAGAGATTGTAGAATCACAGAATGGTTTGGATTAGAAGAATCTCAAGGATCATCTACTTTCAACCCCACTGCCATGGCAGGGACACTTGTCACTAAACCAGGTTGCTCAAGGCATCATCTAACCTGGCCTTCAACATCTCCAGAGATGGAGCATCCCTAACCCCCATGGGCAACCTGTTCTGGTGTCTCATCACCCTCTCGGTAAAGAATTACCCTCTAATGGAAGATGACTTTTTCCCCAATCTGAAGATGGTTCATATTTCCTCTGTTAGGCCACCTTGGTCACAGGACTGTGCTGCTTTATGGGGGTATGTATGTGTGTTGGGATGTACATCTACTAGGACATGTATCTGCTAGGATGTGCCTGGTTTCCTTGGGGGAATGGGGCAAACTCTTCCCCCTGACCCCTTTTGAAGGGGCTCCCATTGCATGAGCGTGTGCCTCTTGTGCAGGCTGTGAAGCCTGTCTGCTCCTGAGAAGGCTTTCGTTTGAAAATTGATTTTGATTTTATTGGCATAATCAGTATTATTTTAGAAAATCAATACATCATCAACCAGAAGCAATTTGCAGGGTTTTTCAATTTACTGAATTTGGAAAAAAAAAAATCTTTGGGTTTTGTTCCCATTTAATAGAAGCGTTTTTAACTGTCAAGATTGCCAAATCTAAAAACAAAAGCTGTAGCTCTGACTGTGCACAGGGAAAGGCAAATTCTGGGCATTTACACCCTGCATAGCTGCTGTCTCCCATTGCCCTGTGGAGAGCAAGAGAGGAGCCTGGGCCCTATGCCCTCCCCTTGTAGATATTCTCCTGGCCAAAAGGTAATGACCCTGTGTAGCTAATGTTTATGGTGGAGTCATTTCTGTGTGGGGTTTTGGAGAGAGCTCTCAACTCTTCTCACCTCCATCCCTGTCTGGCAGTGAGCTGCTGGTGGCTGTTCCTGAAATGCTGCCCCAGTCTGGGATTGAACCTGTGGCTTTAGCTTGTGGGTAATGTGCTTTAAAAAGTGTTATTTCTTGTGAATCTAGACTTTTTAGTCTGGATTTAACTTTTTTCTAGATGATAGAAGGGGGGAAATTCATGTTCCTGTGTGACTTTGGTTGCTCTTGTAACCATGAAACAAGGATGATCTTTCTGAGCTAATGCCAAGTGTGCTGATTGGAAAGACCCATGTTGATTTCTTGGGCCAAATTTTGGGGAAAACCTTGGCCTGGCAGAAAGGCCACTCAAAGCAGGGCAGCTGCTGGAATTCAAACTCTCCCAGGCTGGTGTTATAGGTTGCTTCCAGTGCTGGCCAACATGGGAGAGGGTGATGCTGGTGGTGACCACCTTAGACTGGACCTTGTGTCTTGCACTGTGCTGCTGGGCTTGTGGTGCTGCCCAGTTGGAGTGAAAAATTAAAGCTTTCTGAATTTTGCATAAGTCCTGTGGTGGCCATGGCATTCTGTGATGGAGGAGGGACACTCAGGACCTCAATTATCTGTATGTGCAGTAGGAAAGGAGCTGTGGAAGGAGATGCTGTGGTCTGGGAATCAACAAGCCAAAAATCTGTCCCTAGGAGTGGTTTGTTAAGGGTTTTTTTTCCTCTTGGGCCAACACTGCCAGCTCCACCACACTTTCTGCATGCATTTGCTGTTTGTTGTTCATCAAGTCTTGACCTGTATCAGCAGACTGGCCTTGAAAAGGCCCATGGTGTAGGACCTGGAGGGACCAGCTTGAGTCTGAGCTTCTCAAAATGTTGAAAAAATAAAAGAGAAGAGAGTGAGAGTGTAGTAAAAGCCCACCCCGGATGGCAAAGCTCCGCTGGCATGTTTTGGTTTGTGAGGAAGCAGCAGAGGAAGGGAGTAGGAGAACATGAGTGAAGCTTCACCAAACCGGCCCCCACAGGCACATTTCATACTCTCATTTATCAAAGTTTTATGAGCATCTGGTCTTGGCCCCAAAATCTTTTCAATTGAGGGATTTTTATTTTTTTTTTTAATCTATCCAAGCTTGACTATAAGCAGAATCTACTATAATTCATTTTTTAGGGTTTTTTTTGTCCCCTTATCGATTTTATCCAGGCTGGCTTTGCCCAGGCAGACCCACGGAGCTGGGCTCCAGCCTGGCTCCACACGCAGCACATAAACCACGTGTGACATGGAGTGGCTGTTCTCGTATTTTATTTCCCAAGGGAGAATTTATTCAGGAGTGTCTCTGTTACTTAAAAACACTCTCTTGTCCTTTCAAAGCCGGAGTGAATGGTGTGGGGCTCAGCAGTGCTGAACAGACCAGGGAGGAAAGGGCAGGGGGAGGTGGAACAGGCAAAAAGAGCCAGTTTTGTGTTGTTTCTCCCCAGAAGAGGGCCCAGGAATGAAAGCGAGGACCTTGGGCAGGTTTAAGTTATGCAGCACTCTGTTTTGTTGCCATATGTTGCAGGAAGAAATCCTAGAGTTAAGGTTTTTGGTGGTTTGTGCTTTTTATTTTTTTCCCTCTTCCTACCACTGAGCAATCCCTCAAGACTTTCCTCAGCTCTCCAACCTCATCTCATCAACATTCATCTGCATACTGCCACATTCATTCACACACGTCTAAATGAAAATCAGATATGTTTCACATTTCACAACAAAGGGGGTTTTAGGTGTGTGTTTTTGGCGGTTTTTTTAATCACAAACTGGCTTAGAAATACCAGGTATTTGGGCATCAGTTCCTATCTTCCCATGGTTTAATGACCCATCCTGAGCAAACACCATAGAGCTTGAAGCAAAATTTATGTGAATATTTGGATGAACTTCTGGACACAAGTTCCTATCAGTTGTGGAAGAAGGTCTTTTTATTTGTAGTTGGCTGATTTTTCACTTAGACTTGTGAAGATGCGATAGATTTGAACAGACTACCCAGGGAGGTGGCGGAGTCACCATCCCTGGAGGTGTTCAAAAAACGAGTAGATGTGGTGCTTTGGAAGTGGTCAGGGAGATGCTGGGATGAAGGCTGGATTGATGATCCTGGAGATCTTTTCCAACCTAAATGATTCTGTTTGTTCAATGACTTCACGGTGATAATTTTCATCCACTCAGAAAAACCCTCATTCCTGGGACACAATCCACGGCAGAGTTCAATCTTCTTTTCCTTGTGGGTGATTTGAAATAGTGTCTGGAAGTTTGTTTTTGAAAAAGAAAAAATGAAAGAAGGGGATGAGCAGTTTAATTTTCCATTCATCTTTTCCTTTAGTATTTCTTAAATCTCTGTTCAGCTCCCATCGTATATTCAACCTTTAATTTTGAGGTGCATCTGCAAAGTTTTGACTTGTAGGACTTTGTAGGAAGGCTTTTTGGCCTGAGGTCTGAGGAAGGCAGACATTCTGAGATGACGTTACCTGCTGATAGGGCTCACCAGTGAGCTTATTTGCCAGGTGGGTTTGCTCAATTTAGGGGGACTTTATTCCTAAGTCTAGACAGCTTAACACTGAGTGACCATCTTATTTCACATTAATGCAGCTTCAAAGCCATTTGCATTTTTAGCACTTTAGTTGGACTCCCAGGCCTGATGGATTCAGGGAGCGACGGGTACATTATTTAAAAACTGTGAAGAGCAGCAACATTTTAAAACAGTGGGTCAATAGTCAGCCTAATATTGGAGCCCTGATGTTTGAGCCTGGGACTCTGAGCTATGCTTTGTTTCTCAACTCTCTGGGGCTTAAAATCTCCAGAGAAGCTCTGATCTTTTTATATATATTTATTTAAATTTTATTTTATTTCATCATGTTCAACAACCCGCTCCCTTCTGCACGTATAGATGGAGGTGACCTGGGTGGTGTGAAGGTCTCAGGTGTGCTCCCACGGGCAGGTCAAGAGGGAGAACTGCTGGTGTTTTTCCAGGAATATCTCCCTGGGCATCCTGGCCCCATGCTGCTCATGGCTCTCAGCCAAGGGCATTGAGAACCACTGGTAATTCCCACCTGATTTCAAAAACAGTGAGAAATACTTGGCCTTTCTTCAAATCCTGCTATAACACCCAGAACTTGGGGCTATTTTAAAATCCTAAGCCTATTTAGAAGTCCTGAGAGCACAGCTACATTTCCCAAGAAAGGGGTTTGAGTATGGCTACATCAGAGGGAGGAGCCCGCTTGGTTGGCTGTATTTTATATATGTTATTTGAACATATTTAACATGTTACATATTGCATTGAAAGCTGGCTCCTGCTGCCTTCTGACTGGCACGTGTGCTGCAGAGGGTTGGTGTCTGGGTTCTACACCTTGCTCTGTGCATTATCTGGCAACATCCCTCCCCCAGAAAAGATGATGGATCCCTGAAATCTCATCACTACAATGCATGGAGAGTGGAGGAGAGGAAAGAAAAAAAGAGCTTCCAGCTAAAAATGTCAGATGCTCAACATACAAGCTGGATAAATGAGAGATAAAAAAATATTTTGAATATTTTCTGAGTATAATTGTTCCTGTATTTAGTCTCAGCTCTACTGAACAAAAGTGAAAACAAACAAAGCAGATGATAAGCATAAAAAGCTGGATTCAGCTAGAAATATTTAGTTTCTGCACTGCAGGAACCATGCATGGTTTTTTTTTACTGGCTTCTGCCCTTTTGTATGAACATTTATATACTTCTTGTGCCTAGAAACTACAGCCAAACTGCTTGGGGATTCCCTGAGTGCAAATGGATTAGAAGCAAAAGTTTCCTGCTAGAAATGTGAATATTCCCAGGAAAATCAATGCTTTCTCCTGGATAATTTAGGTTTTACACAAACACTTTTTGGTACTGGAGAAATTGGTCTTGTTTAAAATTCCTGAGCAAGTCCCATAATAATATATGAGGTGGTTGTTTTAATGGACCTGGGGAAATCTCTTCCTGAAAAATGGTAGGGATAACAAGCTCTTCCCCTCCCTGTGAGGAAAAGTACTGCTGTCCTAAAAGCCTGGGCAGCACTAGAAGGACAAGCTCTCACTTAGTTTTCCTATGGAAAAAAAAATTCTTCCCTATTCTATAGCCTGGTTGCAACTCATGTGAATGGAAAGATGAGCATAAGGCTTTGATTCCTGCTTTTAAAGCTAATTATCCTCCATAATTTCATCTCTATTAAGCTCTATAGAAATCTTTCATGATCTCCTGGTGGGAGGGCAAGGTGTTGTCTTTAGGTTTTCACCTGACCTCCTTGCACCTGCCTGTAAGGACTGTAGGACTTGGACTATCATAGGGATATACTTGTGAGAGGTGGAAAGACCCAGCTGGACCTCTCTGAGGTAGCACCCCGTGGAGTCAGAAGGGCTGGTGACACCTCATCCATGTTGCAGCAGAGACCTGAGATGGCTTTTGAATGTTGCTCTCAGTAAAAGTGTAACCGTTCCCAGAGCAATCACCACCAAATTAAGAACTGGGTCTGTGTGACATCAGGAAAAAATATTACTTGAGGTTTTTTAGCAAATTTTAGTTTTAAGAATATAATTACTCAAGTCAAAGTCATTTGCTGAAGCGGGTAATTTATTGGGTTGTGGTTTGACTCGAATCTGTTCTTTCTCCATTCCTGTTGTGCAACCTTCCTGTAATGCCTAATTTGCTTTTCTAGACATTTTGTTTTCTTGCTCAGAACAAGCAGCAACCCAAGTAAGTTTTTGGTGCTTTTAGCATCTGTTGTTAGCAAAAAGCCAGCGCAGGGAGGAGAGGAGGGCTGAGTTGCCTTGAACATCCCCCAAAGCAGGAAAATCTTGTTACCGTGCAGTGACTTGCAACTGTTGAAAACCCTTTACAAGTCCACTGGTGTCACGGGGTGTGTTGTCTTCAAATTTCCCACTGTCACCATTTGTGTTGGGAAGCATGAAGAGCACGGGCACGGAGGACACCCTGGTAATTGCACGGAGTCACTGTGGCTAAGAGCACGTGCCAAATTGCTGCACCGAGCTATCTGAGCAGCATGAAGTGATAAACCAACTTGCTTGGCTACCGGAACAATATTGGGAATTCCTCCCAGCTCTGCTCAGGCTTAATTTCTCCCTATTACTCTGAGGCACCACCCACTATCAGGGAGATGGAGAGGAGATAGTGTCAGCTCACAAAGCACAGTTATCCTTAAAAAGTGCTTAAGGGAGTGTACAGAGCTCGGATCCAAAGGTGAGGGCAACTCTCACTGTGATTGCTATGAACTTATCAAATTCAAGGCACCTTTAGGCTAACTGTGAATATCACATGTTGAATTATCCCATCCTATAATGAGTTTATATGTGTTATATGTGGTCTCAAAAATATCCTTTGTGATCCATGAGAATCTCCCAGCTGAGGTCAATGCAAACCTCCCGTGTGCTCCAACATCCAAATTTAGGTCTGTGCTCTCATATTCGATACTTAAATCAAAGGGGTAGTGGGAGGATGATTGTTTCCCATGGCTGAAGAGCAAAGTAAAAGCATTAGCTTAATAATATTAGTTACAAGATGCAGAGATAAGAGAAATGGGTGGGGAGCAGCAGTTCTCATCTGAGCCCTAATGGGAACTGTGGGAAAACTTGGGTGAGCAAACCTCAAACCAGGTGAAAGCTGTTACAGCTGAAACCCATTTCACATCCCACCTTGGGCCAAGTTCATGGAGGTTTTGCAAACCTTTTGATGAACTTGGACTGAGTTTTAAGTGAGTCTGGCCTGAGTTAGAGAGTCAGGTGGAAGCGCTCTGGCTTGGGCTGAGTTATGCTGCCTGTTTGAACTCAAAAGTTGACGTGAAATTTAGGATGTGAGAAGCTGACACAGATCCAGAGAAGAGAAGAAGATCCCTATATAGCTCTGTTAAACCAGGAGATCCCCTGATTTTCCCTGTATCATTACTTTGTTGAATTTGGTGTATTTCACAGCATTTACACCATTTCTCAGAAATTCTCATTTACACAATGTTTCCACCACATTGTTGGAGGGCAGATCTGTGTTAAATACCCAGAGCACCAATGAAAATGAAACCAAGATGAAGTAAATTTTCTGGGTTATATGATGATTTCTTCAGTGCAGGAGGAGCATTTCTGCTGATTCAAGCCTAGCCAAAACAGCATCGTTCATGGCAAAAATATTAAGACCAGTGAAGCTTTGTGGGACAACCTCTGTCTTATCACTAGGCATGATGAATGCATCTCCCACGATGCTGCTTTCTCCCCTTTGGTGGCATCTACACCAAAGTTCCTCTCCAGATGCAGTCAGTCTTTTCCATACAGATGCTGCTGCACAGATAAAAAGCAACATAGATTACTCCTGGAGCTGGTGTTGCTTTTATTATCTGGGCACATGTTCCTACATGCCTTATGACTGCTGAGGTTGGCTGCTAAGGGGGTGGTCTTTTGTTCTGCCTTCTGCCAGGAGAAAAGGCAGCTTGTAACAGGTCGTCTGGTGGAGCAGAAAAGCTTGGACCTGCCTGTTTGTATTATTTCCCTGGAAAAAAAATAGAGAAAAAGTGTAGAAAATGAACTGGGACCATGCTGTGTAAAGGTGCTGTTGTGGCTGTATCTCTTGGGCTTTGTGCGGTGATGTTGCTGGTTTTAGGTGCGTCGAGTCTTTCTGCAGGAGTATGGGACACAATAGATTGGAGGATACAATGAAAGTGTCTCAAACACAACATATTGTGCCAATAAGCAGCCATCAGTGTCGAGAGTTATTAGCAAAGCAGAGATGGTGCAAGCCTCCAGTTAACGCAGAACGTGCCACGTGGTCCTGCAATGAAGCTCTATCACTGCCTGAGAAGTATCACATAAAGGAATATATGGTTAAAACCACATAAAAAGGCAATTAAAAAAAAAAGACAGCAGAAATCGTGCGTCAGAATTATGTTACAATGTTCAGCCAGGCTCTCAGCTGGTTTTATTTAAGTGAATTTCTGCTGAAGCCTGAGGAGCTCTGCCAGGTGATGCTGGTGGGGTGTGGACGTGGCCACTTGCACTCAGAAGATGAAATTGGCTTTTATATATTAAAAAAAAAAATTAAAAAAAATATTTGTTGATTTCAGAAGAGCTTGTCCTGTGAATGAAATGCTTCGCTGTAGGGTGATATGTTGTGACTTATGAAAATTTGAAATACCTGTTATAGATTGGCTCTCACTTAGCGGGGACTGTTTGTCAGGCAGTGATTGAAGTTGCAAATCAGTATTCTCCAAGCTGGAATTTCCGATGGGGAGGCAGATAGCAACAAAAACATCAGTTTTAAGAATAAAATGAAATGAAACAAGCAGTAATAAAAAAAAGTACTTGACAGGCAAATTTGGTGTTACACGTTCTGCATTTCTTTTCAGTCTTTCAAACTTTCTGAACACTATAATTTGTTTCTAGTGTTAGCATCACTATCATCAAAGATGTTGGACTCTATTAGCTCAGCTGTCTAAGGGATGTCTTTTTAAAAAGGAAGAGAGTAGGGGGGGGTAAAAAAAAAACAACCCACCAACAAGAAGTTCAGCCACTTGAATTTAAGCATAATGGCTTTTCTTAACACATGTCTCTCATTTGCAATCAAGGCAAGGACAGGAGGAGAAATCTCAGCCAACTGCTCTCTTGCCCCAAGCTGGGTGGACTTTCTGCCTTAGTTGTGGTTTCACTGAGGTCACTCTTTCAAGGCAGGAATGCCTGTGTGGAATGGCTTGTGCCACAGCATGGACTGAGATTCGGGTTAAACAAACCCTATCATTTTATGTAACAGTCAGAAAATTTGTCGCAGTGGATGTTTCTTTCTACCCATAATTTTTCCTAGGGGAAGGAGGTGGGGGTCCCTCTCTCCAGCTTTGTCTCTAATAGTAGCTTATTCAGTGAAGAACAGTAGATGTAGGATGATGGGTGTAGAGAGTAACAGATGATCACCAGTTTAGCTGAAGGTGTCCTCCTGGTTGAGGCTCTACACTGAAATAGAGATTAGATCTTAGCTTCAGTATGATCTCCCTACCTCAGCATGTCACTTCTCAGACGGTGATGTTGGTCCTTCCCAATTTTTGCATCTTAACTATGACAGTGTGAGTGGTTGGTGGAAGGCACTGCTGCTGTGCCAGTGTCCTGCTCCTCACCCAGCAGGTCCCAGCCATGGCCAGGGCTTGAAGGTGCCATCTTGGCTCCAGAATTATTGCCTCTCGTTACTAGAGATCAACAAATAATTCATCATCGTGTCATGGTCTTGCTTTGCTCTTTTCTATTGGCAGTTATCAGCAGGTTGCAAATGTTCTCAGACAAGTTATTTATCTGAAATTATTTATCAATTAAGTCTGTTGCTGAATTAATAAGCAGTTCAGTTTTGTGTATGTCTTCAAAGCTGCATGGAGCACATGGTATTTTTCTGTTTGGTTGGAAGAATAGAACTTTCATAGGTTTCTGTGGCCAATACAGAAACTAAAGCATGAAGTATTAACTTTCTGTGGACGTGCCTCACATTTCCCTGAAATTTTCTCTTTTTGGTGTCATTCCTGATCATACCTTCTTGTGTTGGAATGTTCAGGGGAAACAAGCTACAATGGTGACACAAAATCATCTAAAACACGTGTGAACATTTTACTGAATATTCCCAGGAGATATTTGTGAGGTTTTAGCAATTTTGCTCATGTTTGTTTTCAGTATTTCAAATTGGTTTCTGTAGAACGTGAGACAGAATTTTTTAAATGGTAGTATTTGAATTTTTTCTAGGTTTTGGAGCATTTGCCACTCATTTCATATATCAGCAATTATGTTCTCATGAAAACTTCTATATAATGCTGATTGAACATACTCTCGAACAAACATGACAGGAGATGGGGATGGCTTTTTTTTCATTGCTAATTCTTTATTAGGAAAAGATTTTTAAAATCCTGTTTAAACCTCTCCAATGCTTCTAACATGATTTGTTTAAGTATATACTGGAAACACAGGGATATTAGAACCATAGGTGAATCTTGAAGGGAATGAAAATCATGTGTGGTCTCTCCTTCCAGTTGTTTATGTGCTATTTGGTGAATCTGAGGTGTTTTGGGGCAGGGTCTCAGAGATCCCAAAGGATTGTGGAAGAAGCAATGAGAGTCTGTCATGATTGAGCCATGAGTGATGGAAATGGTCTGTAGACACATCTATCTGTGTTGGAAGAATTACAGGACTTTGGATGGATATATGCCAGGGTGAATGGTTTGCTGTAGGATGATACTGGATTTAGTCAAGTAGGAGCCATGGGGACTTCGGGGTTTATTATGTTAGGAAGAAGAAAGTAGGAGGTTGTGGTGGGTACATTGAGGTGATTGCACTGGTCAACAGGGAATGATTTTCCAAAAGTGGTTGATGTTTGTCTGGCTTGCTCATGGGTGCAAAGCCAGACCTTTACGTGTTTTTAGAAGCATGTGTGTTACAAACATATCCAGAAATCAATGTGTTTTGTCCCAGAGATCAGGAAAGTAAGCAGCCCCTTATTCTAGAAATGATTGTGCTCCATGAGGCTTTAGCAACTCATCCTTGCAGACTGGTTTTCTGAAGCACTTGGAAACTTTCCCTCCAGTTCCCTTACTGTTTGCAGTGACCTTTTCCTTTCAGTGGAGGGTATAAATTGCATTTTTAAATACAGAAAGGCTGCTCTCCAGAGACTGAATCTCTGGAAGAAGAGGGTCTAATGGGAGCTCTGTGTTTTCTGCTGATCTTGGGGCATGTGGCAGCACTGGCCTTCGCGGCTTGAAGAGGGTGACCCAGATTCCAGTTTTCTCTGCCTGACTCAGATTAGGGATATTTTTCACAATAACCCCTCCAAAGAAATAGACTATCTGGAGAACCTCTGCCAAATATCTTAATGGCACTTGAGGCTTGGGCTAGTTAGTGGCATCAAGTGAAACAAAAGCACCTCCCTGACAATAGCAGGAGCCATTCCCATTGTGAGTGAAAATCATTTTCAAACATGAAAATCCACCAGCTGGGTCAAGTAATGCTTATGAAAAAATTCTCCGGCGTTACTTTGATATGTTCGGTGAAGGAACTTTAATTTAATGGGACTCGGTTGAAAAGAACCAATCAAGGAACAGTGGAAAAGCTGAATGCCCAACATAAATACCTGCAGTTGAAGCCAAACAAAGCCATTGTTGGGCTGTAATCAGGAGAGGGCTCTCAAACAATGCCCGCTGGTGTCCCTCGGAGCCGGCGCAGGTAGTGTGCTCGCAGATGACGAATGCCTACCATGGATCCGGGCACATAAATTACTGTTTACTAATCTCCTGCTCTCTTAGTCATCCTCAAAAGACTTCTCAAAGCGGTGACGCCAATGCCGGGCGCTTTTTTCCCCAAGAAGTCAATGCTCTGTTTGCAATACAAGCTGCCCGATGCAGAATTCAACTTTGCTGGAGCTGTGGTTCGCTTGAATGATCTTGACCTGATCTTGAAGGGTTTGAAAGGCTAATCCATTCATTCCTATTCCAGACATACACAGATTAGGTTTCTGTTGAAACAACTTGCACTTTTGAAAAATAGCAGCAAAACTGCAATCGGCTTTGCATGTGTCTTAAGTTTCCAGGCTGGCAAATGCTGCTGGCCTTTGTGCCCTTCCTCTGCTGTCTTCTCCGAGGAGCACAACTGCTCTGGTCAACCATGGTGCACTCCCTTCTGCTGGTAAATTCAGTAGCTGGAGGTTTCAAACATGGTTTCTGCTTGATCTCTGGTTTGGTTTTGCTGTAGAGTTTTGGTATGAGGTGACCTGAGGAGCTCTCTTGTGTGTGGGCTTCGAGTGCAGTTTATCTTGCTTCGACATTTACTTTCTTTTGCAGATTTTGAAAGAAGTCTCACAAAAAAAAAAGCCTGGTGGCTTTGAAATAGTTGCTTCTCATTTCTCCTTTCAGATGTCAGGTGATAACAGAAATGTTTCACAGCCAGATCACGCACTGGTGCAAGTGGAGCTATACTGGTGGGTGTCAGATGGTCTTGGATATGTCTGCATACGTCTGTGCAGATACCCTCCCTGTCCCCACACGTACGTGTTTCTGTGCATCTGCACCCAGCTCTGGGTGTCCCCATGTAGCTGATGAATTCTGGTTAGGGGGTTGTTAATTTTCATGTCGGTGGACGCGTCTCCTGCACTGCTGAGCTGAAGGTAATGGTGTGTTGGGGAGCTGTGCACAGCCTACACGTGTGGGCGGCCCTTTGCTTGTGCCCGTCACCAACCATGAAGGGCAGAGTCTTGGTAGGGTGGTACCTGAACTTCACTGAGACTTGGAAAGCTACAAATGCAGTTATCCCAAGAAACTGGATCTGAGTGGGATGGTCCGGTGAGTGTCCATACAGAAGTGAGACACCTGCCAAGCCCTTCCACTTGCTAATGTATAGAGGTGTGCGTTTGTTTAGGTACAGATAGAGTCATTATATATACCTGTTAGACACACATGTGCATCCTTCTAATGCTAATCATATGTTGCTGCAAAAGAATCGATGTTAACCAAGGTGTGAACACACCTTGGGAGAGGTAGCTTTCCTCAGTAGGCTTTATGGAAGTTCATTTTCTCCATTAGTGCTGAGTGATGTGTCCACATTCCTGGCTGGCAGGATGCAGCCAGGTCTCCTACATTGCTCCATCTCCCCTAAATCACTCAGAAATGCATCTGCTTCTCCAGGCTGGTGTACACACACACATGAAATGCTGCTTTTGGCCAGTGCTGCCCTCCACCTAACTCAGCAGCCTGATTGCTGCTGCATGAATCAATAAGGTGCAGTTTGGCACATCCCTCTCCCTGTATATCATCAGCAGACAGTGTCTGTGCACTGCCCTGTTATAATTAAAACACTGGACAGTTTCCTTGTGTCCATTAATACGGTGCTGCATAAATCTACCTGGTGGCCCCCAGCTTGTCCAGCTCTATCTCACAAATGGCTTTGGCTTTCTTTGAGACTCAGTCGTTGCATGCAGCAAAATTATTATCCCAGAAGGACCTTGCTGGGTTTTTCCCCTGTGAGCGAAAAAGCTCTTGGGAGGTGTTGGGTTTCCCTTCAGTGTGTCTGGGACTTTACAAGCAAGGACGCTTCGTACAGTCAATAGACCTGACAGGCTGTTGGAAAGAGATTTTGGCCCCAAATTGGAATGTTCTGGGAAACTTGCAGGGACTGTCAGTCAACCCCCTTTCAAAAAGGGGGATGTGAATAAGTGTCTGCATCTGAATCACTGGCAAAAGTGCTTTTTGCTGTATTTCTGCTGTTGCATCAGCCATGGAAATGCACCTTGCTAAGGAGAACTAGTCCACGGCCACTGATGCTAGAGCCTTTGGAAGACCTTGTTGCAGCCTTTCATTACTTAAAGGTGGCCTGTAAGAAAGATGGATGCAGTCTTTTTAGCAGGGCCTGTTGCAATAGGACAAAGGGTGATGGCTTTAAATGAAAAGAGGGGAGATTTAGGTTAAATAGAAATTTTTTACACTGAGGATAGCGAAACACTGGCCCAGGTTGTCCAGAGAGGTGGTAGATGTCCCATCCCTGTAAACATTCCATATAAAGTTGGAGAGGGCTCTGAGTAACCTACCCTAGATGAAGATGTCCCTGCTCACTACAGGGGGGTTGGAGTAGGTGACCTTAAAAGGTCCCTTCCAACCCAAACCGTTCTATGACGATGTACACAGATGACCTGCCCAGTCTGGGATATCTTGTGGCTGCAAGGGGTCGACTTCTCCACAGAGCTAGAGGTGCAATGGCATCAGGAAGGAGCCCCCAAGGAGGGTTATTCCTTACTGTACAATTACAAGGTGTTTGCTGGGCCGCCCAACACCTTCCCCACCATCCATCCATCTCCCCAAGGCGTGAAAACCATACATCTGGATTTAAGGCCATAGCAGCACAGACCTCTCCTATCCTTCCCGTGGGCTGCGTGGCACTGACAAAGAGAAGGGCTTTTCCCATTGTCTCTGCCAGGCTGACCTTTAGAGTGTTTACTTTTCAATCAGCTCTAAGGAGGTGAGCTCGAAGTCCCTGGCGCGAGCGAGGGGAGCGAGGGGAGCGCGGGAGCGCGCTCGCCCAAACATTTGCCGAGATAACGCCGGAGTGACAAATAAACACGAGTTGTTTTTACAGGTGTAAAATCAACAGATCAAATGCTGACCCCGGCCAGAGCCGGCCCGCGTGGTGTTTGAAGAATACCACTGCATCATTTACACTTGCAAACCCTTTGTAATCTTAATCTCTTTGTTGCTTTTATGTTATACTGGCCCCCCAAGGTTAAAGAAAGAGATTTAGACCTTAAACACAAATCCAGCCTTCAAGCTCTGGAATTATCTTTGCCTTTAAATGCAACTGATCAATGCCCATTTCTTTTGAAAATAAAACCCTTTTGAACCTTGAAAGCCTTCCACTGTTGAGCTATGTCTAAGTGCCACATGGGGAAATGGGCAGAAAAAAGCCCATTTTTCCCTTAGTGCTTGCATTAGAGGTCCTAAAGTTCAGTCCAACGCAATCAATTTAATTGGCGCTAGCTCTAGTGACAAATTATACTGGTTTACACTCAAGTGTAGCACAGATTCCTCAAACGCTGGGAAAGAAGGGAGATACACTTCTTGGTCTCTACTTAAAGAGGGCAACAGTATTGGAAAAGGAGCACATTTAATTTATCACTGTCAGAGCAGGTGCAAAGTTTAATTCTAACTAAAAGCATTAAACAATTAACCCAGACAGTCAGGCCCTTCTGAAAACGCTCAGTTGCAGGGAACACGTGGACCAGATTACCAATGGAAGAAGTCGTGGCTCCTCTTTTATTTAAATGAATATCTTCTACCACTTAAAAAGAGAGAGAGGGTGGAAAGAAAAAGGGAAAGAACTTTACATCCCTCTGATAACTACTGAATAAAATCCAGGATAGGAAACTCCACCAAAGTGGTAGCAAAGAGCTGTCTTTTAAGTAGCTCATTGATCTTTGATGCTCTATGAATTAGGGAATCTATACTTCATAACCTGCCTCTCTGTAACATGCACACACGTGCTTGTCAAAGTGTCTAGCTGATGTTTTCTTCTGCAAGGTGATGCTCTGCTCAGGCTGGATTTTATCCCTTCAACCCATCGAAGAAACGCAAGGAGTCTTTGCCCAGGAGCATTTGCAACCTGAGGTTTCCATTTCAAATAAGATATTACCCCCAAATTAAGGTCCCGTTGAATAAAAGCCAGTAAAACCATTCTTTAATCCTTCCTTCATTAGTAAAGTCAGGTCCCACAGCTACAGGAGACATTGGTGCTTGCTTGAATTTAATGAATGCTTTGGCAAGTAGAAATACTGTTGGATGAGGGGCAGAACATGGTATAGGTGGTGCAGTATTTGGGGCTAAAAAACATGTTCTGGAGGATAACTATGAAGTAACTCTCTCATACACCCAGCTGTAGTTAGTTTTGAATTCATGGATTATGCATTTATAATAAAATCCATCTTCCTGTGATTTAAGAGGAACCCTCCAAGAACAATCAGATCTCTTGTCCAAAAGAAGCTTGTGCCTACTGTGAAGGAGCAAACCCTACTGAAGAATTAATGAGGGAAGAGCTCGAATCCTTCCATGGTGTCTCCGGGCATCCTCCTCATCTTCTAAAAGTGGGCAAAAATTCCTGTCATTTCTAGTGTGTTTTGTGTCGGTCTAAATTTGAATAGCGGAGGCAATTTAGAACTCTGTTCTTTCTTCCCGAGTCTTTATAAAATATGTGTCTGTGGAGGATAAATCGTTTCATTATACTCCATTATTTTGTGGATAACATGCCGGTGATATCAAAACAATGAGAATAATAATATTGTTCCTACTCCAGTGCCATCAGCAGATTCCCTCCTTCCCACCGTCATTTCAGCATCATTACCATGTCTCATTGCTTAGACCTCAGGTAGCCAATTTTGAAGCAATTCATCCTCACAAGAAATGCCAAGTGCCCATGTCAGGCATTCAGGCTGCATTTTTCAAACTCCCAGGTACAAATCCACGCAGGCTTGAAGGGTTTGGATCTTTATGATATCGTGTAACTAGAGCTGATGTGCTTCAAATGTATTAGTAATATGACTTTTGTTCTTATTTTTTGAAATCTACCGAACATCCTATTGAGCAAAGGCTCATTTTCAGACATGCATGAACAGCAAGCAAAAATGGCTTGAAATTAGGTGGGATCTTTGCTTACATATCAGTAAATGGGAATTTAACTCTGCAATTTCTAGAGAACTTATCCCAAGAGGCTTGGTGTAGTGCAGAAATGCAATGCATGTGATTTTTGGTAGACTTTGTGGTTCCTGTTGCATGTTTGCATCCATCCCTTGGTGGTCTGGTCATGGCATGTTCAACAGAAACTGCTCAGAGGATCCCCAGGGTCCTCTCTCAAAAAAGCAGTAAGGGAAGAGGAAAATCATTGATTTTCCACGTCTTCCTCTGCAGCCAGCATCTGTGGTATCTGGTAAGGAGGTGTTTAGCTCTCTCCAGTACAGAACGTCTATGTCCTATCAGAGGAGGCTCCGCACATCTATGACATCTCCTGTTCTCAGACAGAAACCTTTGGGATAGAATAGTGGGTGTTGGAAAAGATCTAGAGGTGGCTGGAGGAAAGGCACAGCTCAGGAGATCCCACACTGAGGCTCTGAGATGTGTCAGGAGTTTTACTCATCTTGCTCTGAATGTTGAGGAGGTCTTGTGAAATGGTTTCTTTTGAACGTGTTTTCTTGGAGAAGGTGGATGGAGATCTCTCAGGAACAGGTTTGATTTGGAATATATCCAGTTATTTCTGGTTTCAGTTTATTTCTGAGTTGGGAGTAGGGTCAGACCAGAGGGGTGTGCCTTCAAATAGAAGGTCTTTGGAAAGGAAATCCTCTTGCTCTTCAAACTTGGGCTGCCCAGTTCACTCATGGGACTTTATGATGTAAAATGCAAAGCCCCCTGATGTTAAGGGAGGTCTTTCCCATGCCTCCATTTGGGTTTTGGTGAGGTGGCAGGTGAGACTGGGACCACTCTTGTCATGGGTGAGTTCCATACTGGTAGCTGCTGAGCAGTGATAGCTCGGGGCTCCTGGGAGAAGGAAGCAGAAGGAAACTCAAGGGCGTATGGGAAACTTTGCTGAGATATTTTCATATCTTTTCCTTTCTTCCTTCCAGAGATTTTAAAATTGTTTTTATCCCTTAAAGTGTAAACCATTTATTACAAATACCAACATGAATTTCCTTGCAGTAGGATAAACACTCAGCTGTTCCACTTACTGGAGTGCTGCAACATAAACAAAAACAAACCCAATGATTTCTGCAGTGAATTCTCCCTCTGGTAGGGAGTAGTATTTCTGCGTTGTAATCAAGCCAGTGTTTACGCCTGCATCCCAACAACACGATCTGAATGATGGGATCCCACGTGTACTTTTATATCGTGGAGAGATAAGGAGCTGGGAGGCAGAGGAGGGAATACAAATGATGAGCTCGGTAATGGCACAAGCTTTTCTTTGTCTGTTGGGGTTGTAGCAGTGAGGAGCAAGACAAAAAAAAGCCCTGGGTGTGTCCTCATAAAAACCACAAAACTTTTGGTCTTGCCTGCCTCAGTGTCACCAAGGTCCAGGTTGAACCAGAACGACTCTGGTCATGCTTTCCCCAAAAGGATGACAAAAATGCATTGGTGTAGTACAGGGGTTATTTTAGATCCATTTGGGGTGTTGGCCTTTCTAGGGATTCTTTCCAAGATTGTCCTTTCAGTCCTGAGGATGAGCAACCGTTGCAATTATAAATTTGAAATTGCTTCTAGTCATAGGAGTCTAGGAGTTGGGACTTTTAAGAAAAGCACCACATTTCCAAGCCTTAGGTTCAAATCATGAGAGCTGGTACATCCTCCAAACTGATCCTTATTGCTTCCTTTACTACAACCAGTGTCTAAAATGGGATGGATTAGGGAAAGCCAATAATCCCATTTCAAAGCAGCATCAAGGTGCCACCATTAAGAGTCTCCAGGTCCCATCATGATTCTGCATGATGTGACCATAGCACAGTAGCTCTGGTGTACTTACTGCTTTCCCTGGATTTGTTTGGACTACACCACTTTGTTACATGGTATAATGTGAAAATATAAACGTCTAGAGCTTTTGACTCTTCCAGTCATAACACTCCAGTAATGGCCAACTAATTTGACCTAAGTGAAAGTAATAATGCAATAATAGTCAAAATATTTTCACTATCTATAAGTTACATTGTAAAATAAGAATTGAGTTTAGTAAACTGGAAGAAGAGCCACTTTAAATTGTAGCAAAATGAAAGGTTTTGACCACATCCCAGGCAAATATTTTGAGGAGGTCAAATCCAAACATAATTTTGATTTTTTTTTTTTTTTTTCCCTACTGCAGCCTCTTAAGCTCAGCTTCACATTGAAATTTGGAATTTCCTTTGCAGCAGGAGACCTTTACTGCTGTTAGTGGGACATGGTGGGTTCTTCAGCCATATAGTTGTGTGATCCCCTTTTTTTTTTTCCTTGGTGTGTTGTTACCCTTGGTGGTAGCACAAGGCAATGAACTTCACAGGCTTAACTGTACCTTACCTTTTATTATATGTAGCCTTTTATACTGGTTTTATGTGTATCACTTTTAGGCTGCTGGTCTTGGTGCTGTGGGAATAAGAGGACATGGTTGAAACCCTGTGATGGGTTATGTGACCACTTGAGTGTTTTCTCATACCCAGTTGGGCTGGTGCCCCTCGATCCCCCCCTGGGCTGGGCTGGGCAGAGCTGAGCCTGTGTCTTGTCTGAGGACTCATTTTGAGGTATTTTTTGAAGGGATGTGGATGTTGGAGACATGAAAATTGTGCGTGAAAACCTGTTGCTGGTGTTTCTCTTTTACTCTTCTTGGTTTTGCTTGTCCAAGGCCTGATCTGCAGCCAGCTGGGGTTAATGAGAGGGGAGTAAAAGATGGATATGATTAAAGTAATTATTGTTATTGTTGTTGTTATTATTATTGCAGCAGTTAAACTTAAGGCTGCGACAGAAATGAGAACTCTTCAGTGAAGTGTGAAGCACCATGAGACTCCAGCTTGGATTGTTTCACTGGAATAGGTGGTTTTATCTTAAAGCAAATTTTGCATCTTGGTGAATGAGGTTAAGTCCCAAAACCATGGTACTGCTTGGGATGGGGAACACGGTGAGGGAAAGGCTGAGAAGTTTTCCATAAATTAATAATTACTAAGCCTGTGAAGGGAGTAGCAGAGGATGAAGTGGTCAGTGTAAATGTGTGATGCTCTCCAATGAGTCAAGAAAATATCGAAGCAGGTCCTAAACCCGACTGGCATTTGAATTCCTAAGTAAAGCAGTTGCTTTAAGAATGGATATTATCAGGATATTACCAGAAGTTGGGGTGTCTGTGACTTACTGATGTGGGATCAGGTCCTGCTCTGCCCACCCCATCAAAGCAAAGCTGGTTTCCTTGTGGTATCTGGGCGCAAACCTCCTCAGAATTTGCCTTCCTGGAGAAACACTTCTCAGAGAGCCAGGAGGGCAAGATTCATCCTTGATGCAAGCTTGCAATCTGCAAAAACACTGCTCCCTGATGCCAAGCCTGGATGTGTCCCTGGCCTTTTGTTTCAAGTCTCTGCTTGGCTTCTGTGAAGAAGCCGGAGTGAAAAGGAAGAGCTCCTCGTGACGGCGAGCGTGTGCTAATTCTGGCGAAGCGGGGAAGGGTTTTTGTTGATACGCTCTTAAAAAGCATGATCTGTTTTCTGCTTCTAGTTAAAGAGGGTAGTGGCAGTCTTTAGTGGCTGTGTCAATGTAGCCCATGTTATTATGTACAGATGTGCCAGCTGCAAGTAGGCATTATCTCTTTGATAGTGCTAAGCACTTTACAGTGGGTCAGAGGAGTGCAGCTCTCAACCAATAGATCTAATTGCAATCCTTTTATGTTCTCTATGATTGCAGGTTTCTCCAGCACTATAAACAAATAGTAATCAACTAAACCTGTTACCTCTGAGCAGCGATGTCACGATATGAAATATTAACTGTTCCAAATACAGTAATGATGGTTTAAAACTGTATTTGTTCTTGAAGGTAAAAAATAAGGAAAAAAACCACCAGGAGCGGTAGCACTGGCAGCGTGAAGAGCCCTCTCGCTCTCTTTCATCTAATGAAAAATTGTGTCTGTATACGACATGTTTTATGTGGTCAAATACAGTGTAAATATTGTGTACATCTTTTGCTATAGCAACAACATATTAACAGTACCACAAATAATCTCTGCCTCCGAATCTACATTTTTATGACACCGTTATGCTAATACAAGACAAACTTAGGTTTTGCCGTGCGCCTAATCCACCCCAAATTAATCCATTTGTATTCCTGTAATCCAACCAAGTCTTTCCTTACTTCAAGAAATATTAGACAGATGCCTTGAGCACATGGCTGGTGAGATGGAATGGAGCTGAAGGTGGAGAAGGGTGTGTTTTTACCCATTTTTTTCCTATCTTGGTAAAATTTTGGTGGATGGTCTTTCAGGGTGCTTGGCTTGCTGGGATTTTGGAGAGGGTGAAGGGATGAGTTATTTGGGGAGCAGCCTTTTTAAGTGCTTAAATTGAGATGTTTCTACCCTGTGTTTCCATACTTGCAACATGAGTTTTGGTCAAGTCTGGTCCCAGGGGCCTGATCCTGCCCATGCTCTTGAGCTCTCATGGCCTGTGAAGACTGGGCTCGGGCTGGCTTGTGGTAATTCTCCACTGGTCTAACCCCAAAGGGGACCACAGTTGCTTTAACAGGATTTTTTGGTGTAGATGGTTGAGTTTGAAGGCCTGTGCCTCAGCACAATTGAACTTATAGGTGTGGTCGGAGAAGGGGTTCAGGGAGGCGATGGTACTTGGATGCACGTGAGATGTCCATGGGTTAGACGTCAACTCCTCAGCTGCTGCAGGAGCCCCTGGAAACAGCCTGAGCATCCTGAAGCATCAAAATGGGCCTTTCCACCTAAATTGATCATGAAGGAGAGTTTATGAAATTTCTCACGGTTCGGGATTTAATCAAATCTGATCGATGCTGCTCTAATGCAAGGTGAACTTGTTGATGGCTTCCACTGGAGGGTAAGAAAATCCAAAGCATGGCCAGGGCCGTACATGCAGCACTTCTCTGCTTGCTTCACGCTGATGTAAAGTGAAGCAATTAGCTGGGGCTGCTCATTGTGACTCATTTAGGGGCATAAATAACCCAACCAAGGACTTCCCATCCCCACCTGCATCTGCCCAGCTCCCCTTTTGTGGGGGGGGCACCCTGGGCTGACCCCTGGCCGAAGGGGGTCAGTGTTAGGCCAGGCTTTGTGCCTCCCCCGGCTCCCGCTCACCCGGGGAGCGAGAGATGGAGATTGGGAATTAAAATGTCTTTAAAAAGAAAATAAGCTTTTGTATCAGCCAGCTGGCGAAAGGATAAAGGACTGCGCTCACAAGATGCAATCAAAATTCAACAGTGTTTTATTAAACATGTAATATTATCAAACTAAACAAAAGAGCCCTCAATGGCTGGTAATACAATGCGATACAATTTTTTTTCTTTCTTTTTTTTTTTTTTCTTCATAGTGTCATTCATACAAAAGTATCATTGAACATTCGGCTCCCAGTTACGAGCTGCACATGCAAATACCAGTACTGGTTGTGTGCTCAGTGAGCTGTGTCCTGCAGGTAGATCACAGATCATCCCCTTTCTTTCTCAGGTAACTCCTGCTAATGCATGAGGAAAAGAGGTGGCTTAGAAAATTAACCAGCCAAAGGAGCCAAGTTTAACTGTCTGTTAAGGACCTTGATCTGTAAACAGTTTATTATGTTTATAAGCCATAGAATCTCGGAATAGTTTGGGTTGGAAGGAACCTCAAAGATCATCTAGTTCCAACCCCCCTGCCATGGCAGGGACACCTCCCACTAGACCAGGTTGCTCAAGGCCTGATCCAACCTGGCCTTGAACCTGTCCAGGGATGGAACATCCATAACTGCCCTGGGCAACCTGTTCCAGTGTCTCATCACCCTCAAGGTAGAGAATTTCCTTTAGATTTTGAATCTAAATCTACCTTCTTTCAGTTTCAAGTCCAACACAGTCCTGTTTGTAGACTTCTGCCCTGGTGCCTCCCTATGTGAGGGCTTCAAATCAGCAGCTGATTTTGTTCCTTCTGTTGATTTTTATATTTTGTTTTTGGTTTGCTTTTCTAGCACCTAATGAAAGTTGGTCAATAATGGATAAAATGCTGTAAATAAAACTGGACGGGTGCATTGCTTAGATACACCTCTTATTTCATATTTAATTTTGCACCAGTAAAAAGACAGACCCAAAGCAAATCTCGCAGCTTGGATTGGGTGTGGGGTTTGTGGCCACAAAACTGCTTATGCCGGACAGGTTTTGGAGACTCCTGTGACATCTGAGAGCACAGCATGGTTAAATGAGGATGCTGGAGCAAGGCTCTGGGTCCTGGTGAGGTGGCCACCCTATGGTGCTCATGCTGTGAGGGTGCAGGAGCATGGTCTGGTGTGGCCAGGACATCCATCCCATGCTCTTATCCCACCTTGAGTTAGGTGTAGAGGACAGTTGAAAGTGCAAGGTAATGGTGAATCGAGCCCTCCAATCAGTTACCATTATCTCCAAAGACTGATCGACAATTAAATTGCATTATTAACTCCTGATCTCACTGGAAATATGCGTTATCTTCCTCTTAAGTACCTGAGGTATAGCTCTTCCCTTGACTATATTTACTCTGTGAATTCTGGTCCCATAAAGGCCTGGCAACTGAACAATCTTTCAATTAAAAGGCGAAGAGGAAGGTGTGCCTGGCCTCCGCCAGCTCAGCAAAGCAACTCCTTTAAAGGTGTTTGTGAACAGCAGCCCGGGAGCAACTCGGCTGCAAAACCTTTTTTTTTTTCCCTGAAGAACCCCAAAGGCATGAAGGGGGGGGCAGAAAAAAAATCACTAAGAAGCCCTAACCTTGTAACATACAGTTTTTGCTAAAAATATATATTAATAATATATTATTGAGCGGGCATAGATGAAGGCGGCCAGGGAAAGCGTAAGCAATAAGAGTGTGAGCAAGGTCAGTGTTCCTTGCCCGAGGACAGCACAATCAATAAGAGCTGGTCAATACCTGCTTTATTACTACACTACCACTGCGAGCAAAATCATTTTTAAATTAAGAATATATTTTGCAAAACTGAATTAACGATATTGAATATTTTGCTCTTTGATATGACTAGCCTTCAAAATCAAATTATTAAATATGGAAAAAAGCAGCGTGGTTCAGCTAAGGGTTTTGTGTGTGTGTCCCCCGAAAGGAATTGGACAGTTTAGGATTCCTGCTTGTGCCTGGGCATTAAATCACACTGGGTCCTGCCCTCCTCGAGTGGTGAAATGCAAAGATACTTGGTTTTGTTTCCAAAAGACTCCTTTTCACTCCAGAGGTGAGATGCTGTGGGAGAAAGATGGATGTTTAAAATGGAGACCAGCAGTAAACTTCTGCACAAATCGAGATGCTCTGATCTCTCTGGTTCAGCACATGGAGAATCCAGCCTGTCTTAAAAACGCAGGTTTTTCTGAGCCATCTCCACTTCTTTTCTTGCCCTCCTGGGCTTCCGAAGTGATGGGAATCATTTGGAGCTGCTGTGAAGAGATGCTCAAGGCAGATTACTCATTGAGGTGGTATCTGCTCCCCAGGCAGATCTGCTTTGGCTGTGCTGGATCGTGCCAGGTTGTCCCCACCTTTTGCTCAAAAGTTTAGAGCCTGGAGTAGCTTGAGCAAATCTTGTTTCTTTGTGATAAAATGATTACATGGGGTTTAAGATGGCCATTTGTCACGCTAAATTTTATTTCCTTTGGAGGGCAGGGAAGAGAAGCTTTTTCATTTAGCCACATGGGTGTTTTGAAGGCTTAGCTTTGGAGACCTTGGTGTGAGGTTTGCAAGGAGGATGTTCTCCTGAAATGGCCTCTTGATCATACGATGGGAACCATGGTGGTGTGAGAAGGCAGGTAGTAGGTGCTTAGTGCAAAGAAGCTGGATT
Organism: Brachypteracias leptosomus; assembly: GCA_013401335.1. NCBI lineage: Eukaryota > Metazoa > Chordata > Aves > Coraciiformes > Brachypteraciidae > Brachypteracias > Brachypteracias leptosomus. The sequence continues at coordinate 304,119 of VYZX01007308.1, read as the reverse complement.
TGGTGCTTTACTTAGCACCATTTGAGCTGGGAATCTTGATCAGTTGTACAGGCACATGGCTCAAGCCTGGGAGGGTGATATTGGCAGGCTGGGGGGCTTTCTTCATGCAAGAAAGTACTGATGGTAGCTGATTGCCCATGGCAGGGTCTTGGAGATGATGCTTCTCTCCTGCCATCCTCCCCAGAACCCTCCAGCACCTCACTGGTGTGTGCTACACAAATGTCAACATTTGTTTTGTAACAGTTATCAGCTGCTGGATTCAGGTAGGACATGAGAGATGGCAATCTCTCCTGAAATCAAGAGAGAGTGAAAAGGCTCAGGCCTTTAGGGCTGGGTATCTTTTTTTTAAAGCTTCACTCTTTTATTGTTTGCAATTTGACTCCATCTAATCCTCTTCCAAACATCAGATGTTATACACCCAGAGGAGGTGGAGAGATGCCCCCTGAAATACATCCTGGCTGTTTGAGTAGCTGGATGCTTGTGTTCAAAATCAAAAGCACTTGTTTTTTGTTGTTTGGATTAAGATGATGTAAAATACATTTCTACTCCCAAGCACTGATGCTGTCCCTCTTTATGAACACTAAATTACCTTCTATCCCAGCAACTCTATGAGGGTGGTTGTAAATTTGACAAAAGGAGGGACTTGTGAAATGTCTGGGTTTGGGTGTGTGTTTGGGCAGGGACAGGTAATGCCTTAGTTGAACCACTGCAATAGGTTGCCTTGATACCACATGTCACAGAATCATAGAGGTTGGAATGGATCTCTAGAGATCATCTAGTCCAACCCCCTGCCAAAGTTCGTCTAGGCGTCATACAGGATAGTGTCCAGATGGGTCTTGAAAGTCTCCAGAGAAGGAGACTCTACAGCCTATTCCAGTGCTCTGACACCCTCACAGTAGAAGAAGTTTTTCCTCATGTGGAGATGGAACTTCTGTGTCCTAGTTTGTGCAAATTTCCCCTTCTCCTGTTACTGGGCACCACTGAAAAGAGACTGATTGCTCCATCTTCACTGTTGGTGACATGCTGCCTTCAGCAAGCATCCACTGGCCTTGGCCATTGTGTCCCAGCCCCGGGGATGTGATCTGCACAGAAAAACTCCTGCAAGCAGGAGGGTGGAGAGGGAGAGCCTTAAGACTTTAAATAAACTTGATGCTAAGTCAAAACCCAAACAAAACGAGGGCGAGGGGGAAGGACATAAGTAAACAAGCTTGTTTACCTTTACCTATATATTATACCTGGCAGCTAATGGTGGTGGTGACTAGTTAGTTTACAGCACGGAAAAAACCCACTGAAGTAGCCTTTCCAAAATGCTTGACCCACTGATGCAGGGTGGAGGGCAACTGAGCACCCCAGGGGGGAATTTCCCCCCAGTGTTCTCCATCTTATTTTATTCTTTTGTGCACGTCTGGAAAGGATTTGGGCAAAAAATGATGGGTCACATAAAGAAATTGTTTTCCTCAGGCATCCTTTAAGTCGTGGGGAGCGTGCGCGGCTGCGCTCGCTTGGCAGGACACCTGCAATCTTTAAGGCCCAATTAGTCTTTTCAGAAGGAGGGAGAGAAACTTGACCTTCTAGGGTTAGTGGAAAAAAAAACATTAAAAACCCCTTTGCTTTTCATTGGAGGGAGGCCAGGGCAGAGGGCTGTGTGATGGAGCTGGCCCGTTGTTTGTGAGGCAGCCCAGGTGCGAGCTGCCAAGGAGAAGGTCTTTGTACAGCGGTGACCTTCAGCGTGGGTTCTTGACCTGCCGTTTCCCTCCTGACTCATCTTTCCTCAAAAAAAGGCTGGTTTGGGGCTGTGGCATGCCTGAGAGCTTGCTCTGCCTGTAAACGTGAAATTATTTACAGGTTTCTGGGGGCTTCTCTTGCGAGATGCTTTTTGCTGGTGAGAGATGCTGCCCAAGCTGTGTTAAAAGGGTTCGGTTCTGCTGAGGTTTTGCATCTGTGAAGAGAGTTTGCTCTTTTAAAGAGGTGAAAACAAACTACTTTGTTTGGAAAAGTGCATGGTTTTATCTGGGGAGGAATCTGGGTCTGTTTGTGAACAGGCTGATCTAAACCAGTCTGGAATAGGGGGATGTGCTGGGTGAGCTGCTGGGCTCTCTTAGGTGAGGCTTCCTGGGAAACTTAAGCAAATTGTAATTTTCTATTAGTGTTAATGACCTCTTAATCACAGTGGGGAATCAACAGTTTCTAATATATATATGTGCCCAGGCTTGCCTATCTATGCCTGTATCTCCCAGATTTCCTGGGCTGTTGGTCTGGTCACCCTTCTTGCCCTGAGCCTTGAAAGCAAGTTTTCCTCCTGCTTAATTTTGTGTGTGAAAATTAAGGCTTGTGTTTACTTGAGGAATAAAGAAGGATATTTTATTGGAGAAGCCAACAGCAACACTGCCAGCATCACTTTGCACTCCTGCAGTGTGTGGTGCACCAGTTTCTGTGCTTCTGTCCCATCCTGCCTGTCTCATTGCCCCCATTTTACAGATGGGCAAATTGAGAACTGGGCAGGAGAAGGGTGAGAGAGGATGCACTTTGTCAGGGAGCCAGCGAGGGCAGGAGGAGTCATTCCTGAATCCTCCTGCATCACATCCCTGTCATTTCTTTGACTTTTGCAGGAGTGTGAACTCCACCGTGTGCCCTAAACGTTGGTGGAGGGACCAAAACCAAAGGCAAAATCTGGGCAGAGAGATGTGGTGTTGCAAAGAGGCTTCTGGTGAGTTACTGCAGCGTGAGCTCTCGTGTTAATTAACATCTTCATTAATGATCTGGAATAAGGAAAATACTTGCAGATGATATCAAATGAGGAGGAGCTGCAAATATGGAACTATACAGAGAGAATTGAAAGACGAGAAATATGAGTAAATGACAATAAGAGATTTAATGTGTGGAAAAATCCGGCAGCCACCGGAGCCTCTGGTGAAGCCTTGAGGTCACCCTGGGGCAATGGGAGTTTGCACAGAGATGTGGCAGCAAAAAAAGTGCCCAAACGTGTTGGGGCTGCATGTAGATGGTGTTGGGAACTGAAAAAACTGGTTGATGAGGAAAAGATATGGGCACAGTGTGACTGGGAAGTGCAAAGGGGGAAAGAAAAGTGAAGGAAAATTACAGAGAACTGGGTCAAATTCCCAAATACTGACATCCTGGGTGGAGGGATGTCTGAGGTTGCTGGGTTGCTGCTAGGATGGAGTCATGGAGGCTCTACTGCTTCCCACACTCGCAGATCTGAAGTTCAGAAGGGACCCTTTGATCGTCTGGTCTGACTTGGGGTGCAGGCCCCAGGATTTCATCCATTTACTCTTAAAGTGAGCCCAACAACTTGTGTTTGACTAAACTGTAACTGGGGGACATTTAAAACCAGACTGGATGATGTATTGAGAAAAGAATTGTAGGGCAGCAAGCCTGTGCTGGCAAGGAGGTGAGTTAAGCGATCTCAGGGGTCTTTTCACACCAAGATGTGTGTGTGAATGTGAATGCACAGGTTAAACAGGGGCATTTAAAGTCACGTGGGACTAGCCCTCTGGCACCATGGGCTCCATCATCTCCAAATGAGCCTGAAGACCGAGGCCTGCCAGGTCCTACAGGCAGCGCCAGGAGGAAACCTCTTTGTCTGTGCACATCCAAGGTGTGTACAAATATGGATGGTGTAAAGGACTGCAGAGGGAATCTGGGAAAAGTTGGGGCCAATGGTCAATCCAATCAGTGCAGAGAGATTTAGCTCCAAAATCCCTTTGCTAAACAAAGATGTATCTGCCTGAATTAGTTGCAACTTAATTTTTCTTTCTGTCTTTGAAGTATGGGTGATGCTGAGCTACAGTGTGTTACCCTCCACAGATAGGAAGGGAAAGAGAAGAGATTACGGGTTCAAACACCCTACAAGCCAAAATATTCTCAATAAACCTTAACTGAAGTGGGTTAGCAATGAGGATGTTTTGTATGCTCTTGAGCACACACACACAGAGATGTTCTGGGGTCAAGTCTGGACTTTGAAAAAGAGTTTTCCACTGATTCCTAATGACTTAAAACAGATCTAAGCAACACCAGCTGGAACCAGACAACTTTGGCTCCAGAATTAGTGTAGATAATTTATCAGAGCAGTGCTTGAATAATAAGACTATCGCCGCTTTATTATATCAGCCAGTGTCATAACCAGATAGAAAAGTTTAATATTAACAAGAGGAGCTGCCTTCAGTAAGTGTGTGAGAGGGGGAGCGTTCTCATTTTTAAAGTCTGTGTGTACTAAAATGTCAGTGTCTTGACCTCGGGGAAAGGAGTTCGTGGAAAAAAAAAAAAAACAAATACAAAGTAAATAGTCTCTCTGCAAGGTTTATTTAATCTGCTTCTCTTCTTGCCCTGATTTTTCTTAATGTATTTAAAACTTAATATTTACTCTAGCAAAACAAAAATCTATAAAATAGTTTTTGTAGGCTCCTAAATAAGTAGTAGCAGCTCAGCCGGAGCCAGCCAGTAAGTGCTGCAAAATATGCATTGTAGAGACATTTGAAGTTGTCCCCAGTGGACAATTTGCACCGTTCAGTGTTAAAAGGCTCTATTTCAGTGCTGCAGAAAGCCCCCCAGATCCCCTGACTAGGCAAGTCGAGTTTACAGATGATGTACTCCACTCAGCCGGCTTGTAGTTTCAGGGCTTAAATGGCTGGCAGGGCAAAGAGGGGATAGTTAAAATTCTCAAGCTGCTAAAATGGAAAGCCTTGCAAGATTTTATGGCAAGGGGGAAAAATAATTTTGGAAGGCTAAATCGTGCTGGCTTGACCAAGCAGATGGTCAGGAGCCTAGGTTGGGGGTGGCTGGGGCTGTCTTGGCCAGGGAGAAGGAGGGTTGGAAAAGGGGGTGCTCACCAGATATTGAACCTGCACTGGAAAATGGAACTGAGTGAGATCTGTGCAGTCAGGTAGTGCCACAGGCTGCTCTGCTTCCTCTGGGTAAAAACCTGCCCTGCTAATTACTCTGCTTCTGAAATGTATCTGACAGGAGGTGTTTATACTCAATTTATCGCAGTATTGGGTTCTTTCTCCTGAAATCTGGCTTTGATTTCTTCCCCCGTGAAGTTTGGGAGGGAAAGGGGGGGGGGGGGGGGGATTCTGCTAATTTTCACTGGCAAAGCACTCCAGCATGGGGATGTGCTGTATGTCCTGGTGTCCACCCGTCTGTCCCTCCTCTGGAGGCCAAACACCAGCTCCAAAGTGTTTCAGCTCTATGTGTTTCGGTGCTCTCAGCCACCCAGAATAGTGTTATGCTATAGTATAGTATATAATATGTTATAGGATAGTATAGGACATGCTTTCCAGCCCATAATCCTGTGTCCAAATCAACTGTGAGGTAGAAATGGAATTATTTTAGCTCTTCAGAGTAAAGCAGATGTAGTCACACTCCTGGTGTCCTACCACTGTCAGGCAGCGTGTGGAGAAATCAAGAGCATGAGAAACCATTGGTCTGTTTCTTTATTTTCTCTGAATCATCTTAATTTGTTTATCGACACCTTCCTCTCATTTTGTGGTGGTTTTATGGCTTGAGAGGTTTATATTTATGCTTGGTTTAGGGTTTTAGTTTAGGGGTTTTGCCTTGAGAGGCTTAGGGTTTTGGTTTAGGGTTGGCGTGGGGTTTTGGGGGTTTTTGGTGTGTTTTTTCTTTTTTTTTCCGATTGAGAAATTGCAAGTAGGTTTCTGACACTCTGAAGAATACCTGTAGCCTCCCGTTGTGCACGGAGAAATGTGCTGAATTCAAAGGAGCTCCTTTGACTGCCTCTTTTTGCTGGAGTTTACACAGGATTTCCCATTACCATTCAGGGAGTGAACAATGTACAGAACATATATATCTATTTTTTTCCCCCCTCTTTTCAAGAAAAAGACTCTGAGCGGTATCTGAGCTTTTTTGGCAGCTGGTTAGAAACAACCCTGCAGGGGGACTGAGGTATGAACATAGGAATAAACTCCAACTTGTATTTTGATCCTTTTAATTTTGAAATGGCGAGTTATTTCCTGCAGGCAGGAGGGTGGACACTGCCTCCAGCACCTCGTTTGCTGGAGAGAATTGAGAGCATTTGGTTTTATCAGCCGCTGGCATGGTAATGAGCCTATTTCTATTGAAATTGGCTCATTACTATTCATTTTTGCTGGCTCTCGACCAACTCATGAACTGCTTTTTGATTTTCAGGGGAGGAAAAAAAAAAAATAAATGTAGGGAGTTGGTCCCATCCACTGATAGAAGTGACAATGTGAGGACACGCCAGGCGAGCATCTGCAGCGTGACCCTCCACACGGCTCAGCTGGACTTGTTGTGGCAGGGGTCCTCTCCACCTCCTGGGCCCTGGGGTCCCTCCCCACGGTGCCAAGTGGTGGGATGGAGTTTGTGAGGTGTATGCGAAGAGTCTGCCAAGGATTTGTTCAATTTACACATGACCTGACCACATGAGAAGTTAGGTTTTGAGAGGGGATGGGTCTGTGTGAGTGGCTGTGAGAGCAACTTCATCTGTCCTACATGCTTTGGTGGGCTGGTAGGTTCTGTTCATGGGGCTTTTGGCAGCCTCTCAAATTATGTTATTCAAGTGTATATAGTGACATTTAAGGGCTTTTTTTCCTTATTTTGAGCAATGTAGAAGTTCTCTCTGCCTCACACAGGCGCACACACACACGTATCTCTGTGAAATGTTTTAGCTGCAGTGAAAATCAAAACTCGGCTCTTTGAATGTCTGCCTGAAAAATATCTTTCTTTAAAAATGACTGAGAGTGTATTAATTATATATGAATGTAATTTTATCCCTGTTACCAGCTTGAAAAAACTCAGCCAGGCTCTGCCACCTGTACTCTCATGTGACTAAAATATCTTTAAAGTATTTTGGCTTATGAAAGGATGAGACTTCTTATGAGACACGAAATCACTGGGTTTGGCTGCACCTTTTTCTAGATGCCTGATGTGGAAGGAGCATCATTTTCAGGCGGGTTGCCTGTAGCTCCTTCTGAAATGACCTTTCAGACAAAGCATCCAGGCATCACTAACTGCTTTATAAAACCTTACTCCTGGTGTGAGTGAGGATTTTTTGGCAGAGAAGCCCTGAAGTTATTTCTGTATATGCTTAGTCTTCCAAATTTTTTTTTCCAAGATAGTTTCCCTTCAAATTAAGAAAGTAAATAAAAATGCTAATAGCTGACAGTTGAATTGTCTGTATTTAATACTGTTAGCTGTGTGCTTCTGTGGTACAGAACATTTATTTTCTTCTATAATTTGAAAAATAAAAGTCAAATTTACTACTCTTTAAGCACTAGAAGCTGGAAAAATGATAGGCAGATGATGACTTCTATAAAGAGAACATTGTCCCTCCAGGTAAATACCGAATCGAGGACTAGAAAATATTCACAATAATTGCTGATACATCTTCAAACTTGCACTGTTTTGCATGTCATTACAAGAAAATAAACTGGCTGATTCTGTAGAAGAACTCACAGCTTTATTTATTTTTTTTCCTACTGGACTGAAAGAATATCTCCTTCAGAGCAAAAAGAGCCTTCAAAGTTTGGCTTCAGGTTGTGGCAGACTTTTGGAATTATTAACGGTGTTAGAATCACTGGTGGAGGGAAGGGACTCTCCGTACATGTGGGAGAACTTTCAAAGTCCTTTGAGGAAACAGTTTTAGGATTTCCTTTATATGGAGCTTTCTTTGCTGGAGGAGTTGGCACAGTCTCAAGAGTCTTGGTTCATGCTTTCATCCCTTTGCCCTGTAGATCAGGCTGACTCTGAGGTATCGTCGCTGGTCCAGATGCTACTGTAGATGTGGGGACCTTAATGCAATCTTGTAAAAGCTTTCATCAGCTTTTGTTGGATCTTAACAAATTAAAACAGCCTGACCCGGCTTCTCATCTGAGTGTCTCAGGTCAAGTATATTTACTTCTGTTTGTTTATTTTTACAACTTTAAATACTCAGCTTTATTTTTGTTGCAGTAAACTGGCCAGAAGTGATCTGTTATGGTAGTCTGAAGGGAAATCACACAAGTGACAGATGTTTGTCTGTGTTCATTATGTAGCTGGAGTTTATTTAGATTTTCGCTGTAAAGATTTTGCATTAGGAAACAGGAAAAAAAAAAAAGGTCCCAAATTCAAATCATCCTTGTCTTGCATGATATGGATCATCTGGGCAAGCTCACAACCCTGTTTGTCTTTGGTGAAGACCTATTGATGCTATTTCAGGAATCCAGATCTGTTGAACAACGGTTTTAAATAGACGAATTGATGTAGTCATATCCTACATCTTCCTGTGATTTCCAGGCAAGGAAAAGGGATGATGCAATGCAGGAAGCTTGTGACACTGGGAAACCCTTGGTTACTTGGGACTGGAAGGAGTACCCAGATCCAGCTGTCCTAGCAAAATGAGTGTGTAAGATGTAAGGCAGCCGTGAAGTTCCAAAACAGTATTGATCCAGGATTTGGAGAAGCACCCAAATGGCCTTTAGGAGGAGACAGGCAAGAAAATGGGATGGTCCAGAAAGAAATTAGAACATTTCTAGTGCTAGAAGTAGCAGAAGAAGGTATGAATCTTGGATGTTGCCAAGGATGTGAAGAACTTATGAGGTGCAGTGATTTTTTTCAAGACATCATTTTAGTTTAGACCTATTGGTAGTATGAACATATTAGTATCCTTTTACACCACAGCATTTTGTCTAATAGCTCTGCTTTAATTCACAGCAGAATACCTCAGTTAGTCCTGGTAACAAGCTCCTTTGGGGTTATCTTCTGAGATCTTGTGGTTGAAAGGAATGAACTTTGTTTCTCTGAACAAAAAGAAGCCGCTTAGGCTGAGTACTAGACTGGGGCTGAAGAGCCCTGTGTTGGCTGCGTGGGCTTCAGGGACAACACAGTGGGAAACACTTTAGGTTCTCTGAGGACCTTGCAGTCTGCATAAATTATATACATTTTATAAATTATGCTGATCGTACTGAGGGAGAGATTTGCCCAGGCTGATACCTGAGCTCAAAGTACATAAGAAGCCACCTTCCAGAGAGAGAAGTGAGTTGAGGTGGTTCATCTAGAAGACTGGAATTGGATTTCAGTGGCAACAAGCTCTAGCTTTTCTCTCTTCAGGAATAGACATTTTCCAGTATCTGGTGACTCTGGGCCAGATCAACCCAGGGAGGAGCAAAGGGAAAAATTATGCATGTAATTGAACTGCATTGGAATTGTCTGAAATGGTCTGAGAGGGCACACGTAGAAATGATGGGATGAAATGGCAAGGAAAAACTTATGTTGAATATTACAACCTCCTAACAGACAGATATGTTAGACTAAGGAGGAATATCCCAAGGGAAATGGTGGAAGCCCCATTGCTTGGATAATTTCTAATTAAACTAGACAAAGCACTTGAGAATATATTGTAAGGGAAAATCCTGTAATGGCAGCAGGCTGGACAGGGTGACCCTATAGGTCTTTTTCATTTCTAATTTCTATGATTCACTAATGATTAAGTAATTTACAGATAAACTAAACATCCGTATTGCTGGGTCTTATCCGAAACTCACCTCACCTATCAACCTTTTCAAATTTACCAATTAATAGTTAATTAGTTAATGTTTGTAAAGTGCTTTGAAGATGAAAAGTGCTAAGTGCTAAGTATTATTATAGAAATAGGGATAGATAAACTCATTTTACTTAATTTTGAACCCACTCAAACGCTCACGGAGGGCTCAAAATTCAGATTCAGGCTTGAGCGTTATTGGGTCTGCCTGCCTTGTAGAGGGATGTTCTGGGAGGTTGTTAACGCTGTGATTAAAATACAGTTATAATTCTGATAATGCACTTATCGCACATTTCTATATATGGTGCAGCAGTTCTAATCCTGATAAAATGTGCCTGAAAAGCTATTGTCCCTGTCCTCACACAGGCTGCAGCGTACAATGCAAGCACTTTGCTTTGTAAAGGAACGCAAGAGGCACAGAGAATGTGAAAGCTCTTTTCCATAATGGCTTTTACCCTTCCAGTTTATGTTGATTTTTTCAGGGAGTATATTTAATGGCATCAAATGAATGAGTTAATATTCAGGAAGGGACTTCACTGAGAATTCCCAAATGGTTGTATATTAAGTCCCTCTTATGTCTGTTCTTGCAAGTGGTTGCTGGTGTGTGCTGGGGCTTTTGTCACCTGGGAAGTGGCAGAGTCTGTGGTGTGACAGAGGTGACATTCAACTTGCGCAGTGTGGCAGGGTGCTCATGGATGTGGTGACAGTAGGTCTAAGAATGATCTGTAGGAGGGTGACATGTAGGCGAAATTATATAAAAGCAAATTGGGATAATCCCAATCCCGCCTGCCTGAAGACAAAACCAGAATGAATGGATGAAGTAGTAAAGAACTAATTTTTGTTTTTATTTTCAAAATGAGCATAAAATAATAACACTTTATGATCAGAAATCAAGGTGTGGACAAAATAGGGTACAGTAGAGGTGATAATTGCATTAAGTTTTGGACTGTATATTGCCTTAACTGGGTACACATTACCTTTCCATTGCCTGTTGCAGGAGGGCTGCTTTCCTCATCCCTGCCCATTTGGATATTCCTAGGAAAAAAATGTCAGGCTTTCAAAGACAAGTTTGTAAATCGGAATCTTAAACTCATTTGTAAGAGAGCAAACAAAGCAGCTTCAGGTGGAGCTCACTAATGTCCAGGCATACGCGTTGAGAGCACAGTGATGATTTGGGAAATAATCCCATGTGGTTTGTGGTAGGTTTACTCATTACAGTGCTTGAATAATAAATCTTAGATATCGAAGCCTCAAATAATCACAGTGAATGAGCTATCTGTGGGTTAAAATATGTTGAATCTCATTGAGTAATTTGAAAAGACCCGTGCTTCTGTGTGAACCGAGGTTCCCCCCAGCCTCTGGATGTGCTAGAAATGCAAAATGGACAGCAAATATTTTAATAGGTATATCAAACAGGTGATATAGCACAGAACTGAAGAGCAAATATACATATGATTTGGGCCTGGAAGAGCAATCCAGGGACCTAAAGGCTTCTTGGTGCAACTTCAATATTATTATAAGACTCTGGGGTATGTTCTTGGGAAAAACAAAGATAAGGGAAGTTTGTGGTGAGCGGGATCAATTCCAGCTGCATTTATAAAAGGTGGATCGCATCAGAATAACCTGACATCTTTCTGGTAAAATAACTGATTCCTTGGACAAAGGGAATGCAGGAGATCTAATCTGTCTGGACATCACTGAAGCACTTGATGAAGTGCCACATGGGGAAATGTCTAGTTAAGTGGGAAGAGGTGGGTCTTTGTGTGAAGGGTGGTGAGGAATGGCTAAATAGGAGACAGCAACAGGTTGTGAAAGGGGAAGCATAGGGCAGGAGAAGGGCTCATTAGCCGAGCTCGTCAAGGATCAGTCTGACTCATCTTATTTAACATTTTCATTAATGACTTTGGAGCATAAATTAGGAATGTGCTAATGAAATGTTGGAGTTGACAAAGTTTGGAGACATTGCCAGTGAACAAGGAGAACCTGAATACACCAGAAGGAAAATGTGTGGCCTTGGGAGTTGGAATGGGGGTCACGAAATGAAATGTCATAAGGAAAAGCACCAGGACATATAGGTAGGAAATAAGAAAAGCTTTTGTTCACAATGTGACCTCATTGGTAGCAGTAGGCACGGATGAATGGATGACTCTCAGGCACCAAATACATGGGAGAAGTGTCCCCAAGATGCATCAGGTGAGCTATTTTAGCAGAGATGGGAAGATGAATGTCATCAATGAGTGGATTGGAACTGGAGCAGTGCAGGGAAGTGCTGCTGGGATGAAAGAGGCCAGGAAACCTTTTGTTATAGGAGAGGTTGAAAGGAGGTTTAGCATGTCAAAATGGAGGCACAGAAGGCATGTGATTGCTGTCAGTAAATGCATTGGGAACAGTTTCTAAATGCAAGTGCAATGGTAACATAAAAGAAATTGGCTAAAAGCTGGTCTCGATGGAATGTAGATATGAAACTGGAAAAAGATTCCTAGCTATCAGATGAAGGAGTCTCTGGAAAAGGCTTCCAGTAGGAGTAATGGAGACAAGAAGAGTAGTGTTTTCAGAGATAATGTTAGATCAGCTTGTGGAAAGGATATTATCATTTACATGATAGTTAGGAAATGGACCCGATAACCTCAGCATTCTCATCCACTCTGTCTTCCTGTCTATTCATAGGCAATACTGGGCTGGGAATGGGGCTAAACTTTCTAAATACAGTATTCTCTGTGTTCATTCATTTATGGAAAAGCCTTACAAATTAAATGCCAATTCCCTGTAACAACTGAGAAATACCTGATCTTGTTGTGCACTTTGGTGTGTTCCAAGAAAG
>VYZX01007308.1:121787-286787 GCA_013401335.1 Brachypteracias leptosomus | reverse complement strand
GAGTTGTTCTTAAGGCTGTTGTTTTTTGGATGCCTGTGCGTGTTCACTTACATATAAGTATATGTTTATCTTATATACCTATTTTATTTGGTGTAAAATGACAAACAACGTTAGAACCATTTTTGACCAAATCCCCACTTACGTGGTTAATGGGAGGAGCAGCAATTGTTTCATAAGCAGCGCTCTGCAAAGTTGATTTTATGCCAGAGCAGCTTTTCTAGAACCAGTTTTAAAGTTAATTATCAAAGGCAGGCATCTTCTATCCACTGCCTGTGGCCCCCCGCTGGGTTTGTTGTTCAGCTTTCCTTGGGAAAGAGTCGCTCTACAGAAGATCATCTTCATGGTGTCACAGTCCAGGGAGCTGAACACGTCCGAGCTAATCAGCTTAGAACATCAGTACCATCTTAATGTGGGATTTGGGACCTTCTGGGTGCAGGGTGAGAAGCTGAACTAGTCTGCAAGCACATCACTTTATTCCTTTTGCTTTAAGCAAGAATAATTTGCCTTTTTTCTCTCATCTTTCTTCCTTGTTGTTTTGCCCCTGAAAACTGTGCGGCAAAAGCAACCTCCAGGGTGGACACTAAATCTTCTGATGCAGGCAGAGCAGTGATAACATCTGAACTGAGGGTGCTTTTCCAGGGCATGCTTGACAGATGTAGCAGGGCCTTTTAGGATTTAGTACTGGAGCATATCTATTACCCGCGCTGCAGCACAGCTTGGCAGGAGCTGTGTGGTAATCTCCCATGAATTCTGTCTGACTTATCAGAGCATCTGAACAGGTTCCTGCAGGATGCAGAGTCACTGCACCAAGTTGGGGAGAGACAGACCGTACACTTCCAACTCCTCTTAACTCTTGCTGGCCTGAAGCCTTTCCGTGTCCAGGCGGTGATTTTCCTTTTTGGACTTGATGCCTTTCCACCTCTCCTCCTCGTGCTTCCCCTTCCTTGTTCTCTACTTCCCCCAGCGTAGGATTTCAAGGAGCAGAATTTAATTTCTCCATATCTGAGAGGGTAAGAGTAATTGCTTTAATGGCATGGCAGCCTGCCTATTTCTTTGGCAGAACGTAGTAAATATGATACATGTGGTGGAATTTAAGCTTTTGCTGGTTGCAAGTCCAGGACTCCGTTACACATAGGAGAGTATGTTTAACAGCTTTATTCCCTGTCTTCACTGTATGTATTTTATCTCAGCCTTACCCAGCAGAGTATTTAATGGTCAGTCTTCATCTGAGATAACAATTACCTTAGCATTTTATATTTTTACATAGACACCCACTCACACACACTCATGTGTGTGCACACACACACGTCTATATTAAAACCCACCCCGCCAAGATTGATCACAAACACAAAATTGTTTAGATCACAGATTAAAGTTTAATTTTGGAGTCTTGCTCTAGGGTTAGAATTAGCTTCCGAGTGTGAGTTGCATAGGAGGCGCTGTAATTTGTTTTAAGGATAAGGCCTTCGGGCTGCTGTGCATAAAATGAGCATGATTCCTTATTCCCACGGTTGATTTTTGAATGGAAGTGCAATTAGAATTTTTTCACCCAGAAGCGCCTACAGTACAGAGCAAAGATAATACCTTGAATGCATATCAGCTTGGGGAACTTCTCCTGGAATTTTATTTATTGTTCACCTAGCACTAATTCAAAAAAGATCCATGCAAACCCTAACAATACACTTGCTCTTTAATTTGGAGTCTAGTGTGTTTGTAGAGACTCTTGCAGGGGCTTTATTATTACCGAGCGAGATTTCAATGGTGAATTTTAATGTCAGACGCAGAAATGTGCAACCAGTTATTTCTGATAGAATGGAAACTATTACAAACAAAACACTGATGTAGCAATGGCCTCTGTTAATCCTCAATTGCTGCAGATATTTTCCTGTCACACCAGGAAGCTGTACTGCTGCCTGGTATTGAACAGCCACCATCTGCATATGAGAGGTATGTAGATGATATTTTTCCTGATTATCGATGCCGATCACATTCGTCTTCCACTGGAAGAACTGAACAATCGATACCCTCAGAATATTCATTTAACCTATGAAAGAGAGGTGAATTCCTGCATCCAATTTTGGGATGTCATGGTCACTAAAGAGCCAGATTCTGCCATTTCCACTGCATGATATCAAAAAGATATTGCCTCGGGTAGACACATGTTAGACATCACCTCAGTCACTCACTGTGAAAAGAAGGTAGGAAGCAGGAATTGATAGCAGAGTTTTGGAAGTCTGACATCTTAAAATATTTGGGTTTTCTTCTAAGTATTTTTCTGGAAATGTGTATGTGTGGGTACCTAAATATAGGAGCTGATCTAACAAAGCCCTGCTAAGGTTGAATTTGGGCTATTTATGCCGCATACCTGGCCCGTGTGGGAATCCAGATGGGCCTGGGTGTGCGTACAAAAATCCCAACACAGCACTTCAGAGGAGCTGGACTGCATTAGGATTTTCAGAGTCCAAAAAATACCCAAGGAAAGTACGATTTAGGCCAATTGCTACAATCATATTTTTTTAAAGGTTAGAATGTTCTTCCCCAAAAGGTGCTTTTGCAGCAGGGTTCCAACATGTTTTGCAGACTCTTGTTACCTCAAGGACTTTCTCTAGTTCAGTGAGCAATGCAGTGGGCAACCAACACCAGGTAGACGTGAATGAACCCTCCTTGTTGTGGGGAGAGATGTTGGGACATACCCTGTGGGCACATGCATCCTCGCACGCACTGCTCCAGGAGCTGGGGTGCTTGACAGACCTTCCAGCAACACCAAAACCTAGCCCATAGCTATCTCTTTCATTTGAAAAAGGATGTGTTTTTCTCCCTTATTGAGCAATCAAAGAACTTTCTGACATTTATTTTGATGGGGGGAAAAAAGCAAAGAAATCTATTCACTTATTACAAGGACCAGGAAGCATAAATCCAGCTTGGCTCTCAGACACCTTACACACAAATTGTGTTCAGGTAAATGGTCCCTAAAAATGCCGTGATAGTACAATGTACATCATAGTTGCTAGAAAGGAAATGTAAAGCTCCCCCATTACAAAGGATAATACAAAGAAAGAAATGTATTTTCATTATCCTCCCATAGTTTCAAAGTATCTCAAGATTTGATTCAGGTGCTAAAGATGATATGAGGCAATATCTATGTTACCTTTGAGTCAACTACCATGTCTTGACACTTGATCAGTCTGTAAAAGCTCCTGGAAGAATCAGAAACAAACAATTTTATTCCTCAAACAGGAACTCGTGCAGCAGCGTGAGCAAGAATGTTTTTTTTCTCTCCTCTAAATACGACTGCAGGTCCTGTAATGCATTTAATCAGAACACTAGGGTCAAATACAACATTTTTGTACAATCTCTTTTAGAAATACGACCTAGATTAAAAAAAAAAAAGAAAGGAAAAGAAAATCCCCAATTAAAGACACATTTTGAAAATTCCAAGAAACTGTGTCCATTGAGGGCATCTTATTCATGCCAGTTAGAAGTAAGAGGCATATTTGAACTAAGGTGCTGAATAGGCCTTTAACTTTATGCCCCTACATTTGCATGTGCAAATTCAGGTGTGTATAGGCTGTTATTTTTCCTACCTTGTCATTCCATTTCTACTTGCCCTAGAAAAGCTCCCTTTCCAGGAATGGTTTTATTGGTCGCTATACCCATGTAGGTTTATTTGGTTTGGTCCTAGGTGGAGATTTTAAGCAAGGGTTTTAAATCCCAGACGGAGCTGGAAACTACTGGAAAACTACTGGAAAAACCACAGAAAGCTTTGCAATAGTGCTACCTGCCCTTTACTTGGAATATTGTAAGGCTTTTGCTGATTTTGCTCAGTACTGACAGCTTGGGTCCAAAGGGGAAATATTTTATCTTGTTCTGTTTGGGGCAGATGTTCTTGTTTGGGTTTTGGGGAATTTTGTTGTTGTTTTGTTTGGTTTTTTTAAATGACAAGAGGTTCTCTTTCATCCTGTGTTTTCCTTAAGCACTCAAATACAACATCTTCTTCCTCTGGCCTGATATCACAGGAAGAAAACCTTACCTGTGGCAGGACAAAATCAATCTAATTTAACTGGCAGAAAAAAAAAAAGTTAGAAGAATGACCAAATGATTTGAAGCATGTTTTGAAGCCGCGTTGCTTTAGAGTAGCCTCTGTGTACATGAAGGAATAAAAGGAACCTGATCCATCCCCTTAGGAGGGGATGTCCTGGTTGAGAAGAGGCTCTATGCTCACCCCAGCCATGAAACGGAGACCTCAAGGGTTGATGATGCAGCATGTGTTTGTCTGGGCTCCTTCAGAAGTCATCGCTCTTCCGTTTCCCACTTACTGCCACAGTTAAGGACAGAAGTATGTTAAGATAATGTTAAGTGTCTGCCCTGGACCATAGCATGGAAAGTGAGTTTTAAAAGCTAGAGAGGAGAATTAGTGAGTAAGACCCAGCATACTAATGTTTCTGCTATAACGTGCAAGAGCATAACACCCTATGGGTGACGGCCCCACATATTCCCACAAAGTGGGGCACATCTTCCTTTCCAAACCCACAATCCACCTGGTGAATTAAAGGAATAGCTTAATTAATGCTGCCAGTAGAGGGAACTGATGTACATGTGAGTAGATGCGGCAGCATTTCTTCAGGGGAAAAAAAAAAAGTTTAAAAATATAAACACAAGCAAATCCTCTGTGCCTCAAGAGGAGGTCAAAGGTACCATTTCCAGCTCGCAGCAACCAACTGCTGGGGAGCAAGAAGGGGGGGCCTGGTGCTGTTTCCTTATTGAAGAGTCCCACCTTCTTCAATAGCATTACTCACAGAGTAAGGTACAAAAGTGGCAGAATCCAGCAGTATGTGAACATGTATCCACAGGGCTTTGAGAAAAGAGATTTTGGATCATTTCGGGTTTTTGAGACCTTGGACACAGCTTGAAACGGGCTACTTGAGTCAAAGCAGCATGGCTTGTTTTTGTTGGTTTTTTTTCTTCAGTTCCTTTGCTGTAAATTTGTTAGTGTTCATCTTAAAACCACAGAAGGGTTTGTATACTGAGGTGAGCTGCTAATGAACTGATTTCCCAGTCTTCTTTCTGTTTTCTCCCTGTGTGGGCAACAGTGCAAAAAAGCAAGGGGCAGGGCTGCGAGGTGAGAGAGAAAGAGTTGAACAGTGTCAAGAACAAAATACATATGCTTTCAATGACAATAAAGAAATTTTTTAAAAGGGCTGATATTAAATAACAAAAATCACCAAGCAAGGCTGAATATAATTTTGGAAAGGTTCTGCTCAAAGTTGTTCTTGCTGAAGTTACTGTGTTTGGAAGCAGCTGCCAATCTAGAGAGTGGTGAAGCTGGATAAATGAACAAAAACTAACTGCAAGGAATGTGATAAATTCATTCACCTTTCAAATAAACCCACTCAGACTAGCAAAAACTTCAGATGGAGCACGGGATAATACCTTTGAAATCCTTTATTTCAGAAGTTGCAATGAATGCCTTTATTTTTTGGTATCTGATATTCATTTGTGCATAGAAAGCAAGAAAGTAATTTGGGTGGAGCTCAACTTTTTTGGGGGTAGCATCCATACTTATTTTGAGGCGAATAGTCATTTCTAGTTCTGCTAGTTGAACACTCTGGTATTTCTTTTTGGGAACATCTGAAATTGTGAGTAAGGACAGATGAACCACTGAAGATAAACCCAAGAACGCTGTCTCTTGCTTCCTGGTATTAAACCCCATCTCAAATCAGAAATGTGTCTTCAGGTTCTGAAATACTGGGGCAAACAGTTGATGCTTTTTGTTTTGTGGGTTTTTCCTCTCTTCTTTTTTTTTTCTTTCCCTTCCTAATTCAGGTTTCCGGATAGGATTGGAACAGAATGTGCCAAAAATACCAGGATAGAAGCTGTTCTCATGGGTGTTTCCATCTGGAATCTAATGTAGAAATGCCAGAAATCCTGTAGGAAAACCTGTTCTCGTGTGGTTTCCTGCCCGGTTCAACGTTTTTGATATGTTGGGAGAGTTTGGATTAGCAGCAGATAAGCAGAGAAACTGGATCTGAATGCCAAACTTTTTTTGAAGTTTTTTCATCCCCACTGGAAGCATTAGGAGGCCCACAGGCATAAGGTATATAGTCTCTCCCCTGCTGGGTAGGGTTTAAAGCTGGCTGCATAGTAATAAACAAATGCATAAATATATTCATGAATGAGTAGGGCTTTGCTCTTCACTTCTTTGCAAGGCTATTTTAACCAACTCTGCTATTTGAGATAATCTTCGGTTATTTGTACAAATATTTGTATGTTCAGAAAGTTGTATGAATCTTAGCAAGAATGTGCACCTGGGAAGTTATTTTTCAACTGTTTACTTTTCATTTATTTGCCATTTAAACTTCTTGGTGAGTGTGTGTGTGTGTAGGTGTGATGAGCTCAAAGAAACCAACATCAGGTTTCTGCGAAGGGTGCAGAGTCCTTGTCTAAGATGTATGGTGGATTGTATTTTCCTTTCCCAGATTCTGGTCCAAGTGTAGCAGCAGGTAATATCCAGACCCTGGAAATGCTGAATCCTCTCAGAGGCAAGAGAATCTCAGGCAGCCAAATGGTCTTTTCTTGCCTCTGTGAGGTGGGGCTCCTGGCTCCAGTCAAGGATGAAGCTCAGTGGGAGCTGCGGGTGTTTGCCTCTCACAGAGCCCCCAGTTTTTCAGCTATCATTTTCCAGTTGTCTTCTGGATGCTACTGCAGTGGGTCTTTCAAAGTCTTGTCTGTTTGCTCTTGACACTGATACCATAACTTGCTGGTCCTAACCTCTGGTGAGCAGTTCCATGCTGACCTTTGCTGGCTGGCAGCCGCTCTGTTGTTCTTTGTCCTCAAGAGAATGGGGTGAGAAAACAAGAGAGAAAAGCTTGTTTAACAGGGAGATCCTTTACCAATTAACATCATGGGCAAAACAGACTTGACTTGGGGAAGATGAATTTACTGCTGATTGCAATAGGTTTGGATAGCAAGAAGCAAAGGCCAATTAGAACAACACCTCCCTCCCCAAGCCCGGCTTTCCCGCAGGCTCAACTTCACCCCTTCACTTCCCACTGCTCCTCTGCCCCAGGCAGCTGGGGTGGGTGAACTGGGGGGCTCTGGTCGGTCCAAAACAGCCCCTCTCTGCCTCTCCCACCACCCCACCATGGTAGTCTCTGCACCAAGCCTGGAGCACCTCCTCCTCCTGACCTCCTCCTCCTCCTCTGCTCTCCTCTCAGGGCTTGCAGGGCCTCCCCTCCCGCCTTTTTGCACCCCTGCTGCCTTTTTGCACCCCTGCTGCCTTTTTGCCCCCCTCATGCCATTTTGCCTTCTCATGCCTTTTCGCCCTCATCCTGCCTTTTTTCCCTCTCACCTTTTCCTTCCCTCATGCCTTTTTACCCCCCTGCTGCCTTTTTGCCCCGCTCACGCCATTTTGCCCTGCTCATGCCATTTTGGCCCCTCACACCTTTTCCTTCCCTCCTGCCTTTTTGCCCCCCTCATGCCATTTTGCCCCTTCATACCTTTTCTTCCCCTCATGCCTCGCTGCCAGGCGCCATTTCACCCTCTCTTAAACCCGCTTCCCGTGAGGTGCCCCTGGCTAGCTGAGGAGCTGGGCTGTGCCCTGCAGTGCAGCCATTGGAACCATCTGGAACCAGCCGTGCCCAAACTGGGGCAACTCCAGCATCTCCTCACAGCGTGGCCGATGCCTGGGCACCCACAGCTGGTAAGACCACCAATAACTTTGTGGTGGGAGATTGTTCATCCCAGTTATTTAATAAGTGATCCGGGAAAATGGCGGCTTCTGGGAGAAGCGAGCCCCAGCACAGGCGCCATGACTGCCCCCCTCAAGTGCAGGGGGTGGTGAGGTGAGGGGGCTTCCTCAGGTAGCAACTGCTGCAGATGGTGCACTGAGGAATAAAAACACTTCCAAATCGAATTTGCAAATTCAGCTTTTTTCACCAAAGGCCACTGAGTTCAGCTCTGATAACATTGCTGGGTTGAGGGCGACTTTGGAGGGAAGCTGATTTGCTGTGGTGGCCCAGTGTTGAAACCAGGTGTGAGAGACCTTCAGAAGCAAACAGAGAGGCCCTTTTTTTATTTTTATGTTACTTTATTTTATCTTGCGAATCAGGTTTAGCCTCTTTTGTTGCCAAAGCGTGGAATCCTGCAGATCCTCTGCTGCTAGCACCTCCAGAAATTGAATTTCTGCTGAACAGAGCCCTGACACATTTAGTCCCTTGTATGGAGCTCCTTTTATCAGGGCAGTCATAGGCGAGCGCGTGCTGAGGGGCTTTCTTCTGCTTAATGCCGCTCCTCTGAGCAGCAGCTACGTGTAGAAGTGGAAACCTCCCCCCTTCCTGCACACGCACGCCTGAGAGCATCGGTATTATATTTGCACAGGCCAACACTTACCTGCCAGAAAGCTGTTTATTTTCACAGCTCCCTCTCTTTTTGAGCTCTGTCTGCACTGCTGTCGTCCCCCGCCATGGACACGCATTAACTCCCTGTATCAGCTGTCGGTAGCGATCTGTGCAGAACGAACATCTGTATTAAGTTTGCAGAGCTAGTCAAAATGTTTACCAGGACTATTTAATAGGGAGATCAATAGCAAGTGCCTCTCTGTTTGTTTTAACGAAACAGAATTGGTTGCAGAGCAAAACCTTTTTAGAACAACAACAACAACAAACCCCAACTCTGGCATTACTCCAGCTCAGTGTAAAAACATGGTGGGAAAAAGGGCATTCCCGAGTACTTGCTCAGATTTATTTTCATTATGTAGTTATTAGGGTAAGGGAGCATTAGATGGCTGTTGTCACTGGGACACCCTCTCCCTATAAAGCAAGCATGCTCCGTGGTTCGTTTGGAGGTATACTGATTTATGGCTGTCAGCTCCTGCCTGACAGTGTCCTGACAAGTTCTGCTGGTAGAAACTTGTTCAAGCTTGAAGTGACACTTCTGTGCTGCTGGTTTTCCTTCCCCAGAGAGGAAACTGCTCTCGACCATCCCAATTTTGGTGTCATGCTGAATTCCCTCTGTGTGTGTTTCCTTGCCTGGGGTCTGACTTGTTACCGGAAGCCAATATATTAAATCACTTCCCCAAATTATGATATTGGCTCCTTGCTGAGGGGCTGTTTACTGTAGATTTCAGACCACTGGTTGGCCTACATAACGTCTGATTTGGAAACTGGTAGCATCTCCAGTTGGTAGCTGACAAATTCTGTCAGTTTGAGTCTGGCACAAAGTACCAACGGAACGTGGGGAAAAGGGGAAAATGGATTATTTTCTGTTTTCTGGAAGATAGCTGCAAAAGGCTGTTTCATTACATGTATGCAAAATAGGTGCTAGCTTGTTTTTTGGAAAAGAAAAAAATTGAATTGGGAAATTATGGTTTGTTGTAGTTAAGTGTGGTAAAAACCCCCAATTCTGTAATCTCTGATCTTGCTAAAAAATATGTATGTGTTTAAATTTAAGAACTGTGGTGCCTCCTCCCCTTGTGTTTAAGCACGCCCCTTAAGTAGAAGACTGGATTTATATCCTAACTTTCCAAACAGCTGGTGTGGGTTTTTTTTCCATCCTCTTCACCTCCTAAAATGGTGTGATGTAGTAAAATAGCCATTTCTCACTATTTACTCTGAAGAATATAGAAATAAGTGAAATTTGTCTCTGAAAATTAATGTTGCATGCACATGAAACAAATGGTAGTCTACATGGCAGCAACCAAATATGTTTTGTAGATTTTAGGTGAGAAGGTGGTGGTAAGCAAAATAGAGAGGGAGGAGTTACATATTCTGGCAAATATCATGTGTGAAACATGGGGAAAGCTCCAGAAAAAACGAGAATCATTGTCTGCAGAAAGAGATTGAGACATGTCAGAAGTCTTTGAGTGCATTTATCTCATTTCAAGTACTTTGTATCTTTTACAAATGCAAACTGATTGCAGTTTTTGAGCTGTAAAATGTAGGACAACCCTTCTACTCTTCCTTGAACCTTCTGTTTATCCCAGGTTTGTGCTGGGCTCTGTGCCTACCAGGCTGCATGGAGATGTTATGATCAGCTGATAATACCCATCTTTTTGGTGTGGCTGGATGATGGTGTCTTGTGGAGGTGCATATAGTTTGGTTTACAGTTTGCCAGGTGGTTCAGAGTGCTTTGTGTGCTCTTTGATCTCACTCTCCTGCAAGTCTCCCTGTCACCTGCAGGCTTTATTAATAATGATTTTATTCTGTTGGGTTTTTTTTATTTTCAATCGTTGACTTAAATAGCACGAGACTGAGAACTAGTGCTGCTGGCCCAGTTAAAACCATTCCTACTCAATTTTCAGACTTTTATTCACAGTTATGTTTTTAAACCTAAAATGCCGGTTGTAATCCATTTTAATTTGTGCTTTGTTTAGTTGATATAATTCTACCTAGCAAGTCAAAAGTGTGCCTTGCAAACACCTAAGTGCAGCATACCAGCATTATTACCCTTATCAACCTGATGTGTGATCTCAGTTAAAAAAACACCAAACCCAGACCCAATGAAATCTATTTCCTGTAAACCCTCACTGCTGGAAACCATTTGTATTCGCTCCTTTTGTATTGTAAGACAAAATTCTTGGATTAACCATCCCATTACCTTACCCAAGATCAGAGTGATAGTCCTAGCTGTACCTAGAGCACCCCTGCTTGTCTGAAATTTGGGAGAAATGTTACTTTGCTTTGGTCTTCTGGAGCCCTAGAAGTCCCTTCGAGTCCCCACAGGGTAGAGAGTTTCTATACCCATTCTTTGAAAACTCTTGATACACCTTTTCCAACTGACTGACTTCAAAATATCTCTTCTCTCGCTGCTGTTTTAAACTCCTTTGACTCATTGCTGAGATTGAGTGTGATTCATTATTTTTAGACAATACGCATATAAAGTCTATTTCCCAAATATGGAAGACAGGTATTCATTGAATTCTTCTATGTTTTCCTCATTATTGTTACATTTTTACTGTTTTCCTTCAGTAACAGATGACAACACTTTTGTTCTCAATATGCTTTTAAAAGTCCCAGATATCCTTTCCTCATTGATTTCTCTTTTTTCCCTTTCTGGCTTCCTTTGTCAATTTTCTACAGTTATTAGCTTTTGGTTTATAATTGTTATTATCAGTGTTCCTTTGTATCATTAGTTCTTTGTGTTGAAATAAACGTGTTTTCGTTCTATGTCTACTTTTACACTGAAAGTAATTTTTAAATATCACCAGTTTCTTTCTTGGTTGCAGAATTGTGGCCTTTGAAATCTAGGAATGTATTCTTAAGACACTTCTGATTACTGTGAAAAGGTTCCTCTGTAGCTGATATTGCTCAGAATTATTTCAGCATTGTGAAAATGAATTTTTTTTTCAACAGCAGTTACATTTGTGAATATACATACCAGACCCTCCCCCAAACACATGTATTACTTTGGACTCGATTCTGTATGTTGACAACAAATATGATCGAGTCATGATCGCTGGCATTTGAGTAACCATGATTTTTTACATCTGGGACCAGTTCCTCTGTATCTGTCATTAGGCTGCCTACCCCAAGCTGGGTTGAGTTAGGAAATTGGCTGCCTGTAATTTTTTAAATTCTGAGGACTTTTTAGCGCTGGTAGCCTGAGAACACCAGCATATGCCATTCAGCTTGAAGTCCCATATGTTAACACAGCTTTTTTTACCAACACATGATAAATAAGTCTTTAAAGAAGCTGGTCATCCTGTTTTTGACGGTGTTTTGGTGGTGTGTAGCAGGCACCAAAGAGCTCAACGGCTTCTAGTTTACTTGTAAGAACATAGATCCACCAGCAAACAAAATCATTTACATCTGATTTGCACAGACTTGCAGAGGTCAGGAGATTTTGAGCTGGTGCACCACACCCTTTCTTTTTTGCCCACTTTAGGCCTCTGAATTGGGTTGTAACCATTCATTTTTATGTTCTGATCATGTGAGTTTTTCCCAGTAACATCAACCAAGCCAAATTTATGCTCATAAATCAGCAATTCTAATTCCTCTTGTTTATTATCTGACTTCTAGCAGAAGTGCATAAGCAATTAAATCATTTCATCCCTTTGTGTAAATGGATGCTTTTGTAATTCTGTTCTCAACAGCATGATTTTGAACTACAACCAACACCCTGACATGATTTACCTCAGCAGTGATCACATATGCAGCATTTTCTGGCTTTTTCTGTTCATAGGACAGGAAGAAGCTTCTAAGATCATATATATACTCTTGTCCCTGCTTATTTTGACCGAGTGCCTCTGCAGAGATGTTTTCTACAGCTTCCTGGACAGGGATGCACTCGCTGTCTATCCCTACAATCTCCTCTTGGTCCTTCATATAAGCTTTCAAATCAGCAGTTAAGTATTTCCCCAATTTTCTGCCTTTTCTAGTCCCTGTGTGGCCATTTTGACTCTTTCCCACAGGGAGTAGCTACACTCCTGACTGTTCAAAACTGTTATACTTTATTTTTTGTTACATCTGTGATTGCACTTCCAAGCCACAGTTTTGTTTCTTTTAGCTTCATTACTGCTTGCACATTCTTCTGAAGAAATTTTTTTCAGAAGATGAGAAAATAGAGCCCATCCACTGCAGCTCAGAGCCACGCTTGCTCTGCCAGCCAGTGCTTCCTTGGTGTCCTCTGAAAAAGGAAGTTTCTCAGATGCCTTCTTTAGACTTGGTCTGAAATTACTCTGCTTCCTGGTTCTCTTTGCCTGCTCTGGAGTTTGCTTGGTAACTAATGGATGGATTCAGGGGAGCTGCATAGTGCCAGCTTGCCCGCCACTGTGACAGGTAAATCAAATCAATCTGATTAAAAAGAACCAAGGATTTGAGACAGGAGCCCCTCACTCGAGAAACCAATAAATAAGCCTTTCTTATCTGCCACGTCTGAAGGTCCCAAAACCAGAGACAAAATAATCAGCAGGATCAGGCATATGACTCACCAAGATTTTTAACCTCTGAAATACCCGTTTACAGCTCTGGAGGCAGGAGACATGGAGCTTGCAGTGCCAAACTGAAGTGGCCCTCACCAACTAATTCAGTGCATGAATGTTGAGGGAAAAAAATTATTTTTCATCTATCCCTTCGAAAGACCATTCTCCCACCGTTACCCCAGACAGATGACTTCCCGAGAGCTCTCTTCAAGTGGTAACTAGAGCTATTACCAGCTAGAACAGCTTAAAAAGAGATGAGCCGGGTGCCAAATACATTACAAAGGGCCAAGTTAACTCTGATTGTGCTTTAATGTGCTCCTTAAAGACCTAACTCTCCGTTGAGTGGCTGCTTGTGTGGGTACCACCGGTCAAACAGGAGGTGAAGGACTGTAGTGGACGCCTCCCACGAGCCATGAGCTCAGGCTTGCATCTTGAGCTCCGCCTTTTCCGCTGTGAACTGGTGTGGACCAGGGAAGTGTTAGGGAGGCTTTTCTCCTCACCTGGTTCCGAGTCGGTTTTTAGGCTGAGGCTCTCATGGGAGCTGCTGAGTTGGAGCTTCACACGCAGGCGTGCTGCTCGGGCTCCTTTAAATGCCAGCATAATAGAAAGGACATGTTAAAAACAGAGAAAAAGACAAGTGCTTGGCGTCACCCTATTCACTGATAGGATTCCTCTCCGCGCTGCCGGCCTTCCAGTAGCCATTTGGCAGGGTGACATGAAAATTGCTGACCTTCAGCTGGATGGCTGAGGCACCCACTGGCCTCCTGAGGCACAACCAGTCTCCAGGTGTGTATATTCACTAGATTCACTTTTTCCTGCATATTCACTCCTCTCTCTNCTATATATTTTTTTCATCTTTGTCTGCATCGGTGATGCCTGCAGGCAAAGCCTCCAGGGTTAGGCTCAGCAGAAAGAGGGGTGACCACTAATCCCTTTGCTCAGGGAGCTCCTGCTGCAGTCAGGGATGTGCAAACCACTGATGAAGTAGTCCCAAGGGCCCTTCACAGGTTTTTTTTCTCGGGGTGCTGCTCACAGATGCTGCAAAGCCAGGTACACACCTCTCCTCCTCTTGCATACCCGTTGCTTTGTCTTTCCAAGTGATGATTGCAATTGGACCCGTGCTGTGGAGAATATATTTCAGTATAAAACCAAAAATCCATCCCTTTGAAATGGCAGAGGATCGTATTTCTTTTAAACCACACCTAAATCAGCTTGTGAAAACCTGAAATATATCTGGACAAATCGGATTTATATGAAACAAGAAAAAATATAGTCATTTTAGGAGTATTAAATTGAAGGTTCAATGTAGTTGTTCTTGGGCTAACTGATGCTTGGGAAAATGGGGTTTAGATCGTTTTCAGAGATTCCCCTTTCTTTGCTAACAGTCAGAGAAAAGGGGCAAGAGGCTATTGCTTGTGTTTGTTCCTAAAGCAAATCACAGTTGATAGGTCCAACTTTAGACCGATCGGCCTTGACAAGTTTCCCTTCAATTCTTTCTTGTGTGCAGCTTTAGAAATCTTTGAGCAGCCAGAAGCACAAAAGGTAGAAAGCTAACAAGACTCCACGGGGCTGTGAGATGGTACCTGACAGGGGAGGAGAGGTGCTCCTGCCACTAAAATAGGCAACACAGGGGAAGGTTTTGTGCTTTTCTGGGAAATTGGGAATCTTGTTATGGGCTAGGAAGATCTGGCCTGCTCAGATATATGGTGCTTGTAGCAAAAGGTTTGGTTTCATTAGCTGGATGTTTTCAGGAGGTTTCATATCATTTTCAAACGTGTGATTTTTAAGTGAGTTTATTCTGAGGAGTCAGTACTACGACTGAGTTATTTTGCTGTGGAGTTAGGAGGTGTTTTGACTCTTATTTGGGGTTATGAAACAATTGCTGGGGGTGAATGGAGGAGAAAAGCCCTTGCTTTAACACACCAAAAGAAAAAAATTTTTCCACTATCCATCTCTCTTAAGAGAACTTGAGGTTGTGCTTTTGCTCTCCAAACCTGTGCAGGTAATTAGCATCAATGATTTGTCCTTAAGAGGCAGCTTTGGCCTTGCATTTCAGGGAGAAATGTGGTTATTTTAAACTTAGCAAGTGTGCTTCAGGTTTTGATCCATAGCTTTGGTTTTGTTCTTATTCCTATTGATTGTTCCAATTTGTATGCTGTTTTGCTCTGTGAGTTGTTGATCTGCTTTGTTTCTGTTCTGTTTTTCAGCGGCCGCAGGTTTCTAATTTTCTGTTTTCTTCTTAGACTTTCAGGTTTTAATTCAATGTGTGTTTTCCAGGATATTTCTCACTCACTTTGGCACCGCTGTTGGATATGATTGTGTTGCTTTCCTCTTCCTTCCTAGAGACAATGTTAACAGAGAGAGTGGGAGGGATATTGCCATCCTCCCCATAAATTTTATATAGAGACCTGCACTCAAGTCAAAAGTCATATTCTCTTGCCTGTGGATTTTCCTTTGCTGGAAGGGCCAAATCATAGTGCAGGTGGAAACTGTCAGCTTTGTATTTCTTGGGAATATGCTCCAAATTATATTTTGTGGCTTTTGCAAGGCTAGGATGTAGTGAAAAGCACTGGGATATTAAAACCCAGTTAATGGAAAAGTATTAACACTCAGCCTGGGAAGAGTGGAAGAACCTTTGGAAATCATGCTGGCTAATAATCCCTTGAGGAAAGGCCACCGCAAGTGGGCTTCCCTGCTCTCCTCCATTCCTGGGCACCTCCACAGGAGAGGTTTTATTGCTTGTGAGCTTTAGCTTGTTGGGAACACGGCGTATGGTGGGACAGCAAAGTGTGGGAGAGAGAGCTTGAGAGAAGAGGAAAATGCTCCTGAACATGGGGCTCTTGGCCATATGCTGCTATTCCCATTCCTCCCTGTTCTTATCAACTGCTTTGAGACTCTCCAAGTCCCCTGGAGAATGCACAGCAAAGGACATGACCTCTTCTGATGTGCAATTCAGAGCCCAGTTAAACCAGCGTTTGGTCAAGTAAAGGTTTGTTGGTCCTTTTAAAGCCTGTTACCCTGAACACTGGCTCTGCAGCCTGCCCACTCCGTCAGCATTTGTGCTCTCTGGCCATGAATTTAAGAAAAGGTGCCAAAATTGCCATTATCCTACTCTACTCTGGAAGTGAGGGGGGCTTGGGAATACTTGAAAAACTAACTGATGAAAATCTGGAAGCTGTAGTTTTCGAGTGAAAGCCTGTTGGCCGGCGGCCCCGCGTGCGTGTGGGTGCGTGCATGGATGGGCTCTTTTCTTTTTTAAAACCTTTGGAGTGAGTTTTTTGGATACTTCAGCCGTCCCTTTTTCTCACCCTCAGATTGTTCGCCGCCTCCCCAGCAGAGTGACATATTGTTTGCAGTGGAATTTGACAGGCTCAGATGGTAGTAGCTGCTGCAAGATTTTTTAGTTCTTGTTGGTGCTACGACAGGTCTCAACAAATTCCCTCGCCCACTCGCCCATGGTGCATAAGAAACTTTCTCTAGTGCGAGGGGAGCTTGCCCATCAGTTTTGTCAAAATCTCAGCTTTCCTTTAAGCATGATGCAGAAATTCTGGCTTGCTGAGCGTGACACAGATCTGCTCTACGGCAGTGGTGTTTGCAGATTCAGGCAGGCAGACAAAGGCAACTGAAATGTGAGCTCCCAAGTCACCCTGTCTTGGCTTCATGATGCGAGTGAACTACCTGGGCTGTGTGCTGGGAAGGGGCAGTGGGTTTTTGCTGAGGAGATCTGGGCCCATCCTGCATGCTATGTTCAGTGTCCCTGTGTAAGTCCATCCTCTCTCTTTCTGTGCCTCTGCTACATACACAGGTGACAGATCTACAAATCCACCCATCCTGCCCCAAATACCCATGAGGTAGTAGCATATGAGGAGATATCAGTGACTACAACATAAACCTGTGAGCTAGTCACTCGCTTCTATGTATGATGGTGTTTCCACTGGCCACTTCTAGGCACGTTCTTCAGGATGAACTGAAATTTGCCCTGAAAGGCCCTATTTCTCTCTGCTCTGTCTGCAGGGGACTCCCTCCTGACCAGGTCATCAGGGCAGGGGAGTCCTCCCATGTAGTCTCTGTGGAAGAGCAGCACCCTGAGCTTGGTGTGCTTTCAAAGTGGGACTATTCAGGATGGCAATGGCAGGCAGGGCTCTTTTTCTGAGAAGAGATGTGTGTTCAGAGGCTGTGTATATCTGTGTCCCTCGTATTCCTGGAAGAGCTCTGGAAAACTAGAGGAGAAGAAATTTTCCAAACTGAAGAGCCCCTTTCCTCCCATTAGCCGGGGACTTTGGGAGTAGGGCACTCCACCCAAACCACACGTATTTCATGTTTGATTTAGACCCAGACTTGCAAGGTTATTTTCAAGCAGTAGTCCTGGGGCCATCCTACTCCCAGGCCTTGCCTTGGCATAAAGAGCATTAGCCCGAGGGTGGCCCTCATCTGTGCCAGATGCCCACAGCCACAGCAGCAGGAAATCAATGGGGCGTGGGGATATCCCCGCCACTGCGCTCCGCCGCTAATAGCTGTGGTGGTGTAGGAGTCCCTGTGGCATTTCCACATTACCTGGAGATTTCCCAAGGCAGGAGAAATCCTAAGGATAATTAAGCCTGTTTTATTTAGGGCTGAGCTGAGCCATCAAAGTGGCATAAAGCAGCCTAAATGGACCAGAGGATCTGGCACCTTATGTGAAAACTAATCATTTTCTGAGGTGGTCTGATAATTTCTGAGGAGGATATAAAATAATTCACACCCACATGTAGCTTTTAATGAGTAGAAAGGCCTTTCCACTGCATGCTCTGGAATTGTGCTCTTTTAAAAAGAAAAACACAAAACAATGATGTTTGCATGCAACACAGCGAGAGGGAGACTGTGTCAGGAGCAGGAGCTTGGGGCAGTGTCTTTGTTGCTGTTTTCATCAGGGTTAAGGGCTCAGTGACCATTTGGAAACCTTTTATGGGCAAACTGGCTAGCAGCCAGTACTGCAAATTTGCACTCCTGACTTTTTGATTAGTCAGTAGTCCATCAACAGCAGTAGAAACCTGAGAAACATTTGCAGCTAACCACGTGAAAAGCAGGTGTAATAAATCAGGTTGTTCAGGTTTAGTCCCAACTGGGAAATGTAGGGATGGAGGTAAAAATTGTTCCTCCTCCTCCTCTCATGGTGGATCAGAATACCTGCTGCACCGCATGTTACCCCAGACCAGTCCCACTTTCCAGCAAGATTTGTCTGTAACAGTGATCGTGTTCCCATTGGGAAATCACAGATTTTCAACACGTAGGGTTTTTTTTAAATTCCACAGTGAAATTGTGTGAATTCATTCATCTCATTGCAGAATCAGGGCCAAAACATGGTCTTTTTAAGCTTAAAGAGCAAGCCTTTCGCTGTTGCTGACTGTCCTAAGTGGAAGGAATTCTCTCTGTGCCAGTGTCCTGACAGCAGCAGAGGCATGTTTTTTATTTATTTACCTCCATCCCTTGGAGACCTGGGGTGTGGGCTGCACTGGTGGTGCTGGGGGGACAGGACCCGAGCTCTCCTTCCCAGTTCCCGCCATGCCTGTGCCCAGGCTTTTCCTGGGAGCAAATCAGCAGAGCTGGTGACAGCAGAAGCCATGAAAAGACTGTGGCAGATGTGAGCCTGCTCTCTAATACTTTATGAATAGTGAATCTGCTTTTTTATCAGGAGGAGGGCGGCTGTCTCTCTGTGTAGTTCGTTATTTATCGCATATGGGCTTATACACAACATTGGAGTGGGGTGGTGTTAGTAGAAGTAGCAAAGGTGCATCCTGGGAGATACAATTGGACAAGAGTGGACAAGAAAGTGGGATGGAAGTGTTGGTGCCATAAGAAAGCTCTGTGTTACAGACCATGTAAGAGCTTCAGCAGAGTTTTAATGCCACTCCAAATGCAAATGGAAGATTTTTTCAGGGGATGTGTCCTCTGATCACAGGACATGGCAATTTACAGTCTCATGAGAAGAAGGGTAGATGGGACAGACTTCACCAAGGGGACATGTCTCCTAATTTCCTCCTGGTCTCCTTACATCCAGCCTGAATGTCACAGCCATATCATAACTCATAACTGCTATTACCTTTGCTGTTGGTGGGTCTGTAGCTAAACAGGGACTTTCAGGCTCTAGCCCATGCAATTGCATTGCTTTCCTAAGTATTAAAACAACAAAAGAAACAAAAGCTACTGAAATAGGAAGAAGAAAGCAAAGCCCTTAGACACCTCCATAGCATCAGGGAGGCAGAAAAAGCAGATGCATCCAGGGCTGGTTTGCACGCTCAGTGCTGGGAGTTGTCAGTGGTGGATGTTTGACAAAACCCCCTTTTTATAGCAGTTTTAAGAAAAATTTAGTAATAACTAAGTGAACTGCTGAAACCAACTGAGCTGAACAAGGGAATAACAACAAAACAAAAAGCCCAGTGTGTGTCTGTTGCCTGGGGCAAGCTACAGCTGATGGATAAAGTGACAGATGAATCCTTTCCTCATTTCCATTTTAATCTCTGTCTACTAATTGTCATCAATATCATCAGGGTCACTAGACCACTAGTGCGAGTCTACAACCTTGCGCAGAAACCATGGCTTTATGCCTGCCTGGCCCCCAGGGCTTTGCCCCTTTGCTAACCCAGTCTGTACTAGGGGATGCCTGGGAGGGGGAAGAAGGGCCCTTGGAGGTGAGATGGGTGATGTTTCCCAGCCTCACGCAGGAGAGGCTACTCTTGGTGTCCCGGCATTAAAACACAGGACAATTGCAGTCTTCTTTGAAATGAAAATTATTTATACTCTCTTTATGGCAGGGCCAGGATTTGAAAAGAGGGCAGCTGGGAATGCAGCTCCCATTGGAAGAAAGGGCTCAGTCCGGCTCTTAAATCAGTGACTGTGTGATGAAAGCATACTTTGGATCAGACCCAAGGAGGACAGAGTCAAAGCTTTCTGCCAGTTCCCTGCCCGGTGGTTTCTCTTCCCATATTATAGTGTATGTAACACACCACACAGGTACCCAAGGAGGTCTCTCCTGATGACCCATCAGGCAGTCCCTTGGAATGTTGCCCCATCACCCCTCTGCCCGGGAAAGGCACCCGTGCAGCGTGTTGTAAAGGTAATGTTCAACCCAGGGGCTCCAAGCCAAATCCTGGCCTCTGCGCACAGCTTGAGCACAAATTGTGCCCATGGCAACTACGCAGCGACTCGCTTGGTTGGAAACCTCCCATCCCCAACTTGAAGGCAGCCATGTGGTCCTCTGCTTCTGCTGCTAAAAGTAATAGGAATTTGGCATTGACTCTGTACCTTTATCCTGCACCAAATCCTCCCAGATTTATAGGGGCTGCATGTCCAGGTGATTCAGACAGGGCTCTGGGTTTCCTCTCTTGGTAGTGCTCCCTCATGACAATTTTCAACTTTTTTTTTTTTTACCCTGTGGACTCTTCTCCATCTCTTACTAACTCATTCTTTCCACTTTACTCCACTTCCGTTGTGTTGTCCT
Source organism: Brachypteracias leptosomus (assembly GCA_013401335.1). Lineage (NCBI taxonomy): Eukaryota > Metazoa > Chordata > Aves > Coraciiformes > Brachypteraciidae > Brachypteracias > Brachypteracias leptosomus. The sequence goes on along the minus strand of VYZX01007308.1, from coordinate 266,394 downwards.
CTCAAAGTTTCACCATCCCTTTAGTGGCACCATTGTTGTCTTCCCTTCTCCAAATCTTCCTCATCTCTTCTGAGTTACGTTTTTCCTTAGACTGTCCAAATACTTTCTCTACAATCATATATGATTAATTGGCAGATCCTCTCCCAGCTCCATCTCCCACCAAGTAACCATCTTTTGAATGGACATATGAGGATAAAAATGGACTTTTCCTAGTTTTGCTGTTGATTTGGGATCTTATGAATTCAGTAGCTGCAGGTGACTCCCCCATTCATGCAGCTGTAGCTGGTGACAAGGACTCTGCGGGCTCTGAAACACATCTCTCCCCTTTGCTTGAGATTGTGACCTGGTTTTAGAATGCTGCGTGATTTTGTGGTTCCACGTTTGCAAGATGGTGCATCTACTGCCTTGGAGGAGGTAGCCATGGTTCAGAAGAGGGTCATCTTGATCTTAAGGTTGTCCTCCTTGGCTTGTTGTTCTATTGATACTGCTTTTTTATTTAACTAGTAAATGAGGAAGGGACTACGTGATAATGCTTGTGTGTGTGTGTCCCCTCTGTGGCAACGTGGGAGTTTACCATTTTGGTCTGCTGCAAATCTGTAAGGAATGGTGGTTGCCATCTCGTTGTTCGTGATGATCTAAGCGATTCACCACCAGTGCTGCGAGCAGGGTAGGGAGTGGCAGAGAAACAACAAAAAATTACTCTGTGAAGGCATCTGCTGCAAATCTTCACAGAGAGTATTCCCCCTGCTCCAGCAATGAAACTTTTCAGAGGCCCATGCCCTGAAAGCCACAGTCGCTGCGCCTGCAGCTCCAGATCTTGGGAGTTTATTGGTAACATATTTGCAAAGCTGCCCTGCTGTGATCACTGATCTCTGCCAGCTTAAATTTTGGGAAAGGCTTTACACCGTCTTTCCCTTCCTCTTCTTCAAGCCCTGCAAGTCTATGCACAAGGAAAGAAAGATTTAGTGTTTGCGCATAAGCACTGGTCAGCCAATCTGCAGCGTGTCTTCTTGAAAACCCAAAACAGGTGCTCTTGGGCCATCAAAGTCTTGAAGCAGTTAAACTTCCTTTCACCTCTGTTGCAGTTCCTTTAAAAGAAATAGAGAGATCTTCAAAAGGTGGAAGGGTGGCAGGCCAGAAACGTAAAGCGTGTGCAATCACTCAGATACAAGTGGCACCACTAAAAATTGCCTTCATATATCAGCTTATGGTTTACACACTGTGGCAGAAAGGACGCTAAAAGGTCAGCAGAAAAAAAATATATATGTCAAGCCTGGAGCTGTGACTCCAAAGGTGTGGAAAGACATGATCTGAGAAGGGTTCTAGAGGGACTGGATAAGTGCTTGATATGGCAGGATTTTTTATTTTATTTTATTTTATTTTTTGCAAGGGAGCTGCTTGCAAACGTCAGCACAGAAGCCAAGGTATATACTCGCAGTAACCTCTTGCTACGACCCCTGGTGACAAGACGGATAGTTCCATTCATCTGTGGGTGAACAGCAGAGGCTCTCTGCATTTTTTACTTGAAGCCCTGGATGAATTTGTTTGTGGAGGGGAATGTCACCGTTGTGAATGCTCTGATCACTCATGTGCCCATAGTGAAGTCAGTGGTAGGGAAGGGGGGACGAAGGAGGGGGACAGAGCGAGGAGGAAAGCAACCTTCTCTCTGGGGGTCTCGGGGATGCCAGTTTATATCCAGCAAAACATCTCCAACCAAACATTAATGGAGGATGTGACTTCAAAACGGAGGGATCAGCCAATATGCTGTAAATTAATAATGTGCCCTTTTAGTAGCAATTGTTTTATGAAAATCAGTAGGGCTTTTTTTCTCCCCCTCCTTGTAGAAATAGCTCTGAAATAAGTGGGTCTCACTGGAGTTTTGTTTAAGACTGACCCCTTACTTTATTAACCGTGTAACATTTTAAGGTTGTTTTTTCCTCTCTGTCTCCTCCAGCAAGTCTCTATTGATCACTGTTTACAGTTATAATCCCTTTCAGATTTATCATCCATGACTAACACCACACGTATTGATTAGTGCTGACGGATGTCCCTGTATGGTATATACCCACAGTGATTCTGGCCAGTGAAGTACAGTAGATGTATTTTTTTCTCTCCTTCATTTGCTTTTTATAGCTTTCTGCTCCCCCCTTTTGTTCTCAGCCTGACTAACCTATTTCACACAAATGCCATGGGATTAACGTGTCTAAATTTAGGACAATTTCTTTATTCCTGATGAGGTCTTTGGAACAGGAAGGGAAAGAAAAGGTAGTGGTAGGTTTTAGGGTTTGTTTTGGTTTTTTTTTTTCTCCTCAACTGGGAAGCTACTGGAAAGAGACAGGCCCTATAGGAGATCAGATTTATGAGGGACATCCACATGCCTTAACCTAAAGCCTAAAGTAACAAAGATGTAAGGGCTAGTTTTTTTAGGGACAAATTAGATGTCACTGGTGACTAAGGACAAGGTGTCCGAAATCTGGACTATAAATGGAGTCATTTGTCAACAATGCATTTTTGCTTGCCTGCTGCAACATTTCCTCCATCTCTTGTTGGCCAGAAATAGAGTTTAAGGTTAATCTCTTTTCTCAGCCATCTTGATTAAATTTGAATTTACAAACTTAAAAACAAATAAACACACACACAAAAAGCCCAGCCTCGAACGACCTCAAGGGTTTTGGTAGAGTAGCAGCATATAATTTCTGTCACTTCAGGTATTTGCTTCCTCATGACTTTAGGTAAGCTGCTAAAATTTCTGCCCAACTTTCCCATGTCTATTGTACACAAATTGACCTTTCTCTCTACCACACCCCCAAAGGGTATGATTTTAAGTCGTGAAAATGACGTGTTCTTTGAGAGTCCCTCTGAGTAGTGCTCAGAGAAGTACGAGCTCACAAGAGATAACCCTTCACTGTGATTTGGGGAAGTTGGTGATTTTGGATCTGGTATAAGCACTTTGGAATCTGCTGACTCTGCTCTTCTTAACCCAAAGGTGTGAACAGCACCTTTCAAAGGCTGGGTTCCTCCCAGATTTTAATAATCCATTTGTAATTCCTTTTTTTTGCTGTGTTTTATGCAATATTTTAAATACATGTTCTCGTACACGTGTTTTATTTGGGTGTAATAAGGCAGCAAGTATAAGACAGAGTTGTTAAACCTCAGTAAAAAGACTTTTTAATAATAATTTGGCATTTATTTAATATACAACCACTGTCTTATTAAATCTAACTCTTTAGATTTAATAGCATAGTTTATTGTATTATAGCATTACTACTGAGAAGCTATAGTTATGGTTGAAAAGGCATTTTCATTATAAACTCCTGTTTGCAGGTGCTTATAACTTCCTGCAGTATAGCTCCTCTTTTACTTGAATGTGAAATCACTCACTGTACTTAATTTTTTTCTTTCATCTCCTTCTTGGAAACAAGGACATCTAGATGTTAGAAGAACAGGAAAAGAAAACCAGTGGTTACTGGGGAGTGGCATGAGAGCTGAGCATTAAAATGCACCAGAGTAAGAGTTCAGAGTTACAGAGCTTATGAAGCACTGGACCCTGATGGAGTTGCTGTACCCATGTCTGTTAAAGCATGAAGCTGGCAGTTTGCTCAGTAATGCACAGTGCCACTGTTCTGACAGAGGCCTGCGTTGGCAAGATGTGGTTGTCAGAAGGAAGCATTATCACTGAAATCCCAAATTCTCGTGGTCTTGGTTGATTCTTTGTATTGCTACAACCTGTACCGCAAGGCAGGGACTTTGTGGGGTTCCTTTTCAATTTTAGGATGTCAGGAGAGTATGAGAGCTGTGCATGGTGAAGGAGAAGGAACCAAACCTGAGCCCCAGGGTTCAGTGGGAGCATTCATAGCATCTTGGAGGGCTACTGGCCTGCTCAACTTCCCTGTTGCCTTTGGTTTCTTGGAAGAAATTGCATTTTTCCCTAAGGCTTCTCTAAAGGCAGCTGGCCTGTGCTTGAGTCACCCATCTACCTGCGGTAAAGGAACTCTTTGCTGTGATTTCTTTTGTTTGCCACCATAAACTTCACAGACGTCACCCCCAAACTGGACCTTTTGCAATATAGGGTAATGACATATAAATCACAGACTCATCTTAGCTAATATTAAGCGTGTAATGTTGGTAGCTATGTGGAGAGGCAAGTTGTCCCAGGGTACCCTGCTGAACCCTGCTGCAAACCAGCCTTTGCCTCACCACTGAAGGGTGAACATGACAGTGGTCTGTGCCATCCTTCATGGCACAGCTTGTTCCTGTTCTTCCTTTAATTACCTGTGAAATGAATATGAATGTTGATATCTGAATATATTTACAGCTTAAAGTAGATCTTGTGTAGATGAGAGAGAAGACCCCTGACACCTTCTGAGTTTCCAGCTAGTATAGACTTGGATGGATGCCATGAAGGAGTTTATTTATGATCTTAAAACCAAACACAGTGGAGGGCAGGTGGATCATTAGTTTGTCCAAATTTGTTGTGTCCCTTTATGAAGAGAAGGTTTACTCAGGAAGAGCTAAAAAAGAAAAATAAAAATAATAGCTCTCTTTCATGTGTTTCTCCTTTATCTTGAAGGCAAACAGAGGTTTGCCTGGTGAGGTGCTCAGGACTAGACCCGAGGCCAGTGTACTTACAGCAGATGAACTGGGTTAATTACCAGATTTTACGATGAACAAATAAGACTTGCCTTCAGCAGGGCTGTCTCCAGGAAATGGTGCAGGTTCCAGTGCCAGGTCCTGGCCATGCCTCCAAAGGGGTAAGCACATCCACAGTGACCACGCAGGTTTGCTCGGGTGTCGCTGTGGTTGAACCTTGCAACTTTACACAGCTTTAGTAAACCCAATATTTAATTGCTCTCTGGGCTAGGAACCACTTGTAAATAAACCTTAGCCTCAGTGGAGACTTTAGAGTGAAATAAATAAATGCTGACAAAGAAAGACTGGAGACACAAAAACCCCAAACAGAAGCAGAGCACTAAACTGCCCCATAAAACCTGGGTAAAGAGATAGTGTTGCAACAGCAGACTTTTCCATGGGCTGAGTTTGCCCATGTAATGACTTTCTGGTCCAGAACTGAAATAAAGGAGAAACTCCTGCTCAAATGGCACAGAGCCACTAATTTTTATTTATTATTTATTTTTAAATTGTCACCAGGCTCAGGCAAATTCTCTTTTGGCGGAGGAGGAACATGTGCCACTGTTGCAATGGGCACAGCCTGTCCTTGCTGGTGTAAAACTGGGGCTGAGCTGTAATTGCTAAGTAGAAAACTACTCTTTAGAAGCACACAAAGTTTTGGTAAATCCCTCCTAGCTGTATGCAGCAACGCCATCTTTTTGCTTACGCCTAAACATCAAGTCTTCTCTGAGAATGGAAATAGAGAACAGTATGAAATCATCAAACTGGGATTGTTTAAATAGCCAGCTCTTCTGCTCTCATATAATCCATTCTGCTTTTAGGAATACTAATAGTTGCCTCAAAGAAAAAGGCTTTACCTCTCTCACTCTACCTTACTGCAAAAAATAAAAATAATTAAAAAAAAAAAATCAAACCCAAAATGTACAAAAAGGGACTGTAGCTACAAGCCCTTTGCCTCTGAAGTCCTCACTGTAGCTATGGGAGAGCTGAAAATGAAGGGAAACCAGATAAATTAGACATGCTTCTGTGGGGCAGGACTTAATTTTCTGCAGGTTATTCTTCTCATGTCCTTTTGCACTGCTGCAAAACCTTGTGCAAAGTCCTTGTGATGTTTCATGAGTGCATGTCCAGTGATGACTGTTGCTCCCATCCAAAAGAGAAGGAAAAGCAGTTATTTAAAGTTAGGGGCCACAAATAGGCTCTCATTAAATAGAAGATACTCAGATAGAGAGGGCTGAGCAGCTCCTGAGTTTCCAGAGAACTTGTAATTCATTGCCATTGTTTCAACCCATTCTGTAATGGGTATTTTTGGCTATACTGATAGACTTGATGCCCTTTGCCAGTTTTAATTTTCCTGCTTTTTGGTAGCTGTGTGGTCATGCTGCTGGCAAATGAGTACTATCAATGGATTGATGAGTGTTGTGAAGAAATAAGAAGCTTGTCTGCTTGATTTTTTTTGGACTGTGTTTTCGTAATAGGTATTTAAAAAAACTTGAAGACACAAGAACTGGGAGTTTTCTATTTTTATTTTTTTAGGAGGCTCATTTAAAAATATCCACAGGTTCATTTTTTGTGTAATGCCACGTGACTTGGAACACTTCAGATTGTAGTTAGTCACTTTTTTGGTAGAACTCTCTTATGGAAAAATGTGTGCATGCCATTTAAAAATCATATTCAAGCATATGGAAAAATCCTTTGTGCCTGCAAAATGTGGAAATCTGGTCAGAATTGGGCGAGCTTTATCTTAAAACCAGTCATTTTTTCATTGGAAATGTAACTGGAGGAGAGCTTGGGTTTTGGAGAAAGAAATTCATCTAGCCTGGTGACATTTCCTGGTTGGGAGGAGCTGTTTGGAAATTTGCAATAAAACACAAAAAAAGAGTTGAAGAGAAACACTTCCCTTGGATTTGTTTTTCTGATAACAGAGTCAACTCTGAGCTTGTCATAGGCCTGGGGTTGGCCCTTCACCGAGCTTAGAAATCTCCCAGGATTATGGACCAGTCCAAGGAGCTGAGGGAGGATCTGGAAATACAGATATTAAATTGCAGGTCACTGGGGATAGTGCAAATATTAATTGGGAAAAGTCTGTGGTAGTTTCCTTGGAAGGAGGAACGATTTTCATGTAATTTGTGTGAAGATGTCTTAAAGTCACTTTGTAGCATCAGGAGGAAAATAATACTGTTCTCTATATAAAAGAAAAAAACTCTCCTGGTCATAATCCTCCAGACTTTAGTCTTCTAATGGTAAAATATTTTGGTTATTTTCAAATACCAGCCTGATAAGCTTCTTGGTTTTCCATCTGGTCAGGAGGCTGTAATGACCTCTACGTAGTTCAGCCTCAAATGGATCTTCTTCCAGGTGCCTATTTTTTATTCTGTTGGGAAGTGCATTGTATTTGTCCTGCATATCTTTTCTTTTCACTTCTTTTTGGTCCTTTTTTTTTTTTTTTAACCTCAGAGGTAGCAATCCTACTGCTATTAGCAAGATGTCTATTATAGCGTCATTAAAAAAGCTATAGTCAGAGCATGGAATGACTCACATCATGGAGGAGTTAATAATTCACTGTAATAAAAGTATAAAGTTTTATGATAAACCACTCTCAGGGGAGTTAAATATAATCCTTAGCGGGTCACACACTGACTACAAAGCTTACATTTGTAATGGTAATTTGAATTTACTACATCGCCTTTAGTTTTTAAGCGTTTGTATGTCATTAGACCTTATAAATTGATTTATATATTCAACTCCAGTATAATTCTACATAAAGGTACTATAAATTTTATGGATTATAGATATGGCATCTAAAACAGTTTAGAAAAATAATTTTATTAAACTCACTTAAACGGCAGTGATGAACAGCGACGAGGATGCCAGGGTGGCTCAACTTCTGAGAGCTGCTCGAGGCAGGGAGGGAGCTGCAGGTGGTGGCTGGGACAGAGGGAGGAGACTGGACCATAACTTGTCACCCAGCTTCTCAGTACGGGCTTCAGTGACACCAAGTGCTGATGTTACACGTAGCCACAACTGTAATTGAGCAGGATCCCTGTGTTGTTCCTAACTATGATCTCCTAACGGGACATGGGGATCCCCATGGAGAGGCACCAGGGCCACCTCTCAGTAATCTTGTTGGTGATGTTGATAGTAAAGGTACAGGGCTACCTACAGAATATGATTGTGTTGTTTGTAGCACAAACAAGTCACTTCTGTTATGTATTTTTTATTTGGAGGCAAACTATCTAGCTGTGGTGCACCTTTGCCTGCGTTGGCTTCTGAAGGATGCCTTTCCTCAGCACTTTGCCTCCTCTGCACCCTTTATCAGAAATAGCTTGTGAATAACAAAAAGATCCTCCCCCCAGCTACCCTGGCTTGGATTCAGCAAACATATTCATAAGAGAAGCCATTAAAAAGGCTCTTCTTAAACATTCTTCGTTGGTATAATTTCAGCAAAGCTGACTGTGAGCAAGTGACCGTTGGTATTTTGCTTCTGAGAGAGCAGATCCTGCTCAGAGCCTCCAATGGTGAGAACTCCTCTTTGCATTCCCAGGCATGTTTAGCAGCCCCTGAAAGCAGCACAGGACACAGCTCAAAAACACTTGATCAACTTTACCGTCTGTTTCTTAAGTGGTTTTAAATAGTCACCCAGCATTTTAATGCTGCTTTTCCTAAAGCCGGTGTAATTTCAGCGCTGATCTTCAAAACCCTTTTGTCTAATCCGGGATGTAATCTTTCCCATAACAAAACTTAAAAAGATCCTTGTACTCCCTGGTGGGCAGTTATCATTGTATTCCCCATCGCACTCACACATTAGCAAAGCTTTATCCCATCATCGTTTTGTTTTTGAAAGCATTGAGGTAAATCTCAGGTGGCATCCTGCACTCAGTGGGTGTGTCGCTGATGAAATGACCCAGCCAGCTGGACAGGTTTATGTACAATTTACTGGAAATGTATTAAATGTGTCTCGGGAAATGATTCTTTAAAACATTCTCGCTGCCAGTGCAGTAAAGATTAAGACCTTGGCATGAAAGAGAGAAAAAAATTAAATAATTTTCAGCAGCTTGATGTAAAATAATGATACTAGATGTAACTTAAAGTCACCAAAGGATGAACATTTAGGCTGAATTCCTCCTCCTCCTCCTCCCCTGATTAATTCTCATAATAATTCAGGGGGCTCTGAAACTCGCAGGCTGAATTTGAGCCCTGGCACAAGCACACTGAGTCCTGCTTTATCCCTCTCCGGCAGTTTGCTCAGACAAATGCAGGATTACATAGGCAAAAGCAGGGCTTGCAGGTGGCCAAGCTCTCGGGAAAATAAACACTGTTATTTTCACATAATTATTTTTGATATTCCAATTCCTCTTTTTACATTCATTGGCTTAAATATTGTGAGGGCAGGATTTGTGCTGCCTCCCGGGTTGTATTTGTGCCTGAATTTCACAAGCCAGTCAAGAGGACTTTACCATATCCTTGCTTAGTGTATAGTATCTTTAAATGTTACTGCACACAGACTTTTTTTTACTATTATTTGTGCTTTTTGTATCCATCTGTACTTCATTGCGATTGCCTTGTTGGGTTACATCTGAGCACAAAGTGGTTGGAATTTTCCCTGGCATGTAGGAGCGGGCAGTGGAGTTTTTCTTCCATGGTGGTGGGTCTTGCCTGGCTTTTGCCTTTTGAAGTGCCTCCATCACTGTTGGCATAAATAAGAGTGACCAGGATAAATGCAAAAAGTGGACATATGACCCATCTGCCCCCAAAACAGTGGGGTTGCAATGGGTGGGAAAGGGCAATGTGTGCCTGGGATGCAGGGGATGGCCATGGGTGAGCCTGCACCAAGGGGATGGGCTACTTGAGGGGCCTGGAGCTCCTTCCAGTTCCAGCACCTAGAATGATGCCAGTCTAAACTGCTTTCTGCAGTATCCTTGGGCATTTACGCCGCAGCAAATAAAGGCATTAAGTCTTTCCTCCTCTTCCAAATACACAATTTAGAAATAAAAGGTAATAACTGACGATATACAAACACTGAAATTTCCATTCTTCACAGATTATATGATCCTTGCTGCAGATCGTGAAAAGAGCCATTAGCGAGAGAGGAAGGAGAGTGGGAGGGGGGCGACTTTGTCTAGCAACAAGCTGTATATTCTGTGCTTTAATAAGAGGAAAGCTGCTCGAGAGCTGCAGGATTTAGACTCACCATGGACACAGCAGGTTGATTTTTGTCAGGGCAGGATGATTGTGGGGGTGCAGAGGTGGGAGAGATGGGGAGCAGAGCTGGCAGTGACCAGGTACCCTCCTTAAAGTTTCTGAAGTTTGTAATCCTCAGGGTTTTTTTTGAAAAGCATTTTAACCCTCGCAGATAAGTTCTCGGTCATCCTCTCCTCATGTCTTCAGGGCATTTTGAAGACAAGATTTCAACTCCTGTTTAACGAGTCAATAGTAATTATTGTTTAATACTGGATTATAGACAAGCTTATGGAATTAAACGGAGTTGTTAGGATGTCTTTACAGCTGGCAAAGAGTTAATGACTGTGAGATGAGATGGAATAGTTACTGCCTGGACTGATTTACTATTTTATTTCTGTGATGTTTGAAAATCTAATAAATCATTTTACTTTTATCTTGATAGTTAATTCTTTCATTAGAAAAATTAGGGTCTTCATTATAATGTTTACCATGAGCTGGAAGGTTTTTTTCTAATTCTTTTTTTTTTTTTTTATTTTAGGATTACACAGTTCACTTTTGCCAGATTTTCATTTTCTTTGTCAAGTTTTCATTTTCTTCATCATTCTTAAGTGAGTTCAGCAGCAGAGCACTAGGCTGGATCAGGCAGCAGAGCAGACCTGGGGCAGGCCTTTGGAGATGCCAACCACACTATGTACCTTGATTTCCTGGGTAGCTGGAGATGTTTTGGAAAATCATGCTGTAAGCTCATTGGACTCTTAGATGCATAGATTTTGAGACTAGACAGGACCGTAAAGATCTTTTACTCTGTTTCTGGAAAATTCAGGTGAAAAATCCTCACCTAGGAGCAAGCGAGACCCCTTTGTTCCCCGAATGCAGTGCTGAACACTTGGTTGATATGCTCTTATTTGGCTTGAACGTGCAATTTAACCTTCCTTCTTGCGCAGCAAGTTTTTGCTAAGAAAACCCTCAGTAATGCTGCTCACAGTATTTATCAGCCCATTAGAGACGAGACCAGGAACCACCTACCCATTTGAAATACTCTGTGACGCTGCCCTGGACTGAGGCTTGTGCTCACTCTTGACCCAGCCTGGCTGCCGGTTAATAATAGTGAAGTGAGAGGACCCACTCGCTCCATGTCTTGGATGCCGTCTGGTTTGGTGGTTTATTGATATGGATCTACAGGGTGGGCACAAGGGCCAAAAGAGCTCCTGGCCTGGAGCAGGGCAGTGTGAATGGGGCAGCTCGATGATCCTTTCCAACCTAAATGATTCTGTGATTCTGTACTTGCTCCCTGCAGTAAAATCTTTCACTGTTATGAATGCAGAGTTTCCCTATATCCAGCTATGAGGAATGTCACTGTCTGGCTCCAGTGTAACGAGTGTTTACAAGCCCATTCCAGTCCTCAGTGCTAATTATGTTTGTTTGAAAATGCTTAATGTGGTTATACAGAGGAGAAAAAACCCCAGAACTAAAAAAATGATACCTTTGTCTGGAAGATGCTCCTTTCCCCATACAGCGTCTATAAGCTCTGCGTACTCACCACTTCTACAATTAATGTGCTTTGAGACTGCGATTCTATAATCATCCGTGCATTGCAAAATGTACAGCATATACTGAAAAGTGTCTATAATATATTTTAAAAGGAATCCTTAACTAAGCTTTGACCTTGATACACTCTGATGGTGAAGAGGATCAATTATAGATAAAAGGAGGGGAGCTCTCGGAGGACTTGCACACCTAAGACACTCTCTGGGTACAATTCTAAATCTGTATTTATTGGTATTTATCTTTCCAAAGCTCAGGCAATAGTAATGCTGTAACTGATTTTATTTGAAAGTGAGAGATGGGGCCAAAGGGGAACTTTTTGGTCTTCTGCTTTTACTTTTCAACCCATATAAAATGAACATTAGTACTAGAGGTGTTTCATGACATTCACTTTTTTTTGGCCAAATGTGTGGATGGGAGCCTCCGGCAAAGCAAACTCCAGCTCTCCTAGCTTCAAATGAGCTGGGAAAGATCCTCATCTTGCCAGCTCATCCTTAATTGGCCTATACTGTAAGAGGCAATTAAAACTAAAGGCTCGATTCATAAAAAATGTACATTCTGTTTATGTGTCTGTTTATGTGTAGGGGCTTTTCCTGCACTCCAGCTAAAAGTGCAGGAGGCATATTAGCTTTCCAGTGCATCTTTTTACAGTTTACTCCTCTCCTTTTTCTGAGTCCCAAGTGACCTTCTCTCCTGGGAGGAGTGAGTAAACGAGGCTGTGTAGTGTAAACCTTCTAGACAAAAGGCAAAGTTTAGACAATAAGTGAAAACGTCCAAATAAAAGCTAATGGCATTGTGGCAGCAGTTCTGGCTTCTGTTATCTGATTGATTTTTAGCAAGCCATTGGCTTGCTAGACAGATTTTAAAAGATCTTTGCCTGCTCTGGTGGGTGTGCAAAGCCTGCAATTTCTTTTTTTCTTTTAGAAAAAAATAAAATAATGTTAAATAGTTAATGCACAGAAGAAAAGAAACAGAGGAGAATGGTCTATCTGATGATGAGTTTCATACAAAGCCCAAATTTGAATAACATTTTTCCTTCCCATGCTTCCAAATTCTTGGTTAATCACCTGATGTCCAAATGCATTGAAAAATATTAATGCAATTCCTATCATTCTTTTTTTGCTAGAAATGTTTTTTGGGAGCGTGTGTGCATCTTTGTTTTGTGCAGACTTTTGGGATATAATTTATGTGGGTGACTGTACGGTATAAAACTGAATCACACTCCATCTGTTGTGAAATACCTGTAGCTTTTCAAATGATCTCCACTCTGAACGCTGCAGGGTCAGGTTTTGCCAGAGGTGATTCAATCCAGTTTGGTGGTCTCCAACCTGGTTGTTTAAAGAGACCCCAAGAAGGCTTAGTCTCTAGTTGCTACACTCTGTTTTGACAGCCAGGCTGCCATGCTTGGTTTTTTTTGGTTATTCCCCAAATAATCCTGCTTTTGCCTGGATCCTGGCTGCTTCCCACCTGCTCCATGGTGGTGGTAAGGCCACGCAGCCCTCCATGGTGCTCAGCACCATCAGGGAGGTCTCTGCTACCACAAAGAAAACAAGGGGCTGTGTTTCCATGTGCAATGCCAGCCCGGCACTAACCATACGGCGAGGTAAAAATTACCCTCTGGGGGAAGGCGAAGTGGCCTCCGGTCCACCTTCAGGAGCAGGATCTGATAAACAGTTTCAAATGTCAGTGGCCTGTTGTTGGTAATTAAATTGTAATGACAGATCCGTGCTGATACTATCAAGGTGCTTTTGTCCCGGGAACCCTGCATTAAGAGGAGCCGCAACAGCAGTTTTGCTTGTTACCTCTTCCTACTATTACAGTTAAATAGTTCATGGCCATCAGCTTCCCCAAGCAGGGATGTGTAACATCACCTGCGTGGGTTTCATGCACTATTACCAGGAATCTGAATGTATCTTAAGTATTTGAATGCTCAGATGTTTACTAGCCCTGGTAGCAGGCCCCGTAGGCACAGATTTGTTTAGGTATTTTTACATCCAGACCTGGAGCCTTTCAGATATACCCATTCACTTTTGGAGAGAGGCAGCAAATGTCTATAGAAAGGCCAAAGTTCAAAATGAAGGTGCTTGGTCAGAGAAATATCAATATGCAGTTGTCAGGAGAACTTTCATTCTGAGTCACAAAAATACATTTTTGTGTGTGTTTGTGTTTAACTTGTTCCATTATAAATGATTAAAACCACACCATTGGTCATGGAGATAATAATAACAGTTGCCTTCTTAAAAACAACAACAATTGCTTTATTCCCTTATTGGTGTTTTTGCACTGAAAAGAAGTGAAATGAGAGTGTTTTGAATGTTTTGGTGAGTGAGTGCCTTCAAAGAAGTTTTGGAGCCCTTTTCCATCCTGTTCTGTAGAGGTCAGCAAGTTTGAGGAATTACAGGCACTAAGTGAAAATGAAAACATCAAGAGGCTTGCTGTCTATCACAAGTATCACTAAATCTTTTTGAACAACCCTGGGCAGTGAATTATGGAAGCATGGAATTGACTTACAGTTTATTTCTAGTAACAGTCAGTTACTATGTCAAATCTAAAACCATTCAGAAAAGCCTATAAAAATATATGACAAACTAACCAGCAACCTCTAGATCTTTTTACATGTGTATGATTTTAAGGAACGTCTCGCTAGCGCTTGTGGAAATGAACAGACAGGACGTTTTCACAAGGCTGGGTTGTGGTTTTTTTTTCCCTCCTCCTCGCTTGTGTTGTTTGGCATCACAGAAAAGCCTCTGGAGTAGCTTTGACAATATGGTGTGTGGGCAGGGGAATGGCACAGCTCTTGCTCCTGCCTCCTTCAGTGATGCTCTTCCCCCCTACCCTGCACACCGCTAGTGAATGCTCTCTTAACAATCCCCCCAACTTTATTTTGAAGGGCCTTATGGGCACCTGGGAACTTTGTAGCAAAGGTATTGCACCAGCCATGGCTCACCTCAAGGTAAGAGAGAGGAGGAGAGGTCCCACGGGAGGGTTTTTGGCTCACTGAGGAGCTGATGGACCTGTGTCTGCAGCATGGATCTGCAAGGTCTGCACTGCCCTGGTACCAATGAATCTGGTCCTGCTCTCTGATAAAGAAGGGAGCTGAAGCCTTGGATGTACAAGTGACCTTGTTGCCATATGGGGCAGGTATGAGGTTTTCTCCTGGCTGCTTAAAATGAAAGTTTATAAGAGTGAGGGTGCTGCTTCTAAAAGCTGAGAGAGAGGGTCAGGTTAGAGTGGCGTAATTGATGGGCAACTCAGGGTCCGGCGTGTGGAGGGTATTTTAAAATGAGACCATTGTGTACCCTCTGCAGTTTGAGTCTCTGTTTCTGATTTCCCCTGAGAAGGCTCCTGGGAAGTGGCACTTCTGTAAGTGTGCTGCTGGACCTGTAATGTTGGTTGACTGATGTTGCAACATTTTGGGAGAGACCCTTTTTCTGGAGGCAGTAAAGCTGGAAAATAGTCCCTTAGCTTAGGTGCTTGATCTGAGCTCCTGTCTCTCCTTGGGCTGGGTCACTAAGTTTTAGGGTGGGCAGGAACATTTGGACCTAATTCTCTTGCTGTCAGAGATGGAGTCTGGGGATAGCTCCCCAAAACCAAAGATAAATAGATTCAAAAATATGAAACAACTCAAGGCATTAGATAAATTGGTATCTAGTTACTGTTGTGACAGGCAGACTGGTCCAGCTGAGTGGACCTACAAGAAGGATATTCGGCTATTTATTTGTGAGGACTACCCTGAAGAGACCAAACCAGGAGCAGGACTTTCAAAGCTATCCTTTTGCTTTTTTTTTCCCTAAGTGGCAGACAGCATTAAATGTTTAAACATTTGCTGCTGCAGGAATGAATGCACAGTGTCATGACTTGGGATAGCCATTGTGCTTTCGTTGTGGTCCTGGTGCTGGGAAAGCATCCAAACCCAAGTTTGTCTTGTGAGAAATGATTTCAACATCAGTCCCCTGGCAATTGTATTTTAAAACCAACACAGCCTAATAAACTTTCCCTCATGAAACCATCAAAGTTGTGTTTACTAGCAGAACGCTTGGGTCAATAAAAATCCTCTACGCCCTCGGATTTAGGGTTTTATTATTTTGCATTTATTGAGAAACAAATTGCAGAAAAAAGCTGGGCTGCGAATAAAACACTCCTATACACTCAGAACATAATACAAAACGCAATTAGGCAGCACATTGTTAAAAGTCAGCACCAAAATCTAACAATATGGTGTCACCAAGTGCAGGCGTGTAACCGTATGAGGCAGGATTGTCAACTGTTGAGAAAAGATCTCATTTTGATAACGCATATTGAGATTGTGGAAGTCTGTTTGTTAATGAGTGGTCTGAAAAATACTTATGGCTCCAGGATGCTTGACAGCTCTAACTGCAACATTGTGCTGCACAGGCAAAGAACAGTGAGTTAGAAGGAACACAAACAAAAAATAAGCCTTTTTTAGGAATGAAGAAACAGGAATGTTGACATTTAAGGAACATATTAAAATCACACTTGTCCTGCTCAGATATTAGTCCCTTATGATCAATAGATTGATTCACTGTGGTTAATTTCTATTTTATATGCACAATTTGGCTTTAAAGCTCTTTTTTTCAGAGACATTCCTGATAGACCTCTGCTCACCTGAACGTGGGCCAGAGCAGCTCTTCTTGCCCCCACTTTTGCAGGTTCTCAGCATAAACTGGCCATGACCTCGGTTATTTCCTCTATGGGATATTCCTCCCCTAGCCTCATGTGTGTAGCTCTCCTTGTGCAAAGCAGGAGCCTGGGACTTTAGAATCCACCTGGTTTCCTTGAGGAATGTCACCTCCCGCATATGACATCACTCACACACAGACCTGAGACCTGGGGGCTGCTGGACACAGCTGCCACCAAAGGGTGACTTACTGCCAGCATTTCATCGTGCTCCTGTCCACAGCTTTATGTGCAAAAAGCCAATATTCAATGTAGAAGTTGCATGAGCAGGTTGCACACCTTTTATTTCTGATCTGTGCTGCTTTTATTTTCTTGTGGTGAGATTAAGAAGGTATTGTTAAGGTTATTTGGGATGCCACAAAAACTCCAGGTAGCATTTTGCAGTGAATTTTGAAATTTTTGAGTAGCATTGCGTTGGTAAACTCTGATTTGAACTCCCATGGCATATATTCCGTTCCCTCATTATCCCGTGTGTTCAGGAAGCTCAGCACAACCCGTTGTGACTCGTTTTCTCAGAGGGAGTGATTACATGTGGTATAGTGGGTTTCTTTTTTGTGTGTGCGTGTGGCAGTCATATAAAAGCCAGTCCCTGTTATTTTTCAGAGTATTTGTAGCAGCTGCAGAGGAAATGTCTGTGTTACTCTGTTTTAAAAGTGAGGTTGGGAGTGTGTTGATGCCTCTGGAGACTCTGCTGGCACTGCTGATGTCTTCAGGTGGCACCTCGCAGCCACTGAACTCACTGTTGTCCAAGGAAGGAAGCTGATGGTAGCCTTTCCTCCCTTTCACTCTGCCCCCAAACCCAGAATGAATAGGGACTAGTTTTGACTTTAAGTAGGTGAAAGAAAATACCTGGTTTTGCCATATACTCACTGCTGCAAACAAAGGCTGCATTTATTGCTGTGCCTGGTGCCACAACAACCCCCAACAGAGGGGTACTGGAAATTTGTTTCCAGGTCGTCTTCAGAGTGATGGCTCTAACCAGAAGACAGGGAAGGTTGAGCTCTGTGCTGGGTGGAAACAGAACAAAACTCCTCTGGTGTCCCTGGGATCCACAGAGGCTCTCTGTCCACCCCACCAAAATAACGGAAGGTCTGGGCTCTGTCCCTCCTTTCTGCTTCCTCACCCAGTCCCCTGCCCATTGCATGAGCAGACTTTTAATGGAAACTTTTGGAAGGAGAGGTTGCACACTTTATTTACACAATTGAGACCACCAGTTATATTCCTTCTAACATCATGCGCTTCTTTTTTTCTTGGTCATTAGCCTTATTAGAGCAAACCTTGCTAGAAGGCCAACCTGCATACAGCATCCTGTTGTCTCTGCTTTTCTCAGTGCATGAGGTATTTGTCCCATGAATGTACATGTTCTATTTTTCTTCTATTTCTCTTTTTCTTTTAAAACACCACTTAACCATTGATGAGTTGAAGCAATTGCCATACAAATGCTCTGTACCAAAGTCTGCTCAGACTTTGTGCTTCTTCATTGTTATGGTGCAGCTAATTTCCAAATCCTGCTGCCTGCCAGCACCCTGACACTCAGGGCTGAGGGGTGCAGCCCAGTTAGCCCAGCTCTGGTACTGCACCCTGGGCTACTGTGCAACCCTCTTACACAAGAGATGTGCTGGAGCATTTGGGAGCATCTTCTGAATGAGGGGGGTCATGCTGGGGACCAGAGCAGCTGCCTGGACACTGCCTTCCCCCTCCTTTGTCTGGGACTGGGAGCTCCGCTCCGCTGTGTCCGTGGGACGGGCGGGGATACTGGGGGCTTAATGGGAAGTTGTCAGAAATAATTGTGCTTCTACCTTTTTTGTGCTGTCAGAGGGGAAGATGTTAAACTCGCTGTGAAAGCTGGATGTGAACAGGGATGGACAGTGGTCTTCAGACCATTACAACCTACTTCCTCTAATTTTTAAAATTTATATACTTTGTAATGCATTATTAATTTTCTTGTGAGTGATATGACTTTCAAGGCTATCAAGGGACTAATCTATTTTTTACATGGAGTAGAGAAGGATTCTAGGTTTGTACAAATAAAATACTCCTTGGAAGCAGTACAACTGAAATGATATCTGCAAACATCACGGCTTTACCTTTCTTCTGAGCAAACATCAGAGCCTCTATAGAAAGTTAACGCTTTAATTAGACAGAATTCCAAATGATTGGGTCTGTCTGCTATTAAGCTAGAGCATTTGTATCCTTTTTCATGAAGACTACTCTCTTTGTACAGGACTGAGCTGGATATATCAGGAAGAGATATCCAAATCCTTAGTTTAAAGATATTTAGGAAACACACATGATTAAACAATCACTGGAATTAGCTGAAATCCAAAAATTGGGTTGCTATGGGTATAGTATATTTGCTTAATTCTAGCTGATTGTTCCTTGCCTGCAAGGAAAATTATCTGTGGTTGTAGAGGTTGAAATATGCTTTTTCAATGGAGCTACACATATAATGGTTTCTTAGGTCTGAGTGTGGAGACAATTTTGGTTTAGGGATGTAAACCAGTACTGGATATGCTCACATTTATTTAATATAAAATCTGGTGGGAATAAATAAGATCCAGCAAATGTTTATTTGGAAGTTGGGTTTGACCTCTAGAATCATGTTAACAGAGGCTTTAATGTGCTGAATTGGACCTTTTTTAATGTTTGAAAAAGTAGCATGAGTGCAATTAAATAGCCTTACTGAAGAGTCAAGTGCAGCCGAGGAAGTGGTGTGATTAAAAGGTGCCATTGCAAGAACAGTGAATATTTTTTAATGATTCACATTTCAGGAATATCCAGTCCACAATTTATCTACTTTTTCTTGGGTGCTATTACCTGCAAAGCCTAATACCAGCCTGTCTACTTTGGAGGGAAAATAATGTCCATTTTTTTAATTCCCACTGTCTATTTCCTCCTCTATGCTGTGTGAAATTCCCACTGCTGCTGTCAGCTGTGGGTACCTCTGTTCAGAAACATGAAAACCTGGTAGGTGCAAAGTGTGGTGGGAGCTCTGGTTGGTGCATCCCATTGACCAGGATGTACTTTTGGCACTGTGATGGCATCAAGTATCAAATTAGATCTCACGTGGACAAAGATATCTGAGCTGGCTGCAGTGTTTGAACCTTTGAGTGCTAAACCCAGGGCTGTCCAGGGCTTGCAGGTAGCTCAGCCATGTGCTTTCTGCAGCTGCAAAAGGTAGAGCAAAGTTCCTCCCCAGACCTGACACTGGCTGAGATTCTGTGTGTGTTGGAGAAGTGGGCAGGAATCATTCATAAGTCTGTGAATGCCCAAGGTGACAGACCTGAGAAAGACAGGGCAGTTCTGCCCCTTAGGGCTTTCCTCTTGGAGTCTGATCTGTGTTTGGTGCATCTTGGGAGAATGGTGGGTACAGGGACTTGCTGAGCACATGGTATGAATCAAAGCACCTTTCCAGGCCAGGTAGAAATCAGATCTGTTGGGATGTTCCTCTGTGGAATTACCTCTGTGAGCAGGAGGTTGTCTGGAAAACATCCATTGTCCACCTCGTCCCACCTAGACTTGGGATGAGAGACCAGGAATCACCGTGCAGCTCTTTTCAAGGCAGTTTCCTGGTTCCAGTACTTGATCTACCATCCTGTTTGTGGGCTTCCCACAGCCCAGAGCTTCATTATCTAACATTTGGGTGGTTATTGTCATATCCATGGCAGCTAAACATTATGTTCTGTAACCATGGGCTTATGTTTGGTGGTGCCAGATGGAGGCTGCTGTCCCAACCACCATGTCCCAGCGTAGTTGAACAATTCCTTTTTATGTTTTGCAGTCTAGTCTAGGTCCTCATTGCATGGGGGTGGTCTGCCAGGCACTCCACTGGCACAAAATAAGCCAGCACAGCTGATTACAGAAGAGTACTTGCAGAGCAGGGGAATCCCTGGAGAATAACATCCCAAATCATGCTCTTATCCTCTGGGAGCTGGTGTTTGATAACGCTCAGCCTCAGAACTGACTTCTTGGAGGTGCTGTGTTTAGTAATCACTGCAACCTTGAGCAGACCTGCATGAAAAATGCTCTCTAGTGATCACAAAAAACAAAGGTGGCTCCAAACCACCTCCACTTCCAGGGCCAAGCATTGCTCGAGCCTCAAGCTAAGATGTGTGCTGGGCACTTTTCAGGGCACTCGCACATTGTTCAAAAGAGTAGAAAGTTCCAACATGTCTGTGTTCTTTTCTGATGGGTCGTACTCAAAATACCCGAGTGAGTCCCTTGGCTAGATCTGTATCCAGTGCAGTTCTTACAGCTGTTGTATCATTGTGCATTATGGAGCTGGGTTGGAAGAGCAGTACCATCCAAAAAGCTCCAGTTCTATGGTGGTTCAGAGGAGACAGCTACCTGCCTGTTGAAACCTGAAAAAGATAGTTCTGAAAGACAAAAAACCTCAAAGACTCCTTAATTAATACCATCCTATGAATGAGTTACCCCAAGTTTGCTCAGAGTGGTGGCACACCTGAGAGCTCACATGTTTTGCACCCACCTCTGAAACTGCCTCACTCTGTGGCCCTGGGCCAGTCACTTAACTCCCCGTTGTTCACCGACTTGCGAAGGGGAGATAACGATCCCTGCCTACCACGAGGTGGGTTGTGGCAGGAAAAATTAGCTGTTGGCTTTTAAAGCACTTTAAAGATGTACTGCAAAGCATTAAGAGCACTTGTTTTTATGAAGACAGTAATGGTTAAAGGATAATTCTGTGCTCTTGCTGAATTTGTTAGTTTTAAAGTGTGAGTGTTATGCTTCCACAATACTCTATTAATCCAAACAAATTACAGAGCCTTTGTGTTCTGCGTGAGAAAGCCCATGAATTTACCTTTCTGTGGCTATGAGTGCAGTGGAAAGGATTTGAACTTCCCTTCTCACCTCAAAGCCTCTGGCAAACTGGTCACTGACATAATAAATATGCAGCATTTAATAATGCTTCACTTTTCCTCTTTAAACCATTAGTTGTTTCCTGCTTGACTAAGAAGAACTTCAAATCCAATTCATTAACATTTCTTTAAATAGCCCTCTTAACAATGCCGGGTTGGTTTCCTTGTTATGTTCTGTCACTAATAGCGGTTTTTACTTCTAACCTGTTATTAATTAGAAATAAAGACTGGATCTCTTCATTTCTGAATTAGCTTTAGTGCCTCTCTCCTTGGATGCCGAAGAGGGTCTTTTTTTTTTTTTTTTCTTTAAAGCCTAGTGTGCCGTGTTATATAATTGTTCCTGGGGTAAATAATTTAGCTGGTCAGAGCAAGTGCACTTCTCTGTGCCTCAAGTGGTCAGCCCAGCGGCGGGCAGCCAGGCGTGCCAAATCCCAGGCAAAAGAGGAGCACAGCTGCATGAAACTTTCATTAGGGCCGCCGAGGTAAGAGGCCTCTTCTCGCCGGTGCTGTTGGCGTGACCCCGGGGCCGCCACCACTGCCGCTGGGGCAGCCGCGTCTCTGCCGTGAACAGGC
The DNA here is from genome assembly GCA_013401335.1 of Brachypteracias leptosomus. NCBI lineage: Eukaryota > Metazoa > Chordata > Aves > Coraciiformes > Brachypteraciidae > Brachypteracias > Brachypteracias leptosomus. Next base: position 244,891 of record VYZX01007308.1, on the reverse strand, counting down.
GCAGAGCATCTCAGCCACCCTAATCTTTTCTTCCCCTACTTCAAAGCTTTCTGTGTTGCATCTCGGTCTGTAATTACCCTTGAGGTATTTCAGGCTTGAAGCGACACCGGGAAAATTGCACTTCCCGATAATGGGAGGCCACAGTTGTGTTTAATCAATTATGTAGTTGGTCATGAGACTGGTTTTTTAGTTACTAGAATTTTAAGGCCAACCCTTTCTGCCCTGGCTGAGGAGAGTGGCGATACAGAATTAAAGGAACACTATCCATTTGATGCAGCTTAATCTGGGCTTTACCTGCTTAATTAAAAACCTGCTGCCAATGCCCACTTACTCCTCCATGCTCTAAGCAGCCAGCCGAATGCCATGCTGTAATTTCCTAAGCAAAACTGCTTAAGTTAGGTGGAGCTGCAACACTAATTTTTACGGCTATAAACAGATCCGCTCAGCAGCAGCAGCGTCTCCAGATTCATTGGGGCTGGTGGCAGTGCTGTAGTGCAGGGCTCGGAGGTGTGGAGATGCTGGAGAGGAAACGTGAGCCGAGCTGGGAATTGCAGGCAGGCGGCCTTGCTAACTCGCTTTGAAAGATACATGACAGCCCAAAGCTGCACTCCTCAGAAGTAATGGAGTTGGTCGGTGGGGGCCGGGAGTGAGGGAGTTCCAGTGGAATGAATTTGGATGATGCTAACTCGCCGGATGCTCTGAGATGTGTAGTAGCTGGTGGTGGGAAGGTCTTGCTTTGGGAAGCTGGTAATAGTGCTTTAGGCCATTCAAGGTTAAGTGATGGTGTACACCCATCCTTACAGATACAGCATGTTGGGTTGTGATGATAAGCTGGCAGTGTGGCTCTACTGGGAAGGAGAGGAGTGTTCAGGGAGAGGGAACCTGCCCACAGGGCTGATGGAACCTGTCCTGTGTCATTTGTTGAGCCCACATGAGCTATGTGACTGGGCTGGCTTTCCCCATACTGGGGCTGACTCTTCTCTGCCTCCCAATTTCCCTGGTCTCGCTCCCTCCAGCCAGGGAGAAAAGAGCCCCTTCCTTCCCTCTGTGCTACTGGGTGCCCATTTGCAGGCAGGAAGGAGGAGTGGCACAGGGGGACCAGGCCACATCTATGCTGGTAAGGAGAAGATTTCACAGTGCTCTTAAAGCTTTGTAGTGAGGCTGGACACTTGCCTGGGACATTTGGTGTCTTTGAGGCTTTGGGAAATCCCTGTAAGGCTGAGGATGTTGCCAGATCACAGAATCACAGAATGTCAGGGATTGGAAGGGACCTCAAAAGATCATCTAGTCCAATCCCCCTTCCGGAGCAGGAACACCTAGATGAGGTGACACAGGAAGGCGTCGAGGCGGGTTTGGAATATCTCCAGAGAAGCAGACTCCACAACCTCCCTGGGCAGCCTGTTCCAGTGTCCTGTTACCCTCACTGAGAAGAAGTTTCTTCTCATATGTAAGTGGAACCTCCTGCGTTCCAGTTTGTACCCGTTGATGTTCGCGCTTAGACCTTGCTGCTGGCTGAGTGTAGACTGAACAACCACTGAATTACCCACATGACTGCTGTTAGAGTGTCCAGGCATCCCCTTGCCTCTTCCACCTTCTGGCTTTCTTATCACTGGATCACTGGAGAAGGGGACTTTCAAAATCCAGAACATCTTAGAAATTCATACGTTACATTAGTTCCCTCTGTGCCTGCCAGCTCATTGCCTGTGATGCCAGTTTGTGGCAGAAATATGATTGTCTTGAAATTTAAGCTGTCCAGAAGAGTTGATGATACGTGAGGAGGTATTGACGGATCTATACACTTATACCTCTTAGTACAAATTCTTCTTTCTCAGACAGCATTATAGATAACTGTCCCAGGAGAAGGCAGCTTTGAATATCTGATGTACTTATATGGTTACAAGTGGGATGTCTGTCTGTAGCATGGAAGGTAGGTTATTCCTTAGGCCTTTTCTCTCTCCTCTAATTTTAGACTAGTAGCACTAGGCAGGAGTTGTTGTTGCTAGTCACACAAAGCCAGTGGGCCGGCTGGTTGGGAATCACACGTTGCCCTAACCCAGTTTCAGTTATTCTATTAATACACCACTGGAGCCTGGCTGGAGTACAGAGTCCTCTGTGGACAGACCAGTAGCAATGTCTCTCTCCTGGAGCAATTATAGGAGAGGTTATACAAAGATGATAATTCAGATAAAAGTGATCGGAGGGGCACAGTAGAGAGAAGAAGAACCACTGGGGGCAAGTCAGGTTGGAGCTTGAATCTGTATCCCCTGGGCAGCTTAGTGGATAATGTGGTGAAAAAATGTATCTCACAAGTCCAAGAATGTTCTTGGAAGAAGTAAAATAGCCCTTAACCTAGCAAAACTGAATCTCTTCTTCTCCTCACATCATTCCCATGTGAGCAGTGGTGAGTCCTCTTGAGCAAATCTCTGGTGTTAGCACTGATGGAGCTGCAACTCTTTCTGCCCCGCTCAGGGTGGTTGCTGCTGTAGGTCCAGGCATGGGTTTAGGCAGTGTGAGCAAGCTGGTTTCAGCCCAGATCCGTCGCCTGATCATGTTCACCATATCATTGCCTGCACACTTGTGCTGTCTTAATGTGCTCGTGGAGCTCCGGTGTGTGTGTTGCTTCATTGCTGATTAGGCAGATGGGCTGATACGAGACCAGTCCCTGGAGTGCTGCTTCCATACCAGTGATTTAGCTGTGTAACTCTCTGTAACGAAGCTTATTGAGGATGGCAGCCTGGGCTGTCCTGTGGAATTCCAGATATGTTATTTTGGTTCTGAGGACATTTTTAAAGGATTTTAATTATGTGCATGGTTAATAAATGTCATGCTATCCATCTCCAGTCATGCATGCACACGCAGTGTGCTGCTCAGGTACCCACTGGCCCGTAGTGAGGATGATGTGCAGCCATATTTGTGGCATATAATTACTTGCCTTGCTTTTGGGGCAAGCACAGGATGAGATTGTTCCCTCTGCCCCTGGTAGTTGCCATTTGACAAACCAACACACAGAGTATGTGAATCTTTAATGTATCTGCAGCTGAGAACGGAAGCGGCTGCTGCCCTCTCCGCAGTCAATTATACCATCTTAATTTGCACTGACACAAAATTAGTTTTCCCCCCCACCTTATTTCCTCATACAAAGCAAGGATAGAGTTTGTTACTGTAGAAAATGAAGGTGTCGGGGGGCAGCTTTTAGACCTGAAAGATGAAAGAATGGTGATCATTCTGTTCTTTTGGGTTTTGCAAGGCTATTTGTTGAACAAGCTGTTTCCTACTTATCCCAAGTCTTGCCCATATCTTGTGATGGTGGCTTCTGAGGGAGATGTGTTGAGGTGGAAGTTGTACCTTCCTGGTGGTTCACATCAGTTATGTTCAGGTTGCCACGGAAAATGCCAGCTCCAGCAGCACAGGTGAGTCACAGAACTGTTGCTGTTTTCTTTTGGGATTGTAATTCTTCCTCCACTTAGGAAAAAACTGTTTCCATTGCACCCTACTAGGAACACACCTTGAAAAGTCCTCAGATTTGTCTTCAGATATAAATGGCAGTTCTGAACACAGTGAGGCATGTGCCTGGAATTTCCTGCACAAGTGCACAAGAGAGGTGTGATAATACGTGTTTCTCACCCCAAATTTGTATTTCTCTTTCTGTACTGTTCTGTTTTGGTTTGGGTTTTTTTCAGTGACCACCGGCTATGACCATATGGCTTCTCTTCTGTTTTCCTCTGTGTCTTCTGCCCCCCTGTTCTGAACATATTATAATGTTCATGAGACATTTTAATATCAGTTCTGGTCTTGCCTAGCAGCATAAAACATCTTGTGTATTTGCATTTTTTAGTTTAATCATTATCTTAATATTTTTGGGCAGTAGCCACAGAATCTTTTTCTCTCTGTCTCATCTTTAAAGCAACAGTTCATGCTTCTCTGTACCATACCCCCACCATTACACTTGCTTTAATAAACCCATAGCTCAGTCGTGGTTTTGAAAGAGGAGACGACAGTAAACCTGTCTGTAAGACATGGTTCAGAAGCTCCTGTTGCTCCAGTCATCTTGGAACAGGCCTTCAATGTTGACATTTATTAGTCAGAAAGAACTATCAGATCCTAGCTAAGGACACCTGCAAATGTAACTCCAACGGAGGGATGTTCTGGCATTAAACAAGTTCTGAAGATTAAAATAATCCTGGAAAGCCTTGAATGGGCAGGCGAGCTCTCTATCTTTTGTACTCTGGTTACAGCAGAGCCATTGCTTTTTTTTTTCCCAAATGTGAGTTATATCTTAGGTGATGTAGCCCAGAGAGGAAGTGTCCCCATTACCAGAAACTTCCTTTTTCAAATCCAGTTTCACTTTTCCAGCCCTGGGGCTAAATTGAGTCTTGATGCAACTGCTGTTAATTTGGGTGTACTTACACCAATTGTGCCTGGGCTAGGTTTGGTCCTGAATGTCAAACTCACTGTTAGCATCTTGGGATTACCTCATGATCTCCTTTGTAATCCTTTTACAAACATATTTTCTTTTCAGCTCATGACAAACCTAATTAGTGGTGTTTTCAGTAAATATGAATACCTATATTGAAAGTCCTTTCTCAAATACAGATTTGCCATGACCTAACATTAGTTTGACCTTCTGTAGCATCTCTCAAGAAAGTATTTTGCTCACATCGATTAATCAAACTTCATAGCTTTTACTCTAAGTAAAAATTTATTATCCCTAGGTTAGAAACAAAAAGGTTAAGGGTCAGAAAATATTTTCAAAATCACTAGAAGATGGAAAACTACCGCTAAACTCTCCTAGCTTTTAGACCTCTGCCTTGGCAGAGGTATTATCCAGATGCTTTCCTTACTGACATTCCTGTTCTCTACTAGCACATTCCCATTTTCTTTTCCTCGTTTGTCTTCCCTTCAGCTTTAATATTCCAGAGCACTTGCCTTTACTGTCCTGCCAAAGTCTGAGAAAGGGAGAGAATCAGACCCTGCTCAGGTCTTTGGAAGGCCTGAGCACTCTGGAGTCTGAGGAACATCTTATTAGGTCCAAAATGGCCAGAACAGGTACTTGTTCAGAGAGGTCTTCTCCAGCAGAGGAAGTGCTTACCCCCACCTCATTCTGCTCTGGCAGTGATTTACATGCCTTTTCTATGGAAACACCTTTAAAAACGCGTGGATAGGACTGAGAAGGAACCAGCTGTGGTGGAATTTTCAGTGCTTTACATGAATCTCGATGTTTTACCTCAGTTGAGAGGAGAAGTGAGGTTGCCTCTGGGTACACAGGGTACCCAAACCTGCCAGACACCTCTCGGCTGGCTGTAGCGCCCTGTGGGGCACAAACCTGCCTCTTCTTGCCCCGTGATGCCAGCATCGTGCAACCCTGAGGTTCTCAACACCAAAACTGCTGCCTCTTATCATCTAACATCCCCTCACACCAGAATCTGTTGTGATAGCCACCAAAAGTACCTTTTTAGATGTCATTCATTGTTCTTCAGTGGTAAGTTATTATTTAGAGAGAGATCTGGCTTCAATTATTCAGATAAAAGATGCTGGGTAGAATTACAGACCAGACAAGCTAGGCTGGCTCGTCACAATCTTTTAGGATTGCCTTTTTTTTTTTTCTTTTGAGGAATCTTAATTTTTTTCCCTCTTAGAGAAAATGATTCATAATCATAAATGAGTGCTTGGAAAATGTCACCTCAAGGTACTACAGATGAGGCCTTCCAAGCTTATGATGCTGTAGAGGAGTTAGCTAATGTGACTTTTTTTTTCTTTGCTCATTTGTTTTCTCTTTGTGGAACAAGGGCTTCCGCTTCACTCAAAATGAGAAAAAAAGCATTTTAACAAGCTAGATAGAGAAAGCAGAAATGTTCTGTTTTCTTTAGATGTTTCATCTCTGATATTTCTACATATTCCATGATAATCTACAATCCAAGCAAAATTATACTTTTCCTCTTTTAGGTATTTGAGAATTTTCCCCCCCCCCACTTACACTGTCTTCTTTAAGCTAAACAAGCCTCCTCTGCAGATCATATGACTGTTTGGATTACTAAAGATGCTTCTTCATGGATTATGAATTTGTTTTAAACTTATTTCTTTTCTGTAACACAATTCTGACTCCTTAGCTTGCTCTCCTGTCCCTGGAAACTCTTGGTTTGTATCTTCAGTGAAATATACCGAATTAAGACTAGGGGTTTTTCTCATTTGTTTTTTATTTGTATGTGCTGATAGTAACTGTTTTCTCAGGGTTTGATTCAAAGGCTCCATTCAATTGAATTACAAATCATGGCAAACAGGACTGGAAGGGATATCAAGAGATAACTGATCCAAACAAGACCTACTGTATCTATTTAGTTTCTGACAGATGCTTCTCTAATCTACTCTTAAAGATCTACAGTCACTATTTTTGCTCTTAAAAGAATTTCCTAGCACCCAACTGATTTTTGCCTTTCTGTCCATTCTTTCTTCTCCTGTCCACTATCTCCAGAGAGAACAAAGCAGTTCCCTCCCTCTTGGAAAGAGTCTTCTGTACAACTGAAGACCCTTTTCCTACCTCCCTCAGTTTCTCAAGGATCAACATCTCCATTTTTCCAGGTGTCCCACATGATTTATGTTTCTCTCATTTGAGTTCTAGCTGTTGGATGTCCATCTTTGACTCCTGCACCCAAAAGTGAATGCAGGACTCCACCTGACTCCTACCATTGCTGACTGTAGAGAGGGATCCCAGTGCTGGAGGGAAGCCACAAGACCTGCCCAACCTGCGTTCAGCAGACAGCCAGCACAGCATAGGTAGCTTAGGACTTTTCTTCTTGGTCTCTTCATAGCTGCTGCTTCAGATTAAGGCTTCTCTAAATTATGCCAGAAGCAATCAGTCATGTTAAAATATTCCAGAAGCCAAAGTCTGTCTGTGTGTGGGAAACTTAGCCACGTGCTTTATAGCAATGGCCAAGGGAGATGGTGTAGGGCTTCTGACACCTGGGAATTAGTCTGCTGATTAGATCTTTCACTGGTGGAGCATAAAATATTCTCCCTCAATGTATTTTCTGTAACTTAGCTGTTGATAGCTTGCAAATATCTTGGTTCTATCCCTTAAGCACTTCTGAGGGAATGTTCATCACCTGTTTTTCTTCAAATGACTTCGGAAAGACCAAAGAGGAGCTGACATGACAAATCATAGGGTAAACCAGATTATTAGAAGCAAGAAGGCATCCTTCAAAATGCTGAAGTTGTGTGCTCAAGAAAGAAAAGGGAGGACAAGGCTCACAAATCTTTAGGAGCCCTTTGAAGGAGTCCCCAGGCAAATGAACAAAGAGATCTGGGTGATATGGTCCTCAGGGAATTCACAAAGGCATTTGAAAAAGTGCTTCACCCAAGGGTCTTACAGGAAATAGCCTCCATAAGTTTCTGACATGGGTAAATAATTGTTTAAAAGATGGGAAACAACGAAGAGGAATAGAGAGGTCATTTCCACAGAGCCTTGCCGAGGTCTCTGCTACAGCCCATATTGTTTAGTATTTTCATAAATGTTCTAAAAAAGCAGGGTGAGCAATCCAATGACAAGTTTGGAGGTGAAGCCAACTTATTCAAGATAATAAAGGCAAGGGCTGACTGCAAAGAACTGAGGAAGTGCCTTTTCATATGTTGTCCCTGAGCCATGGAGTGGGAGATGAAATTCAGTGTGGATAGAAGAGAGGAAGAGAGGTGGGGTGAAAGTTCCAGCATTGCATTGATGGCGATGAGCATGGAATTGAATGCCATCACGTGGGAAAAGAGGTGTGGTTGTAACATTGTGCTTTGAAAGCATCACCTCAGTGCTTAGTATTTGTTAAAAAAAAAAAGCAGACTCACTGTTAGGAGCTATTAGTAAAGTAATAGAAAACAAAGGACGAGGCACAAAAGAGGATAAACTCTTCATTACTTTAGACATCCATACTTTGCCCACATCTTGAATACTTGGTTCAGTTCCAGCCCTTCAGACATATGGAAAATGAGAGATCAGAGTCAGAGAATGGCTTTGTATGAAGAATCATAAAATAGTCTAGAATTCTTTAGCCTGGGAAAGAGAGGGGGGATATGACAGGCAGTTGTATAATGATGACTACTAGCATTGAGATGAAGAACAAGGAATGATGGTTCATTGTTTCTTCTAACACAAAGTAAAGGAACATCAGATAAAGCCACCGAGTAAGGCTTCAGAGCAAACAAGAAGTGTTGCTGCCTCATGGCACACATAGCATACACAAGGAACTCCTTTCTGTGGGACCTCATGGATGCTGAAAATCTTCAGCTGTTTAAAAAGTGGCTGTTCACATTTAGGGGAGAAAAATTTTAGCAAGGGCTGCTCTATGCAAAGACACCATCTCTAGCTTCAGAAAATCTGTGCGCTGCGAATTGCTGGAGGCTGGGAGGGTGTTTGGGGAAGTATTATTGTGTGGGCTGGATCTGTTCTCTTCTCTGGGTATCTGCTGTTTGTGACTGTTGGAGACAAGCCACTGGGTTTGCCTTTGGTCTGATACGAAGCTGCTGCTGTTACGTTCGCTCTGTCATTCTTACAGATGTGCAGCCACTGCGCCTCTTACCAGTTGTAATGGATTGTTTTCAGTGGGAGAAGCAAATTGTCCAGTTACTCTCAAAGAAATCCAGCCAGGATAACGAGATCTGGCAATTTCAGGACCGTAGCAGTATAACCTAGAAGTAAAAGAATAAAATAAGGCTGAAAAAGACTCAGTCTCCTTTAAAGGAGTAGTAGGAGGGGGGAAAAAAATGCACCTAAACAGTCATATATCAGAGCGACATGTAAAATGTCCAGCTGAGGAGTGTTATTAATGAAGTGGTGAACTTTAAGTCCATGCATAACATGCCTCCAGTAGGAAGGTTCTTATTTCCAATGCCTAGGGTAATCTAGCAAAATCCAAGCCATATCTTTAATGAACAAGGTAGGCTATCAATCAGCATGGAGATGACACAAGCATTTCATACAAAAACAAAAGCCAACACCCCCCCACCTCCCCAAAATCAAGGCCACTGCAATGCCTCCCAAGGCTGCCCGTCCTCGTCAGGCAGGCAAAGAGTCATGAATCTGCATGTGACTGCTAAAGGCAGAGCTACTACTAAGTAGGTGGCAGTTTATTTTTAGCAACTGGTTTAAATTGTTCTGATATTGAATCTGCACCGTGCAGGGGTAACATCTTTAAAATGCAATTCTGTGGTAGGTGGCAACAATCAAGCTGAATTACTGACGTTGTAAGGAAATGAAAAGTCAAACTGCTGACCATGTGTATTTTATGGTATTTAATTAAAAGTAGATAACATAGTGTGAATGAACCACAAATCAGATAAAAATGGCAGTATATTCTCATATTTAACACATATTTGACTTGTGGTTGCTTGACAATTTACCAGAACAGGTCTATGACGGCCTCCAAATATAAAATCAGGAGCATAATTAAAAATACTGCAGGGAAGAAGCAATATTCAGTTCAACCCTGAACTACGTTAATCACAGCCACAGCTGTATCACTTCCATTCTCTTTAACAAGAACCTCATATCTCTTTTTTTTTTTTTTTTTTTTAATAAAAGAGGGAAAAAAAAAATGTCGAGGCTTTTGGTAAATCAGTGTGTCAGGTTTAAAAAGTTGAGAGTGTGGGGTGGGGGAGAAGAGGAGGAGCACAGGATAACTGGTTTAGTAGGAGCTGTGGTGCAGCTGCCTCAGCTTGGGGCTCATGTGTGGCTGTGCACTGGGACTGTGGCTTCTCTTCTGCTTTTGGCACAGGCTTGTGCTGTGGTGACCTTGAGAGGTTCATTTATTGCTGTGCCACAGCTCCTACCCCCATAAAGCAGAGCTATCCCTTGCTTTCTCTCCTTAGTCCTTGGCTAATGACCAGGAGAACGGAGCCTTGAGCTCAGCTGGGCACTTCTGCACTGACCCCACTGTTTCAGGGGCATTTAGCTCAGCTCTCCTCCCATACACTGATCTATGACATGTGCTGTCTGCTCACTGCTCTACAACAAGAGAGGGAACACAAGCTGGACTTGGGTTCCCAGCAGTTTTTCTTTCATTATTTCTCCCTTCAAAAGTACCACAACCCAAGTTAGTGAGACTTTGCTGGGCACACAGCGTGGTGTTACTGGTGGTTCCCCTGTGCCATGGGGAGGTGGCTTTCACAACTTGGCAGAGAAGATGTGGTACCACATGTATTTTTGCTAGAATTTAGTTAAAAAGTCTCAAGTTCTTTCTGTAACTCCAGAGACAGCTCTTAGAGAATGAGTGTTCAGTCTTTTCTTGTTTGATGGCTGTCAGCACAGCTTTCAGCCCAAATAAATAAAACCAGGCTCTCCATTCAAAGGGAGAGGAGGGGGAAAGGGAGTTCAGGCTTCTCATGCTCACCTTTAGGATCCTCAGAGGCAGTGCCTGCCAACTTTACAGCTCCAGGCTCTGACTCCCCTCCCTCCCCAGCTATAAGATGATGTTTTCTGCTGTTTGAAGCCTGGATTGATTTGCTCACCAATCTGTATTGCCGCCTTGTCCTCACCAGAGTATGCAAATGTGTTGCAGTGTGACCGACTGTGGAGGAAGGAAAAACCTCTGCAGGTCAATGTGAGGAGTTTCTCCAGGTGACTCCGTCCCCTGGGAATCCTTGGAGAAAACCAGGTAAAATGAATTCATCCACGTTCAAGTTAAAAGATAATAATGTTTTGCTACTGTTTGCAACTGAACAGTTGAGTTTTGTGGGGTTTTTTCAGTGTATTGTGGTACTGCTGGGGCTCCCTGTGGCATCCGGGGATTTGTGCACAAAGGAGCTGCCTTTGGGACAAGGACTAAATCGCCTCCTCTCTTTCAGTGAAAGAATTCATGAAAGGATTTCCATGTTGCAATTCCCATTTCCCCCTCTCTTCAGTGGGTTACAGCTGATTAGGGGAGAGTGGGATGTAGGTCGTGGTGGCAGATTCCTATCGTCTAAATCTCCCTGCTATTATTTTTTACTGCTGGAAACATTAGTTGACATGCAATTGCAGTCATACCCACTAGTCTCCACAGACATTATTTATTCATTTGGAAAAGGCTGTTGTCTCCTTCAGTTTTGTGTGGAGTTTCAGGATTTCAAAGGCTCTTTTGGTGAAATTTTCTTGCACTGTGTACAGTATAATTCAATATTTCTTATCTCCTTTTAAAATCGGACCTTTTTGCTTATTCTTGGCTTCACTGTCTTGTAGCCTGAGTGAGTGTAATGCAACACAATGGACTTGCAGGTAATCAATAACAGCTTTGGAGGTCAGAGATGGTATTTGACAAACTTACACTCATGATTAAATATTCTGCTGAAGGAAATACTGAGAGGTTTTTTAAAAGGTAAACTCAGAGCTGCCCTGATGACCCTGAGGTTAGTATTCTGTGCTGCCACGTAGAGGAGCTGGCTCTGGAGTCCCTTTTTAGGCCAGTGGAGTCTCTGCTTGCTCCACAGATGGCCTGCAGCCTGCTCCCATTGCAGTCCACAGGATGCTCCTTTTGACTTCAGTGAGGGTAAAATCTTACCCAAATGTAGGGATGTAACCAAGCCACTTGGGTTAGGAGCCTTAACACCCTGGTCTCCCGTATCTGCTTGGTAGGGAGAAATTGCTAAAGAAAATCTCTAGGGATTATGTCTTTTTTTAAGAAATAGCTGGGTGCAAGTTGCTCTGCTACAGCTGTATGGATGTGATGGCAGGATTGACTTTGGACTAGATTTAGTCATCAGAATGTTGCCACCAAGTACTAGCAGCGAGAGCAACTTGGTGTACCTGGAGCAGAACTTCTAGTCCTGTTTTGTGCCAGCAGCGAGGAAAATCAGGGGATATGCTTCAAAGTTGCATGACTGCTCTGAAACAAAATTCTACATGTCAGCGCCCTTTTCGTCACTGCAGGGGCATGGCATGGTCTCATAAAATCTAGGTATCCTCATGTGTGTCTGAAGCTACGCCTGTTCTGGTATTGTTGCTGGTTTGCATGCTGCCAGTTGGTGGGAAGCTGGGAGATGCTTTTGCATGTTGATAGCTTAACTGAGAAGCTGTGAATTCAATGTGTTTGAGCTTTAATTCTGCGAATTGAGTAGTGCAACCATGAGGACACATGAGTTATCCAACACTGTGGATAATTCGTGGCTAGGAATGGTGATAGTTTGTCCATGGAAATGTATCTTTATGTCACCCAGACTCCCATAGTGAAAACCCTTTTCAGTGGTTGGACCTCTGTGGCATCCTTCACCCCAAGGGTTCAAAGGCACGGGGAGAAGAGCTAGAAATAAGAAGATTGTCTCCAGACTACTGGCAATGAATGCCTGGGGCAGAATGAGGTTGCTCAAACTGGAGGCTGATCAGGACCTGGGAGCGATAATAGTGGCAGGGAAGCATGGCGTTGTAGCAACAGTAGGAAGCAACAGCAGGAGATGATGTTGGCAAAAGTTTCCCGTTCTAGAAGTTAACTCCATGAATTTTCTGAAGTCATTCGTAGGCACTTTTGGGAAGTGATATTTGGGTGACAGCAGAACGAGTATATTTGTGGCGTGGCATCCCGGTGTGCCACTGAGCAGCTTGTCTCGCTGGAAGTAAAATGCAAGAGAAGTACATCATTTTGCACAGAAAACATTTCAAAAGGACACAAGCCGACAGAGCCATAAAACTTCTCTCTCCAGATGTTCTCCCCAGAGTCATTAAAATAGGTGGTCTTAATATTTACTTTTTGATCTTCAGTATGCTACCTTCCCAAAAGCCAGCAACAAAACACGTGATTAAACGTGTGCACAGACGAGGCTCGGTGCTGGGGCAGCAGCAGAGGGGGTCATACCAACACCTCGTTTAGTTTGCCACTCCATTTCCCTCCAACAAAACTAGCAGGCTACCTGCTGTCCCTTGTTTGCAATCTGCTCGCAGTAGAAGGCTTCAAAGCTCTTAAGGAAATGCATTTCAAATGTTCTTCCTGTTATAAACCATGCTGCCAGCGCAGTCATCCGACCATGTCAGAGAGATCCGTAAAAACGAAGATAGGCCGGTGTAAATCAAAAAGTGGGGGTTGAATCCGGAGAGTTTTGCAACTGCAGAGGGTGTCACATCCACCAGAACACAATATATAATGAGTATATAGCACACCAGTTACGGGAGCGTGACAAATGGCCTCGCAAGCACCACTCAGCTTTCATTTAGACTCCTTCCTTTCCCAGGCAGGATGGTAAGTCCGGAATGTCTCCAGTTTTTTGTTGCTCTGTTGAACCTCCTTGGCTGAGAGGAGAGACAGTCGAGTGCGTTATATGTGCATCCTCTCAGGTGTAATATGCAAGATCCATAATAATTCAATAATGTGAGAGCTCAGCTCTGGTGTTTGTTGGAAAAGATTTACTTGGCTTTCATTGGGATAATTACGACCGATTGTAATAAGCACGGATATAAACTCTTGATCTTTGCTCTGCTTTCAGAGCAGACTGCAGGTTACACACAAGTGGAGGACAATCACAACTCAGTTCAAAGTCTGGAGACTTCAAAAAAGTTCTTGGGGTGGCAACTCTATTTAGCAGATCATAATTTGACACTTTTTCTTCTCCATCACTTTATAATTGCTCTGAAAGTTTTATTTGCACAGATGATTTCTGGATTCCTGGGCAGGGCAAGTGCATTTTGCAGCATACCCTGGGTGGGAAGTAGCTGGGTTCCAGGTATCTCGATTATTTCATGGACAGAGCCTTGTGTGACTTTTCCTGAGCAGCATAACCATGTATGAGCTGCAGCTCTGGGGGCGCAGCAGTGTCCTGCCAGTGTCTGAGCTCCCTGAAATGCTGTGGAGGTGGTTGGTTTTTGAGAAGAATGATGTTCCCAAATCCTGATGGTCTATGCCTGCCTTCCCACAGCCTCTTGCTCCCCTGAATGGGCTGGGATATGGTATCCTCTGTTTTCCCTGACACTGCAAACAGGTTGAGATGATAGATGAAAGGGGAGCAGGACGAAGCTGTGAGTTAGTGCATTAGCCTTTCACTGCTGGAGTCCAGGGTTCAGAGTTTCCCTTTGAGCAAATGTGAAAATGGGCTTAATGGTTTCTTGCTAAATCCTTACTGGACATTTGGCAATATCATAAAACCACTGCACAATTTGGAAATGAAAAGCCTGAGACTTGGGAACAGGAAATCTGTCACTGAATGGAGCAGAGGTAGAAGGCAACAGAGGCAACACAACACCTTCATGGAGGTATTTCTAATAAGCCTACGCTTATTATACATCAAGTGCACCCACTAATTAAGGAATAATAAGAAAAAAAGATAGTTGCAAACCCTGACTATTTTTTTTCTCTGGGAAATGCATTAGACAATTGGAAAGTACACATAGTCCTATTATTCAGGTTAATTTACACTCACTCTCCTAGTCCACCACAAGAATTTATGAACCTGGCAGAGCTATAAGTCCCTTAACAAAGTAAACAAACTGTAACTCAGTCTCGTGTTCTTCCAGAGCCCCACCACCTAAGGGTTTGGGTGGTTTTTTCCGTTGGGGGTTTTGTTTTTTTAACTAAAGGTGAAGAGATGATTCAGTACGTGTTGCTACGTCTCTTTTCTCAGGGGCAAGCAATTCACATTACTGGAATTAGACTATTAGAATAGACTTCAAACACACAGTGAACCCTGGCAAATAAAATCCACTAGCCTTCAGCTATTGCTTGTCTTTGCACCTAGGAGGAGCCTCGGTAGAGTAGGTAGCCCTGGCCCACTGTGCTCTTTGCAATGGGCTCAGCCTTTTCTGAGCTCCCCTCCCCCAGGCCCAACAAATTTAGAGCAACAACAGGCAGATGATGATATCAAACGTAACTAAAATTATTCTGCTATCAGACCCTTATTTTAATCTCCTCCAAATGATCTGAAGCGGACTCGTTGGTCTGTACAACACATCCTCTCCTCCTGTATGTGTGAGGCACTTAAAGAAAGAAAGTTTTTCGCACCGTACACCAGACGACCTTGATGTGATAGACTGCAGGGTTTTGTGACACTGCACACTCAGTGCTATTCAACACTTTGCCTGAAAGGGAGGAAGGAATGGATTTATTGACTTGTGACTTTGACTCAGGCCTGTGTATCAGGACTGTTATTATGTGGAATGATTAGGCTGCAGTGTCAGGGACAAGTTAAACTAGAACAACAAAGGACCTCCTTAACCTTTACCTGGACACAAGGCCATTCATAATGACTTGCATGGTTTGGAAAACTAAGTATATCTTGCAGCACTCAATACTTGTGCAGCTACAGCAAATGAACAGAAATGGAAAAGATGGATTGCTGAAGGAGATGAAATGTAATTCAATTCTGCATAGTCCTGTTTAGAATACCGAGTTCAGGTCCGTGTCAAAAAGTGGCAAAGGCATCATCATTTTCTTTGGAGTGAAGCAGGAATTTAAAAACTGGATACAATAGATATCCACCCGGGAATCTTCTATTTTTTCAGGTGGTATAACAAATAATACTGTCTCCAGAGTAGCTTCCCTCATAGAGGTGTACATGAAACCATTATTAATGCTAATAATAGCTGGGTGCCAAATGTGAAGAGAAGGTCCTCAAACAGCAAGGGGAGTCACTCCCACAAAGCTGGTGGTGATTATGGTGACAATCCATATCCCATATGCTGTGTATCTCTTTTGTAGCTAGTGCTGCATGAGGATCCTGATGCAACAGTCCATTTGTGGTTTTATATTTGAGTCAAAACATCACTCTCCTTTTCTTAATGGTCATTATCACAACACATTATGAATGAGTCAGTGGATTTTGGATGGCTGAGATCTCCCCCCTGCTTGAGCTGATGATAGTCATGCCCCTGTTTTCAGGAGGTCTCAAATCAGGGCTGGGTGCTTTGCAGGGCTGAGCGCTCCTCTGCGTGTGTTGCCTGGACCCTGCTGCTGGTTTGAGAGTGCTTGTGCCTCGCAGGCTCCTCTCTTTCCCAGTACTGCTTATTGCTGCCATCCAGTTGAGGGATCACAGGAAATTTCCCATTTGTGAAGGATGGCAAAGGCCTTTTTTCCAGGAAGCTGTTATACAAGTCATGGTAAAAATGCCTGCAGAAAGAAGTTAAAATAAGCAGTATGTGATATGGGAGTGGAAGAAGTGATGCAAAATAAGTGTCTTAGTGGGGATATGAGCAAGCATGCTGCGTGGGGAAAGAGAGGCCAGTTTCTGATGAGATGCATTTGATCTCTCCAGTACTGTATGAACTTCTGAACTCAGCCCTCCCAAGTGTCCCTAAGTTGCAGAGCTTGGAGAAACCATAGCTAGCATCTTGTCTTTGCTCCTGTCTAGCACAGGTCCCCGAAAGCTACAGGATAAAGAGAATTATTCTTCTCTTCTGCCTTGATGTATGTGATGAGTGGGAATTTGTGTTTCAAGCTAAACATACCTGCTAGGTTTGAAAACAGCTGCAATATTACTTCTGACACTTTTTTTAAGTGCTCAGCAAAGCACACCATTTTCATGTGGGTGTAAACTGCTCTGCTAGCTTATATCTTTATAGCGAGGTTTGCATTTGGCTTGGTGCCCCAAAAAGCACCATCACCTCTATCCTCCCTTTCTCCTCTACTTTCTGCTTTCTCTCTGAGCAGAAAAAAGCCAGATGTCACCCAAAACCTTTGGTCAGCCCGGTGCTGGTCAAGCCACTGCTCCCAGGGGCAAGATCAGCTCGTCACATTGCCTCCCTAGCAGATTTCAGCAGGTTAGAGCATTTTCTGCAACCATAAATCCTGGATCTTTTAGCTGTCAACTAAGAAACAAACCCTATAGAGAGGATATTTCTGTTTATGCTGGGCAAATGGTTCTTCCGTTTACAGGAATGAGGTGTAGTGAACCTATAACAATTCTTTACTTCATTTTGGAGGGTTGGGGTTTTTTTTTCCCCTAATGAATACAATGGAGCAAAATTGCAGCGTGTCTTCTGTTAAAAGGGGTTTGCTACCTTTCATGGGCGTGAGTTAATTTAACAATAACTGCATTTCCCTGGTGCTGTTACAAAATAATGCTAGTTTTTGCGATGGCTGCATCAAGAGCCAGGCATGGAGAGGAGCACTGTAGATGTGCTAGAAATACAATTAACAATAAGGAGTGGAAGAATTTCTGGGTGAACCAGATTGATATTAGAGATGGACAAACCAGAGCAGCTGCAGTTTGTTTTGAATTTTCCACTGCTTACCTGAACTCAGGTCTTCTAAACCAGAAGTTTCAAAGAAATAATCTTTCTCTTCAGATTGTGGGATGTGGCATTTGGACCTGGTATGTACCTGTACTTACTCTCAGAGGTTTTGGGGTTGACTCTCGCATTCCTCTTTGCTACACAGGCCTTTTACTACTCCTTTTAACCACCCTTAAATTGGTTTGTTGAAAATATTACCATTTCATGCTGCCTTTATCATTTGAGCTAGTTTTGTGCAGGTTTTCCAACATCAGGGAACTACAAGGGTTTACTGTCTAAGCCTTTATTAACTGCTCAGTCCCTTGTTTAGCCTGTGAATGACAGTGAGTTTTTCTTTGTCGTTCACATGCTGCTTTCATTTTGTCATATCAATATTGCAGCAAATTAATTAACTCCTGTTCATTTTTTTTGTTCATTTACATCAGAGGGCAGACTGTCTAGGATTTCCATAGGAGACAGGAGGGAAGGGCACCCTTGTTCTGCTCCCAGCTCTAGGGCTACCTCAGCATGCCTATGGGTAAATTCACCTGGTGTAAATCTTGCCTCCCATCTCCCAAGGTTGGGGGTTCATGTGTGAGGGCCTCTTTTTCTAAGAGTCAGGATTTGAAGGTGCTATTGTGTATAAGGGCACCACAAGCCCTTAGGTACAATAGGCTTTCAGGAGCAGGATCCTTGTTCTTCTTGCAAGATGCCAACAACTTGCCTTTTGTTCAAAACAAGATGGACATTTTATCTTGAGCAATTTTGATCTCCTAAAATTACACATGTTGGAAAGAAGGTAGAACCTAATGTCACACAGAAAAGCCAATGGGGCTGTTACTGTTCTAAGAGGGTGAGAAATACAACACGTCCAAATTAACATTGTGAGAGGAAGAACTTTAAGAGGAAGCTGCCAAATATTTCTTGCACATTGTGCATGAAATGAGTTGTTTTAGTCAGTACTATACAACATTCATGCAGATAAAGGGTTTAGTGTTTGCATCATTTCTTTTTCTCTTTGTAAGTACTGAAAATTGTAAAAGAGTAAAACTGCCTAAGTATTTTTAAGTGAATTCTATTTTTACTGATAGCTCTTCAACTGTGATGATCTTAGAAGTTTTGCAGTGATGTGGTTGCCCTGCAAGAGATCGTAGCCAGCAGAGAGGGCAGTTCCTTTACAGTTTTGGTTCTCTTAGGATCAGGCATCTACTTCCAAAAGCTACCGGTCTCTGCAGGCACCAAAAGATCAGCAACCTCCAAATGATTTCAGACAAATCACCGTTTGTGTCAAAAGAGGCTAGAGGGGATGTTCAGAGCAGCATATTAAATATAAAGCAGATAAAACATCCCACATTTGCCAGAGTTGGCACATTCCTTTCTTCAAGTTTGTTCCCAGTTAAACATTGTGTGTTTGTGACTTTGACTCAAAGTGCACTGGACATACTGTTGGGGTTTTTTTAAGAGATTATGAAAAGAAGCCAACAGGGTGAAGGAGAGAAAAGATGTAATCAAAGAACTACCGAGGGAAGCTGAAGGGAGGAGGAAAGTCAATACACAAGGAGGAAGATACTGAAAAGAACAACCATTTTTCACCATTTTAAGAGAGATGCACAGGTACTGACTGGCTCCAGGTGCCTGGAGCTGCTCGGGTGGGAAAGGTGATCCCTCAACTCATTTACCAGCCCTCGAGATCCCCTGGCAGCCACACCACTGGCTGCAAGTCGAACCTGCCTGTGGTAGTGCTGGCTACTCAAATCCGCAAATTCTGGCATCTAGCAATTTCGAGAGTTCAAGGTTAGGAGGAAAGATGTAGGGTGGGTTATGTGTTATATAAGCAATGGTGTTATCTGGTTAAAAAAATCAGAAGTTGCTATCTTTAGAGCACCTTTTTTTTCTGGCACACGTGGAAGGGACTTTGAGGAAGATCATTGTGCACATCTCTCCATGCTAAGGCAACATCTCCTGCATCTCTAGCAAGAGAAACTCCACGTGGCTTTTGCCAAGCTCTTCCAGAGCTTCACTACTTCTGCTGTTGGAAAGACTTTTCCTAATATGGGACTCGAATCTTCTCTGCTGCCAGCTTTTTCTTGTCCTTTTGGTCATGGGCATGGAAAACAGGTTGTTCCCTTCCTCTTTGCTGCAGCCTTTTATACGCTGGCAGACTGCTATCATGTCTCCCCTCAGTCTTCTCTTAAGAGCAAATAACCCCACTGTGTTCAGTCTTTCCTCACAAGTCATGGGTTTTAGACCTCTGATTGTTCTCCTCCCTTTTCTTCTGAACTCTCTCCAGTTGGGCCATGCCTGTGGGAGAGCACAATGCCCCGGGTGAGGCCTCCCTGGCACTCAGCAAAGTGCAAGCCTTGCTTTATGAGTCTTGCAGACTCTACTTCCCTTTAAACACCGCAGTGTGGTATTTGCCTTTTTCTCAGCTGCATACTATTGTCAATGTATGTTCAGCCTGTGATCCACAGCCCTCGGCCCTCTGGTTTCTTTTCTGCAGAGCTGCTCTCCTGGAATTGTTCCCTCTTCGCTGCTCGTGTAGGTTAATGCATAGGGTAGATGGAGCAAACACCTTCTCCATCTCCTCCTGCCTCCAAATCCACTTAATGTCAATTTTACGCTTTTTCTACTCAATATAGAGTCCAGGTGTTGAGGGAGTGTTGAATATCAAATGGATGGGATGAGGTCTTTATTAAAATAACAAGGATAGGGTAAGATGGCAGGGATGCAGCAGCAGGAAGTAGTGCATTGGTTTGGGTTTAGGTAGTAAAACATTGGACTTTGCTCTCATCAATGGTCTTCCCTTTGAAAATCGAAAGCACTTAAGCTGCAGGAAAACAAACATAAGCACCAGTTATTTTTTTAGCACTTCTGGGTGATTCCCTCAAGCTGGTGTCTATCTTGCAATTTGTTTTTTCAGAGGTTAGGCATGTTCACTATTTTTGGGGGTTGGAGACTGCTTTCTGTGCAACACAAGAAGGTCTGTTCCAACCTGGTGCTGGTCCATGACTGGACAACACAAGTGACTGGCATAAATCAGTACTGGCCCTCCAAGCAGGTCATTCCTTAGCTCCTTCTTAGTGGTTATACCACAATATGTTAGTTATCTCAAAATCTTTTCTGATAGGTATGGAGTATGCTTGGAAGCAAGAGATACGTCTGCCTATATTTTACTGTATGTAGAGGGATATATTTAGGGGGAATTTTTTGTGTGCACTCTGCGGCAAGAGAACTTGAAGGTTCAGCTTCAAGGTGCTTCAGTGAGGCAATGGCTCCTGCCAGGGGAGTCAGCACATCAAAATGTTGCTTTCTCTGGCAGAATAATGGAGATCTGGTACAGCACCTTCTAATTTTTCAAACAGCACAAAGTGCAATTCCAAATTAACCAGCACACCTCCACCTTAATTTTTCATTTTACTTAACCTCTCTGTGTCTGTTTCCCCATCTGTAAAACGGAGATAATACTTACCTACCTC
Organism: Brachypteracias leptosomus; assembly: GCA_013401335.1. Classification (NCBI taxonomy): domain Eukaryota; kingdom Metazoa; phylum Chordata; class Aves; order Coraciiformes; family Brachypteraciidae; genus Brachypteracias; species Brachypteracias leptosomus. Next base: position 224,272 of record VYZX01007308.1, on the reverse strand, counting down.
ACAGGGATGTTATGAGGATTAATTAATTGATGTTTGTACAGCGCTTTGAATATGCAAAGCGCTATATGTGCTAAGTATTATTATTTAGTTTAAATGCAGCCGAACAGGTTTTGAATGCTGGGAGAGAGCTCTGTCAGTGACACCAATCTATCACAGTGTGGCTAATGACACAGCTTGGGGAACCAGGCAGGCAGTTTTCTTATTCTGTGCCATAATTAGCCAATATCAATAACCAAAAAAACGCCTTTGCAAGAACTGCAGAGGTTGACCACTATGGGATCGCTGCAGAAATCCTGATCTAAATGCCTTGCAGTGGGATCAACCAGTAGCAAATGGATCATCCTTAAAAATCACTCAGCTCAGATGGGAATTCAAAGTATCGTAGGGCTGGGAGAACACCGTAGTGCTCCACAGAAAAAGTAGAGCATTGTCTGACTTCAGAGCATGAATAAATATGAACAAAATATTTAGGGAGGGATCTTTTTGTTCAGCGTGGCATCCAGCCCAGCTTTTGCAGACGTGGCTGAGAGCATCACCTGCCCCCCTGTGTGTGTGCAGAAGGTCTCCAAGCTGGTATTTGTTCTGCTGTGTTAACAAGCGGTGGTAGCCCCAGCAGCAAAGGGGACTGTCTAGCTGGGAATACAAAAGGCTGGTTAAGAACTGGTAATGTGGGATGTGTGCACATGCACTGGGGGAGAGGAACTTCTTCCAGGAAATACAAGGAGATACTCTATAATTTTTCTCTTGGCCGCAGATTTATTTCAGTTTTAGTAGTTCTTATTCAAATTCATCAGGGGTAATTAATGAAAGATATAGGAAGGCCAGCGCACACCTAGGATCCTCTGTTTGCAGCTTGAATTATGTTGAGCTGTTTGGTCTGTTGGTTCACTACCTCAAGCCCAGTGCAGTATTGTCATCCTTTGCTTTACAACACAGTCATTATATCCCTAAACCACATTGTGATACACTGTGGCTTCTGTTTACGACTCCCGAAACTCCCACTCCATATATCACCTGCCATAAAACCCATCAAACTGCTGCTAGTAAAATGGTGCACAGTGGTCTAAGTAGGAGCCAGGCAAATTGTGTGATACCCTACTGTGGTTAATGAGAGTGAAAATGTGGTTAGGATTTTATTCAGGCGATGTTCATTTGCAGGGCCATTGTAGTGAGGTGGCAAAGAAAAGAGTCTTTTGTTAACCTGAATGACAATATATTTTCTATTGTACGAAGTCGCTGAATACAGAGTTTGCCAAGTTATACATCAATTGTAAATAAGTCAAACTGTGACCTTGAATGGCTACATTTTTATTGCTTGGGGGTCTTGAAAACTAATTAATACACGGAGATGTTATAGCGACCATATGAAACCTGTTACCAGAATTTAAACCGTTGTGGAGCAGTTCAGACCAGTCGTTGACAACTACAAAAATATAAAAGTAATCTAGATGTGTGTGTCAGGAAGATTCTTCTGGGTTTTTTTCTGATTTTCTGTTCAAGGGCTGTTGGGATGAATGTGATGTTCAATTGTGTAGGGTTGTAGGGGAAATAGAAATTGTGGTGGACATGTGGTCCATCCTGCAGCTCCCAAAATGGTGACACTGAGCCCTTCTCCAGGTGGGTGGTGAAGGCTGCTCCCCATTTAACCAATACTTTTAGCCTCTGAGGCCAAGGGCATGCTCAGCTGCATCCCAACACTGTCTTGGGCTTGAACCCAGGGTGTAAACATTTCCCTCTCCTCCCTTCTCCTTCCACTTTGGTTTATGGAGGGAGATCTGGGCATGTGGGACCAGCTCATGGTCAGGGCGGGCGTGGGGACGCTGCAGTAGCTCATGCTACATGATGTAGAGGTGGCCAGTGGGTCCATAAGGTGAGGCAAAGCTCTCAATAGCAGGCTTCATGTCCTCCTGGGGCAAACAAATGCAAGCTTAATTTCGCAGTCCAAAGGGAGACTGTAATTTCACAAGATACTTCAGCACTTAGGCAATCTTAAATATGTTTAAAAAAAAAGGCCACTGAGGCCAACAGAACTTTTCACATGCTTAAAATTAAGCATGTGATAAAACCCCTTCCTTGTTAAATCCCGAGTGGTGTAAAAATTGTCAAAGCAGTTGTCAGTTGATTAGTTTCCACAGTTCTTCTCATGTTTCTGCTTGTAGTTGTCTCATTCATTAAAGTGGGATGTAGTTGGTTGATTCCCCCCTTCCTTTTAATTACAAGACCACATCTTTAGTGATATGTAGCTTGAAGATGGGAGCTGAGTTTTACTTTAGATTGAAATTTTTACATACATCTTGCCTTAGGTAAAAAGTGGATTTTCCCTCCCCAGCCAACGGAAAGTAATTGAAGGAAGGCGTGTGTAACAAATCCCAAATTCTGGAGCTGTGTTGTGTGTTTTTTGACTATTTCTGCTGTTGTACAAAAAAATTGCATTAAATTAAAAAGGCCTATTTATAAAACAAACATTTTGTAGGCAAAAAGGAAACGCAACCATAATAAAATTGTCAGTCTCAGCGGAATGACTGTATTGTACTGGGCTTTCGAAGAAAATCAGGCTGGCTCCTTCAGAGGAAATCTGATTTCAATTTAAGAGTCTTATTGAGGAAAACAGCACCACAAAAGGGGAAATTAAACCATAAAAAGTGCATTAAGATAATGTTAAGGATCTAACTTGCCACCACAAAAAACAAAGCAGTCTGAAGTTGAGATAGAAACTTTATCCTGAGCGCATCCTCCTGGGTCAAAGTATCACAGATGCCACCAGAAGCGGTGGGAGGGGATGGGATGGGATGTGTGCTCAAGTGCTTTTTGTTTCCTCCCTGTCTAGTTTAGTGGAACCGCTACAACCATAGAGAGGGAGCTGGGTTATTTTGTGGCTCATGCACCACCAAGAGATTAAAATCTTAGAGAAACCAGAAGCCGTGTTAATCTGATGCTTTTATGGCACACAAGTGTCTTTAGAATGGCTAATTTTATGCAGATGGGGCTAGAGGTGAGCATTGGGTGTGTTCAAGGTCATGTGTATTCTGTTGAAGCACAAGCTGTAGACCAAAAGTTAGCTGGGGAGTGACAATATTCATGGTCAAGTCTACAGAAAATAATTTCCAGGGGAATGTGTCCATCTGCCAGGATGGCCTGTTGGTCTGTGACACGTTTATCTCCTCACCAGGCAGATACAGTGCAAAGGTTCCATCAAGGCTCTTTCTTGGTGCACCTCCTGGGATGGGAGCACGTTCTGCCACGTGTGAAAATCCCCAATAATTTTGTAGTACCTTTATGATGCATTTCTCTAAGTTAGCACCATTACCAGCCCAGGAGGTTCAAAGTCAGCCTCCGAATGCAGGAGGGGATGAAGATGCCCTTGTCCCTGTTTCCAGTGTAACATCACACTCTTCACCTTAGGTGGGAACAGCAGCATCTGACCTTCATGTTGGGTTAGCTCTGCTCCTACTGAGATCCCCGTGGTCCTGGTGGTTGCTTGTGGAAGTCCTTCCCCAAGCATTTTTCATTCCAAAGGAATGCTGGTTATCAGAGTTACATATGTTCACTTTTTGAGCCTCCCAGCTGGCTTGCCCAGGAGGGAAGTGTTATTTCCATTTTGTTGTGAGGAAACCAAGGCATGGAGGGATCAGGTGGCATGAGACTGTGGGCTGCTGGGTATCCCTTAACTGCATGGACCACTTGATCCAGCTATCTCAAAATGCTTCTTACAACTTGGGAAATATAAAAGTGCCTTCACGAAACAGCTGCTGGGAAGAGTTTAGGTGTCACAGTTTCTGCTATGAAGCACAGGAGCAGATGGTGACTTCCTAAGATCTCATTTTTAAAATGTTTTCACTAGGATTGTATTTTATCCAGGTTTTGACCTGGACTATACCTGTCCTAGCTGGGTGTTTCATACATATTTCAAGTGGAAAGGAAAGCAGGTATTTGTAAATGGGTAAAAAAGGCAAACTCAAATAAAGGCACCATCAGATGATGGGATGCATTTGTGCAGGTATTGGGTTCAGAAGGGACCCCAGCCTCAGTGTGATGTGTGAGCTCTGATGCTGTGTCTGCACCGGCACCGATGCAGCCTGTGTGTGTCACTGGTCTCTCTTCCATCTGCTTCATGCAGTGGGGAAGCTTTTGTCCCATTCTGTCCTGATGCCTTTGATTCTTAACAGTAGGGACCTACAGCCTGGAGTCACTATGGGAGTCAGACTCACTAGATTACAAGGGCAGGGGGGAAAACTGGCAAGCTTGGTAGAACAACTAGAAATTGGAGGAAGTTTTGAAGAGAGCAGAAACAAACAAAAATAAATAAAACATAAACACAACCCCCTAAACCGAAACATATTCATGCATTTACAATCATCAAAATCCCAGGTTAGGCAGATGAAAGAGATTTCAGTGTGTTACAAGTCATAGCAATAATAGCCTTGGGACATCGACTGGTCTATTCTATTATGTAAAAGTCTCGCAGCCTTGTAATGGTTCCACAGATTAAGAAGTGCTATGTACCAGCTCTAAATATTTCTTTGAATTAAGACTTTTCTGCTTCGAACTGAACTCTCCGCTGAATATGATGGGATAATAGGGTGCCCTGTTCCATCTGTGTAAATAACACAGAGAGATTTTTCTCTTGTTGAAATACCTGCGTTCAAAAAAAAAAGCAGCAATAACTTGAGACTTCAAAGGTCTAACTTCAAAAGATTTCTTGCATTCTGCTTGACGGGACAGCATCTTATGCACACATGCTTTTTCACTGCTAAATGCCTTAATAATGAGCTTGGGTTCAGATTTTGTGAATCAGAGCCAAGTAACTCTGTTTTATTATATTTGCTGGGAAATGAACTAGCTCTGGGTAATTAGGAAAGCAATTTTATTAGCATCTATTTCATAAAGATTGTTTTTTAATCAGAGTCAGAACTTACTAGAAATGATTCTTTTATTTTTATTGCACGGGTTCCCTTGAAGGGTGCAGACTGCCATGGGTCTGAACCTGCAGCAAACTCAGCACACTGAAGGCAGTGACATCACTATTAATCTGTAACCACGTTATAAACTAACACTGGGATGGTCGTCCCCTAAATAACACTGCAGAAGCTAATAATTACTGTAGGGTGGTTTACTGCACGATGCCAGCCCCGGGCTAAATTATAACTGTCCATGCATTTCTGCACCGTAAAGAAAACAGGACATGAGGAGCCCACTTTCCTCCACATCTCAAGACGTGTCGTGCAGAAGCACAGAGGAGCCACCTCAAGGCCACAAGGAGAGCTGGGGGACAGGTTAGGAGCAGGGTGTAGGAGTACAGAGATAACATGGACCAGGAGAGAAGATTTTGGTTCAGTTCTGTACTTTGTTTTAATTTCTTGTAAGGAAGACTTGACACTAAATTAGTGATGGTGCTGGGAGAAGAAGTGGTGGTGCAATGAAAGACCAGTAGGGCACCTTTCCTCTTTCTGGAGGTGGTTTCATAGAAAAGGGAGATGCCAGCATACCCAGCAAAGGGCAAATAACTAATGAGTTTGGTTCACTGGCCAAAAAAATAATGAAAAAATCAGGCTTAGAAAAATCACCACAGGAAAGGAAAACCTATAACAAAGCCTCTGTTTTCTCAGAGAAGCAGGAAGATAAGAGACATTTTTATTTAGCTGAGTGTAAAGTTACTCTTTCATTTCAAAATCCTCTTTTATTATGTAATGTTGGCAAACTTATAAGCACAGAAGTTTATTTCAAAATGAAAAATTAAAACACTGCTTTCTGAAACTGCTTTCAGAAAACCTGAGTTTTCTGCATGATTCACAATTTTCCAAGTTGCTTAATGAACTTTACCTGAAATTGCGAATATTTCTGCTTCCTTGGAATTTCATTTTTTTTGGTGAATGCATGAATGATGACCTTAAGACATAGTTGCAAGCATCTGCACATCACAGGTTGTAGGTGGACCTTCCAGTGCATTTGACTGGGAGCTCTGTGGTCACTGCTGAAGCAGAGAGAACTTGACCATGACAGATCCGGGAGAGTGATGAAGATAAGCATCTTCTGAAAAATTAACACTTGCACTTCTGTTCTTATCTCAGATGAGAGAGAGATTAGAGGCAGTTGCGAGATTTGGTTTCATTCTTTTCATCTGATTTTGTTTTCTGCAAGAATAAGTTCATACTAGATTAGTAGTAACTCAGGAATGGGTGATATTTTAATGGAAAGAGTGGGAGGATCTTTTATGCAAAAGGAGGAGTGGGCTGAACTTCCAGAGGTGCTTGGTGGAGCTACCCACGTACCTGCAGAGCATGCCCTGCCTGGCTCCCTCACCTCCAGGGGTTTGCAGGTGCAGTCATAAGATTTCTAAATTTGGTCCAACATAGAGACTCTCTGGAAAGGAGACAAGAGTTGGGAGATGTCCCTTTCAGGTTGAGAGTCTGTGCAGAGAGGAGAGAAACCTCTTGCATTGTGCTCAGGCAGTTCCAGAGGAAAGCACCTGGTACCAAATCTGGAGCATGACCTCAACGTGCTCATGTTTTGGAGGCCTTCAAGGGGTTTGTTTCAGGCCAAATCAGTTTGAGATCAAGCAGAAAGTTTATATCAGTTTTTTAATTGCCTGAACAAAGCAAAAAGGTTGTAGGACTAAAAAGGGAGGCACATATGTTACACAGGAGAAAAACGTCTTAGCAGGAAGAACATGGAGAGAGTGAAGTGACTAATGATGAAGTTTCTGAGACTTAGCCATAAAAATGTTATAAAAGGAGGCTCCTGAAAACCTTTCAGATGACTATATAGAGTGATCTTGTTCTCCAGGTAGAGAAAGATTATAAACCAGGGTATATTTTCCAACTTTTTCTCATGTATACATTACAAAGCTTATTTACAAAGTTTATTTCATTTGGACAAAATAGTTTTACCCCCCTTTCCCAGGTATCTAGGTGTGAAAAGCCACATCATAAGAGAGATTCAAGCCAAAGGCCTTAGGTAGGGGTTCCTTCTGCCTTCCTCATGGCTCATGTCTTCATCTGATGGTAACCATGGTCCTTCACAATTGGAGTGGAGGCCAAATGGTTGTAAAAACGAGGAAAGAAGCAAAAAAACAATGAAGAGAAGGACAGGGGGAAGAAGCAAGTCCCTCTTCCCCCAGTGCACACAACAGGACCAGCTACCACTGCCAGCTTCTCCCAAAGTTTGAGTGCTTAAGTTTGCATCCCAAATACAAAAGTATTTTGGTTGATGTATACATACATACATGCATATAAAAAAAAAATATATATATAGACACACCCACACATGAAGAACAGCAGTGGGTTTTATTCCTTTGCTTTGCAGCCATCAGTAAATTTAGTATATTCACTCGAATAGTTTAAAGAAGATGTCCTGTGATCTAAATGAAAGGGAAAATATATCCACAGGATGATCCAGTGTGTGTAAAAATAAACAGTTTGATTGCTCGTACATGCTCTTCTTTTGTGCAAGCCAGGAGAAATGCAGAAAAATTGCCACCTTTCATCATGTAGGACAAGGGGGCCCAGGTGACACCCTGATCAGGTGTGCATGCATAATCATGCTCAATATAATCACCCTTTTGAATAATTTCACCCCAAATCTTGCAGCTTCAACTTATTCTCTGCAAGTGACTCATAAATCTTTACCATGAATGTGAATCAAGTTTCAGAGCCGCAGGCTCAGGAGCTTGTTGGATTTATTCAACTTTAGTCTTTATTTATAGACATAAAAGTGTATTATTGGTTGTAACATCCAAACAAAGGAAAACAGATTGTAAGCATCCATTAACATTTTCCCAAAAGGGAAATCTGGAGTTTCTCCTGGGTCTTTCAGTCTCTCCCTTGTAATATTAAGATGATGTCATAAACTCATAATTACTTTGTGATGCTCTTATGTACTCTGTAGCTGCTAGTTCAGAGATGGTTATTTATTTTCTGAGCAGAAAAACTGAGCAATACAAACAGGTGGAAGGAAGCAGATAGGTCTTTGGTGGTTTAAGGTTTGTAGGACCCCAACATTTTTATTTCACATTATTGCAGGAATTTTCTCTGGTGTACGCAAGGACACAGGTGTTTTATGTAGCATTATTAAAAAATGTTTCATTAATATTCAGATATGGGACGCAAACATTTTATAAACACTTCAGAATGACTGGAGCAAAGAGCAATTTGGGGAGTAGTAATCTGCAGAAAGTGGAGTCTTTACTGCCGAATCTGTCCAGATTCATTCCAAGGAAGTCTCTCTCTGAATTAGTGCTGGACTTATGCTTTGTTATTATGATGAGGATCCCAGATTGCAAGAAAATGTGAGTGTATTGTGTGGAGGGGAAAGAGAAAGGAGCAGACCCATGGATCTGGGGAACCCCAACCTTTGGCAGATGCAGAAGGACGGGATGGAGCCGTGCAAGGGGCTGGGTGTGTGCTGTGGAGACCTTCCTGAGTGTGGGGCTTGCTGGGTACATCTGTAATTGCTCCTTGTTTGAGGGTAGGGCAGAAATTTGTTTCAGAGCCACATTTATCCTGTAGCATTTTTGACTTATAAAAAAGCCTGATGGAGTGCTGACTGAGTAACTTGAAATGAATAATTGATCTGGCTTTCTTTCTCCTTCTCGTGGAGTAGCTGTGAGCAGATTGCGATTTCCTCAGATTTATTTGTTATGCAGAAAAGATCTAGTACACTTTTACAATATTTTTTTCTTTTTTTTTTTTTCTCCCCACTCCATCAATTGGATTTTCCAGGCATCTGGGTTTGGCTCGGGCAGTCTGTGCTTGGGGCAGCACATCAGGGAAAGGGTGCAATTTGAGTGTTGGAGATTGTGGCTGTCCCCTCCTCCCTGGGACACCGGCAGGGCTGCCAGGGGTGGGACAAGACCTTCTGCATCCTTGTCAGGTAGATGGGGTTAATCTGTCATGGATTAGCCACGGGGTTTTGCAAACCTTCCCGGGACTGAAGTTCTGGGAAATGCATTACTTGGTGCAGTCAGGGAGATAATAAACCCCTTCTCATTGTTTTCTGCCCTAGTCCTGAGGAAGGTACAAGCACTTCTCATGCAAAGACATGTAAATCCCTCTCTCTGGGAGCATATGTGGGTTTTGAGCAAAACTTTTCTGCAGTTAAAAGAAAACCCTGTTTGAAAGCTGGTGAGAGTATTCAGGAGCATATTTTGTTCCCAGTACTCAGTCAAAGCTAATTTGATGGAGAAGAGAAAAATCTCTTCCTTCCTTCCTTCCTCAGCAAGGAGCATAAATATCTATTTCAAACAATTCTTTAAGGATCTAAGGTTTCTTATTACTCATTGCTAGCCATATTAATTTCTGACCTCTTCTGCTTGACTAGCTGCAGACCCGTTCAATGACCCTTTAGGATTCCAATGCAGTGATTTATGCCCTAGCCCAGATTTCTGTGCATTACTGGTATACTGAGCCTCTGACAGAATTTGAAGCTAGCCTTTTTGTTTCCCCTCTGCAGCTTTCCATACTTCTCCCTTTCTGGTGCTTCATTTAGTCTCGATGGTTATAATTTTAACTATTCTCTTCAGCTCCACTTAGACATTTATCATACAATCCCCTGTGTCTTACATGAACAGAATAGGACCCCGTTTTGAGGAGTTAGTTTCATTTCTCTCAGAATTTCCTTGTGGACTTCTGGATTGTCCATGCTTTTTATTTTGGATACATAGTTGCTTCTTCAGAGCCATTACAGAGTATTTAAAAGTTGTCTTTCCCCATTCATCATGATTTACTCTGCCTACACAGAGAATCCCATTTTTCTTGTCTTTGTATGTCACTTTGCTACCTGAGGATTGTTATTTTTTTCCATGCCACGGGTCATGTGGGGGCCTGGGGAGTGCAGACTCCAACTCCAGCTGAGTATGGACTTTGACTACATCTTATATCTCTAAATTAAACCCAGATCTCCAGAGACAGACCTGACACTGCACAAATAGGTGGGAGGGTATGTGTAAAAGCAGCAGGAGTTCATCTGTGCTGTGGTCACTTGCTGGTCAGGAAAGCTCTCTTGAAAAGATATTGCTGGAAAAAAGCTTCTCACTAAATTCATCCAGTTTGTGGAAGTCACTGGTGGTGAAGCAGCCGTGCTCCTGCACCTCTCTGGGCTGGTCACAGGCTGCTGCTTCAAAAAAGCTTTGCTCAAAATCAGGATTTCTTATTTCCTTGGTGTTCCCCCTCAGCTGCTGGTGTTGTCAACAGGCTCAGAAAGGTGGCCAGGAGGTTTGAGGAGGGGAAGGGGTGGCTTTGCTTGCCATCTCTTGGTGCTTCAAGCTCCTTTCATGGTAGGAAAGAGGAAGGGATAGAAAATGTAACAAATATTGCTGAACCTTAAATAGGTTACCCATCCAGATTCCTTACTGACATAAGACTTATTCAGGGCATGTCTGAAAGCAAAGATTGATTGCTTCAAGTTACCTCTACATACATATATCTCCATTTTCCCTCTTTTAAAGTTATCTCACTTTTTTCCTTCTCTAGACCACTTTCTTTGAGAAGTGCTGCTGTCTATGCTGCACTGGCCAGCCCCAGTAATGAAACTATTACACAGCCATCCAGGACTCTCCCTGAACTTGTTGCTCTTCATTTGGAATTTTCTCTGATTCGACTTTGATTCTGGGATTTATTCCCAGCACCTGTCTGGGAGGACCTGGGTTTGTTTGTGTTTGGGTGTGGATGTGAGCCTGCCTTTTATTGTTATTGAGAAGGATGGAAGCAGGCTTAGAAATATTAGCTAGTTTTGACTTTCCTGGAATTTCAGCCTACCCAGACCTTTGTCAGAACATCATGTGTAGAGAGCAGCTCTTTCTTCAGTGACCTGGGAGCTGGGCACTAGATATTGTTCGGATCAGAATAGCAGTGCATGTTCAAGGGAACCTTTTTGTCACTATGGTGATGTGCCAACTCAAACAGAGGATATTTGACTATTAGAGATTAAAAACTTGCAGATTCCGAGGTGGAATTTTGCTTCTGTGTGTTCATTTAAGATGTAGCCTGAAGTATTAATATAGAATTTAAAATTGTGTCCTCTTCCCTGAAAATCCAGTGTGGTTACAAGGTTCTAATAAATATTATGTCCTTCCATCATGCAATTAAAATTTTCCACCTCATTTCACAATGCAAAACACTCACATGTTGTCAATCATTTTGAAACATGATTTTTTGACATCATGTAATTTCACTTCATTTTTCAGACAGACATCACACCAGGAAAATTATATAAGAAAGGATCCTATTATATCTTTATTTTTCCACCAAATTTCACCTTCAAATCCAGACATTTGTGTACATTCCAGTAATTCTGACAATAAACTTTCAAGGAGAAACGAATGGCATCTCCAGAGCTGGAGATCAGCATATGGAGCTCGCTGCTCTTCAGAGACCGCGGCTCGGGTGCCAGCACCTGGTTCGGAACCGCTGCTGGAGCCACGGGAAGTTTCCAAGTCTTGATGCACCAAGTGAAAAGGTTGCTGCTTGAAACAGATACCACCTGGGAGGCAGGGAAGGAAACATATGCATGTTTTTGAACTTTCCTGTGTTTAACAGTTAGCAGACACTAATGAATTGCCAAACAGCCCTGATTGAAAATGTAGTAGTCGAAAGCAAGGCTACCTGCTGCTTGTCAGGTAGTCCACCTGTTCAGGAAACCAAAGTGCCCCTGCCCTGTGCCAAGAGAGAAGCTGCTGCTGTGTCAAACCTCTGCTCTGCTCCCTCTGTGTGTCTGTGTGCGTCTCATCGTGTTGCTTCCTATCATGTGAGTCAGAAATTCAGTGTGCGAGAGAATATCTCAGGCTCATTATAGAAGGCTGGTATTAAGCAACAGATTTTGATCATAGTGGAGTGTAAATCTGGGGGAAATACAGCCTGCGGAGCGCAATTTGGATTTTGGAACTGTGATCAGATATAGGCTGGCAAAGTAAAAGAGGAGCAAAGCAGGCATGTAAAAAGCCAGAAAAACCTTTTGATTGTAGCTGGGTTAGCTTTCAGATATCCTCGCTTGGCCTGTGGCATCCTTGGAAATTGACACCTGGTCCGAAGAAAACCTCCTTGCTGTCTCTCAGAGGGCTCAGCACATTGCTGGATGGTGTCTGAATCTCCTCCATCCTCCCAGATTTAAATGCTCTAATGGGGACGTTGCTTCCAGGCAAGGTGTTCCCAATGCATTGAGCTCAAGGACTGCTGGCTTGCACAGCCACGCAGCTGCTGTCCTACTAGTAAACCCAGGGCAGCTCCTTGAAGGTTGGATGTTCAAACTTCTCGTTGAGGTTGGTGCTAGAGGGAGTTCTAGCTCCTCTGTGCTTGGGGAATGCAGGTAAACCTGTGCTGTTGTGAGCAAAGATACTGGGCTTGTTCTCTGGAGCCAGCAAAATTGTACTGGGTGGCCAGGAGCTGCATGTGTTGGAAAGTGCTACCTCTTAATCCGCTGGGGTTGAGCTTGGTTTTAGGGTTTACGGAAAAGTTGAGCTGGCAGTTATTCCCTGGAAGACCCATCAGCTAAAGTACAGTGTGCCAGCAGCAGATCATTGCTGAAGTTGTGATGGTGTTTGGAATAATCACGTGGCAAAAACAAACCTGCAAAGCTTGCTGTGATGAACGTCTCAGCCAAGGGCAGGCTGCTGTGGTGGGGGAAGGACGTGGCTTTTAGGGAAACTGTGGTTGGAAAGGGGGAAAACCCCACAGCACAACCTCAGTATGATAAGTTGGTCTTGACTGAGAGTAGAGAGCTGAGGGGTGGTGCTCTGGTTCCCCTCATCACTCAAGGTGGCCTTGTGAAAATTGGTAATGATCTGGTGGTAGAAGTGCAGGGAGAGCAAGCAAGCAGAAAATAATGAAGAACGAGAGCAGGTTGTTACCACCACTTCCTTCCTCAAACTGCAGAATCGCTTGGGGCTGCAATTCAATAGGAAGTTTACTGCAGCATAAAAAGCTCCCACCCATCAGCTGAGCTGTGCTCACCAGTCGTGTTCATCCTCTTAGCCTGCAACAGTTGTAAAGTAAAAGGATTTAGATTAGGGGTTTTTTTCTGTGAGGCTTAAACTAGCTTGCTATGCCTTGCCCTTGGCATGGGTTCAGTGGGGTCCACATGGTCCCCAGCAGTGACCCCAGCTTGGCTGTAGGGACGTGCTGGAGGTCAAGGAACTGCATGTTAAGATCATGCATTTTCCACCTTAGAATATATAACCTTCTTATATAACCTCAGCTCTCAGTGGTCAGATTGGTTTTACCGCAGAGACGTAGGGAGGTAAATACTCCAGTGTAAGTGTGATGCAAATGACTTCTTCTGGCCTGATCCTGAAATGGCTGGGGTGTGCCCTATAAAAACAGGCAAAAAATCAGTCTAATGAACAACAAGATAGATCTTTCAAGGGATCCCTTTGAGTTTAACACAAAACGTTGACTTTCCTTGAGTTGGGGCAAGGGTGCTGAGCTCCTCACTAAGTCCCCCCCCTCCATGAACACACTCAAGGCATGAGCAGCATCTGGGCAGCTGGGTTCTTGTGCTCAAGCACAGCCCTGTGATTTGCAGGGGGGTGTGTGTGTTAATTCTATCTTTCAAAGCAGGGAAATGATGAGGTAAGAAATCTTTCTGTATTTTGAATATATATATATATGTACACATATATAAATATATATGAGATTATTCAAATGCAGCTTGAATATATTTTGCCTAATCCGTACAGAGTTTTATCAATATTTCTTTGTTTATTCTCTTTCATGCCAGCTGCTTTCTTTATATATTTCCATTTTGTACATTTTTCAGAGTGATTGGATCATGTTGCACACACTTCTATTGAAATATTAAGTGTTTGCAATCCCCATTCATAGGCACCAGCTCTGTTACTATGATCCATCATTTCAAAATCCACATATTTGAAAAAAGAGAGCTTAGCTAGCCCTTGAGTAGCAGAGAGCATTAGACCCAAGGAATCTCATTCGTCTTGTCAATAATCTATGGATTAACACCACCAAATTGTTTGTTTCGTTGGCATATCCTGGCTGTATATTTTTAAAGGAAACAAGCATGTAGAAACCCCAGTGAGGTTAGGTTTATACTGGTGTGAGCAGGGAAATAGGGAACTTCTAATTTGTGCCTAGTTCCTGGGGATCTCGTGATGGTTACATGAGGTATTGCTGATTCCTGTTGATGGGCAGGATGGGAGAAATGAACTCTGGGATGGCCAGGGCTTCTTGCTGGTGTTATTTTGGGAGCAGGAGCTGCCCCTCCTGTGCTTGAGGCTTTTATTGCCAAGGACTCATCCTTGTCCATCGCTCAAATATGATGGTTTTTGGTAAAAAGGCTCTTTCCTTCAATCAGTGGGATGTGTGAAGGTGGAGAAGTGGTGGGTGGGCAGAGGGGTTACAATACAGGTGCAGCACCTGTTTAAGGGGAACGCCCCCTGGATTTGGGAGCATCTAAGATAAGGACAAGCCCAGTGATGGCAGGGACCCCGGTGCTGGCTGGGATCTGATGATGGCCACAGCAGCCCATGGAGATGTTGCACAAGCATCACCTTTGAGCATCTGTGCCATCAGTGGATGCTAAAGCACGAAATCGCGGTGAACCCCACTGGTACCATACCAGTGTCCTCCCAATCAGGCCAGTGGGGGACAGACCGACCCTCCCACCGCCGAAATCTCACCCTGCCCTTGGTGCTCCTCCATGGCAGACCCCTTGGAGGGCACGAGGGCCGTGTGGGGCGGCTGTGACACCGGTGCCATCCATCACCGGCGACGGTCCGTGCCGCGCCATCGTCACCTAGCAACGGCCTGGCCACCGCAGGCGGGACTTCACTTTTTTTTTTTAAACATAAAAATAAGGCAATAATTTAGAAATCTGCATTTTTATTTGAACAAATGAGAATATTGTGGTGGCAGGGTTGAAATTCAAAGCTGGAGATGTTTTTGCTCTGCATCCCCTTGAGCCCAAGCGCTGGAGCGATGGCTGCTTCGATGAGATGGAGCTGGGTTTAAAGTTGAGCCTGACATTGTGTGATTGCCTTACCCTGCTTTTTCTTTTTTTTCTCCCACATTGCGTGCTATAAAAAAAATATAGTTAAATTACAGGGTGGCCTTTTTTAATGTAACTTCTACTTCTGAGACTGAACTTTGCAGTCTATTTTTTTTTTTTTCTTTAATCAGAGGGAAGAAAAGGCAAGGAAGTATATAAGCTCGAGTTATGCCTTTCCCACTCTTTTAAAACACCTTTAAGACTGCAGAAAGTCTTCTGAACTCTATATTGGCAATTCATGGTGCGGCAACTCGTTGCAAAATACGCTCGTTCGTTTTCACTGATTGAATTTACTGATTGTTAATGTGTATAAAAGTGTTATGTACTTTTGAAGTAATCTCCTGCTAAAGGATTTATAGGAAAGGCTATTTAAATGTCATCGCGCTTTCTCTGTTGTTATGACAGTATTATTGAGTAAATAGTTTAATTTTAGTGCCCTAGTTAAAAAAAATCTATAATGACCGCCACATAAATCGTTTGCTTTTTTTATTTCTATATATAGTTCCCTCCACAGAGACTGGAGTTGAAAATAGGCTAGTACCTAAGACATGAATTCTGTTAAATATTAAAGAGATCTCATCAATGATTTTATTAGTCTCAGTACTCAGTGAAGGCCACGCTGACATCTGAAGTCTAATGATTTTTTTTTTATATATTTAAAGCCTCGTACGGCGCCTTTAAATATTGAACAATATTGAAAAATATAGAAGTACTTTTTTGTATATTAGCTTTAGGCAGAACTGTTGTATGATTTCCACTCCTTTCATGACATTGTAATGATGTTACCACATACAACTTTATCTTGCATGAAAAGGTGAAGTCATGAGTGATTTCTCCAATTTAAAAGCACTCAACCCTCACAGTGCTAGAAATGAATATTTTGCATATATTCATGCAACAATGATTCAATTTAAGATTTCTATTTTCAAACATTGCTTGAAACCTTGGGTATGTTAGTAGTAAAATTGCCAAAATGTGTAATAAGATTTATTATAGATGAGTAGCATTTTATTTAGTATTTCATGTTAACACGCTTTTAGGGTTACCCTGGTTTAGCAGAGGAATTCATCTTTCTTTTCTAATCAGAGCTAACACTTTATTGTACTATTAAGATACACTTACAGTGCAATTGTATATCACTGTGGGAGCGGAGTTTGCTCCACCTGGCAAACCTGTGCTTGCTCGATGCACAGCTCCTGCCTCCTGCACCCCAACCCACCTCTTGGTGCTGTGCCACTCCCCGACGCTTGCGTTTTGCTCTGCTTTTTATTTCTCCTCCTAACAGACCAGCTTTAACTCCACACTGACCCACACCTCGGGTCTCAAAGTGAACAGGAGCTTTGGTTGGGGCTGGCTCTGCCCGCAGATCACTGACAGCTCCCCGTGGCAAACCCTGTCCTGGCACCTGCCAGCCTGGTGGCCAAAAAGCAGATCACTTTGGTGCCCGAGTTGATTATGAAGCTTCTGTTTGTAGCTCCACCTTCATCATCTGTCCATCACAGTGTTTGTTGTGAAGCTAGTAGGTCAGAGTCGCTGTTTCTCTGAACATCTGTGGCCAGGGCACGTATGTTGATGTGTTTTGCAAAATGCCCCTTGCACCGAGGCCACCCTGCATTGATTTCATGGCTTTGTGTTGAGATGTTGAGGCTCTGTGAGCTCCCTGTAAGTCCATGGGAGATAAAGCAGTAGAGCAGATGCTTAACCTAGAGCAACCTGCATTTCGTTTCTGCTTCTCCCTGCCTTGTTTTGTCATTTGGGGCAGGTTACATCCCTGCTGAAGAGGCATCATTGTGCATACACAAGCCTGATATTTTCATGACTTTGGTGATTAAGGCTTGGTGAGACCGGGCCTGAAGAATTCCTGCCATTTCAATCTTCTGACCAAAGCCCAAATCCTGGTGCCTTTTTCACCTCCAGCAATCCCTTCACACTTAGCCCCAGCGCAGCCTCTTGCAGGATGCAGCAGCACATCCCTCAGGTGAGGGGCTCATCCTGGGAAGAGAAAGAGCATTAAAATGTGAGGGATGGGGGGTGATGGGGTGATGAGCTGCCGCGCCGAGGTGATAAATATGTTTACATCTTTTAAAAGTTGTACCTCGGCACGGATGAGCTGCCTGCCCCCCCCTTTCACATCCTCCTCTCATTCGCAAACAGAAAGAGATGATCTGCTATTAGGACAGATTTCTCTTTGACTGGGGAGCTGGAGATGGTAGCGAGAGTGGCTTTCATAGATGAAAATAATTGTACACTTTTGGTATTATTATTTTTGGCAAAGAGTGAGCGTTTCAGCTTCCCAGCGTATTACATCATTACATTGTATAATGCATCATAATGATAGAGTGAATGGCAACGAAGAAATGCCAGCTTCTGTTGCAAGTTTAAAGACAGACACACATTTTCAGCTGGGAAAGCTGCTGTTCAGCTAAGTGTTTTCCTAGATGAAACAAAGCTGCAATCCCACTTGGCATTCGCATTAATTGTGGACTTGCCAACAGGCCAGTTTCACTGGTGTATAAATTAGTGGAGAATTATTCAACTCATCTCAATAACTAAGAGAATATCCTCATAAAGCTTGCTGAGCTGTAAGACATTCCCCCTCCCCCCTGCTTTCCAGGGTATTTTGCACCCTATACTTAGAAAAATCACAGAATTTGCATGCTGGTCCAAAATAAAAAGGGGCAAAAAGCCCTGTACAAAGAAAGACTTCGAATATACTGATACCCTGGCAGAGCAACATGGTAACTATCCACATAAAATAGCAAGTTTGTATTGATCAGAAAGTGTCCAAATTAAGAGGGAATTTTCTGGTTTGTTGTTTGAGTTTTGAGTTTGGGTGTTGGTTAGGGTTTTTTTTTAAATTTTTTCCTTTTGAAATTCAGCTAAAAATGGGAAGTGAAACGTGCCTCGTTGCCAGCATCAGGCACCCGACATTTCACATCTCTCCAGCAAAACACCAACCCGGGAAGTGCAAACTTGCCCAAAGTGTCCTGCCAATGGGCCCTCCCGACCTAAAGCAGGGATCACCTTTATGGTGACAGGATAATTTGATCTCTGTGCCATCTAATCCTTATTTTCTTTACGGAGGCTGCCAGCAAGGGTGCCAATTAGTGCCAATTGTGATGGTGGCTTTTGTGATGCAGACACCTGCCCACTAGGAATTGGACTGGTACCACCAACACACATATGCCACTAAACAGCTGTCAGATGGTAATGACTTTTTGGAGTAGAAGAAAAGGGCAGAATTTCATTCTGAGGCAATTTTCGGAGAAAATTTTACAATTTTTCTCTTCTCTCTTTCCCCCCCCCCCCCTTTTTTTTTTTTTTTTTTTTTTTTTTTTTTTTTTTTTTGTATCTGAATTCCAGGCTTCTGATGATTAAGCAAAATGTGAATTTTAAAGTATCTCATAGCACCAACTTCATACCAAAACCCGTGTGGCCCAGATGAGCAAGCAGAGAATGAGAAGTAATGTTAGTAGTATTCTTCTTCTTATAAATCATATCTTAAACTTGTTTTCTGAAGTTCATTCCTTATTTAGGTTACTTATGCCAGTAACAGACAAATGAAATAATGTGTTTTCTTTTATCACTCTTCTGAGATGTGGCCTCTCTTTTCCTGGCTAAATTAAAAGAATGAATGAAACGTAAACATCAAATAATTTTAGAAATTCAATTTTTTTTTTTTTTAAACGAAAGAGTGAAATACTTTGTAACACTTTTGCAGCTCACACCATCATAGGCACGATAGTTCAGGATCTCTCTTATGCTTTTATTAAACTCTTCTAATTTTTGGTCAAATTGATGGTTCCTTGTTTGATTTTGAAACGGGGGAAGTTTTAGAAGCCTCTTTTAGCTATAAGGAATTTTATGTGCATGTGTACACTTTTATATAGATACTTGTCTGTGTAGACACATGCACCCTGAACTGTAACTTTTGGGGTAATTCTGGAAACATGGTCATATGTAGAGCAAGGAGGACTTCAGTGGACTTCTTACCGCCAGGTAGAAGGTTCTGCCGTGCAGCGTCGAGGTTGCGTGAAGCTTGTAGCTCGTGTACTGGGTCCATCAGTGAGGTGCTGAACACCCATCAGTGTTAGGGATGTGGATGGGAAGTGCTGGTAGCATCTCAGAGGAGATACTTGGCGCTGTGTAAGAAGGGACCTTCAGTGCTGTAAGTGGATTCCTGTATCCTTTCCAAGTCTTGCGAATCAAGCTCCCGACGCCTGCTAGTCCAGCCAAAGGCCAGACGTTGGCAATTAGTGTGGTCTTTCAGCTCTCAGCCAACACACGCTGTTGGTTCAGCCTTTGCTCTGGCAGGTGTCACACCTTGATTAGTTCAATTGCTTATTGGCATCAAGCACCACCCGTGGCTCCTGCTAGATGGGAAAGGCAACAATCCTAAACAAACGCAGCCAAGGTTGGTACACAGTGATGGAAAACTGTCTAATGCTTTAAGGAAAGCGATGGCATCGATTGATCTTTAGTAAATAGTCACATTTAGAGAAGGACATTGTTGCCAAATATATGTGTTATATACAATATTTATATTTAAATACGCAATATTTATATTTAAAAGTTTGTATGAAGGTTTGCAAGGGAAATAAAACTAGAGCAGGTGTACCAGGGGCATTGCTTTTTATTAGCATTTGTTGCTGAGATCTGGACCATCATTCCTTGTCACTGTTTCCAAGGAATGTAAAGCTCTGTTACAGCTTGGACCAGCTCTCTTACTGCAATCCTATTTATTTCTCTTCCAATTATTCATTCCTCAAATGGGGATCATTTTAATGCAGCTCTAACTGGCTCTGGCCTCTGCCACAGAAAGGGGAGAGTGTGCAGAGACTTGCAGCAGTTTCTGGGTTTGGTTGTGGAGCACTCTCCGCGTCTGCTGGAAGAGCTGTGACCTATGAGGAATGTTTCTGTAGTGTCACCAGAACATACTCTGAAATTTCACAGATTTGAGAGGAATGGCAACCAGAGCAGTCAGCGCTTACAGGTTTGGGAGTGAGAACAGCAAACCTACAGAGGCTCAATCAGCTGTTTTATTATGTTGATAGCTTTTGATCAGATCCTTTTCTCCACCAGTTAGCTTGTTAATGGCTTTCAAAACATTTCCTCTATATCCTGGGGTTGCTCCAAGGCTGCTCAGTTAGAGAAGACAACAACAGGGCTCAGATTTTTGAACCTCTAAACCTTCACACCCTGTTCTGACACTTGAGCTAAGAGATATCTTTACAGAACCCACAGATTCCAGCAGTTCCTTTCATGACACTAATGGTCAGATTTTAGAAGAGCTCATCAGTGAGTTTTCTTTAATGCAACAAGGCACATTATTCTTGAGTATGAAAATGCTCTGTGCCAGATTGTACTACCATTTTTTTGGTGGCTGAGTGAGGAGTGAGTACAAGGTCCAGCCCATTATTCTATATGCTGTCCTCAAATGCAAGTCAAGGAATTCTTTGAACTCAGCAGATCTCGTTACTGGGACTGAAGTGAGACCCTGTGCCACTCCTAACAGGTATTATTTGTTAGCATTTTAAATGATGCACACGTGTTTTAAACAGTTCTGTGGTGTATCTCTCATACTCCCTGACATAGATACCTCCCAATGAACACGGAACGTGGTTTTTAACACAGGCTAATCTTCAAAACATATGTAATATTAAAGGAAAATGTGGTAATTCTTTAAACACCCGATCATTGTGAATTCATATCATATTCATTGTAATAGCATTGATCAAAATGAATTCATTTGGTATTCATGTAGATGTCACATGTACTTCCATAGGTGTTTCATTGTAAATTAGCATTTCTCAGAGGACACTTAAAATAAAGTGTTACTGAAAGTTCTCATTACACATATTGCTGAGATTAGTACATTAAGGATCATGTACTTACATAGTACTAATGCATTTCTGCCACTTAAAATGCTGCATTACCCATTTCTGATATCTAGCAAATATCTAAAGCAATTTTGAGAATTACTGACATCCTGAAGGAAGTGGTACTTTTGTGATTAAATTGGTTTTGTGTATTTCACTTTGATTTACGAAAAAACCCCCCGTGCCAGATACACTTAAATGATTTTTTGATTTAAATGACTTCAGCGTCAAGTGAAACCAAAAAAAAAATAAATAAAAGGAAGCCACATCTAATTAGAAAAACAACCCCCAAATATTATAAATGCTTTTGGGTCTTCAAACTCGTCTCCCAAAGCCAAATTAGCTGCCTCTTTAGTACCCTGCAGCACAAGCTTTCTGCTGTATTTGCTTTCAGGTTATTACCTCCTAAGAGAAAGAGGAAAAGTTTTGTGGTCTCAGGCAGATGCATTTCTGACGTCTTGAATTGTCCATTAGAGCTTGTTTGGGCTGAAGTTATTTTTGAAAAGATGAAGTTTGTAGAAGGCTACAGAGCATTTTATAAATAGCTGACAAAAGATGCGTTACAGTAACTATAAAAGAGAGAGCATTGTTTGAGTCCTGAAACGCTCTAAACCCGTCTGACAATGCCGGGGATGTCTTCTGAAAAGGATTGATGTAATTATTTTAAGGGGTTTTTTGTACCACTAATAAAAAAAACCTCCTCTGAAACTAACAGCAGGCTTGATCCTAGCAGAAACCTTTGGAAAAATGTGGGGAAACAACAACATTTTAGTGTTTGTGTTGGAAAGGAAGACTCAGCTTTGGCCATGAGGTGTTATAAAGCCTATTCCACTTAGTGGAGTCTCTTAGCAAATATTTGCTTGCTCTTCTGGCTTCATCCACGGGTGTTGTGGTGTGCAGCACAGGCTTGCAGTGGGTGCCGAGGAGCTGGGCGGGAGGCACCATTCCCAGAGCTGAAAGCACAAAGAAAAGATGGCATTGTGGTAAAAGATTAGTGAGGGCTGTGGGAGATTTGGGGCCAGTCCTAGTGTTGTGCCAACGTGTCCTCTGTGCAGAAAAGGTGGAGTGGGTAGAGCCAAGTTTCTTTCCTCCTATCATTTGTCCTGGTGCAGGGGGTTGGATGTTTTGGGGATGAGCCTCCTGGAAAGGGAGAAAGATGAGGGGAGAGAAGGAGAACACACAGAGGAAGAAATCTCATGCTCCTTGACATCATTTTGGTGCAATCTTACAGCTGTCTTGGCCTTCCTCAAATGTCTCCCCAGCCCAGCTTTTCTTCACTCTGATCTCTTGCAATGAGTTGAGCCACATCTCCAGAAAATCTGTCAAATCTGGGAGAGGACACAACCACACCTGAGCATCAGCGGCATGATCGTGCTCGGCTTTGTGTCTCACCTTGCTCATTTTTCCAGAAGTTTTGAGGTCTGGAAGTGTTTTCCTAGGTTATAGTGTTTGCCAGATTGGTCTGAATGCGCAGTACAGCAAACCACAGGATAGAGTATGTAATCCAGAAATCCGTTTCAGGTTAGAGCCATAATTAGCTAATGTAAGGTAATAAATTGCTACTAAAATCACATGAAAAATATGATCGTGCTATAAAGCGTGTTTTTATAATCCTGCTCCTCCCCTTTTCTGCCTCCTCCTCCTCCTCCTCCTCCTCAGCATAACAAGGACCCTAATAGGCTTCATGTATAAGTGCCTATTTTTATTAAAGACAAGTGTAATCTTTTGTAGTCCAAATGTCCCTATCATAAATGCTAACCGAGGAAAATATTAGGACTCATTTATTTATGAACCCGTTAATAATGAGGTGCAGTTACGAAAAAGGCTTTCTCAGCACAAAGCCTACTGAACAAACAATGCACGCTGGGGAAAAAGAGCTAGTTAGCCTTCCTGACTTAGATAAAGCTATGGAGAAATGACAAGTGCCAGTAATTAGCAAAGCCTCTTCAACGAGATAACCCTATACATCTTTGTCTATTTCAATCACCAAAGACTCCGATTCTGTGTAAAATTAAAGCTGGGATGCCATCAATTTCTGTTAACCTCTTTATATTGCTCTGTGTTCATGCATATGTGATAGATAGTTTTTGTCATTTTATTAAATGGTGACATCTCAGTATGCATGTGACTAAAACTGTTTTCTCCTTAGCAAAGTATTTTTAATCGTCTCTCCATTGCCTTTATTAACTCCCTTCTTCCAAATCCTAATTGCTTTATTGGTCAGCCCGTCTAAGGGGTGCAAATATTTGTGTCCACTTCTTTGATGAGCAGTGTAGTTGGGATGAAGAAGTTTGGGGTCTTTCTGGTATTTGCAGGTTCAGTAGCTCTGTGTACATCTGTTGACCACCCACACAATGTCCTGCTGCATTTTTACTGGAACAGGGCAAAGTTTGTTGGTTACAGTGATCAGCACTCGCACGCAGACCTCTGGTTTCCATGAGTATGACCTGCCCTCTCCAGCCTTGACCAGATGGACAGTTCTCATCTGGTTTTGGTGGTGTAGCTGCTGTTCACCTGCCTGGGGCATGAGCCAGAGCCTGCTGAACTCAGGTGAAAGACTCCTGTCAACTTTGTGGTCCTTTGTCTGTGAATATGGTCTGCATCCAAAACTGCTTTTTTCCACCTTAAATGGTGAGCCCTGATTTTTTTCCCTGCAAGCTTCCAATATTTGTGAGCTCATACTCCCTAAATTTCCCTGTGGTTTGCAGATAAGTCAGAAAACATGCTCACCTGAAGCTTTGTAAGGGGAAAAAAGTTATAAATCAACCCCGTTTCCTCGACATGGGGCAGGTTTGCTGGGAGTGCTCGTGGAGTTTGCACTGAGTGACCTGAGAAGTTGCACGTGGCCTTGGGTGTCATAACAAAAGTTCCTTCTGGCTCCGTTCGCTTGCTCTGTAATGTCTTTTTACTTCTTTTAAGTACTCCAAGCCCTGACTTCTGAGGTTATTAATCTTCATCTGTGCTCTTTTTAAACTTTACTACTAGCACTTTTTTTGCCTCAGATATGCTTTTATTCATTCTTTTCAGCAGCAGTAACCTCTCATATTGGCCAAATTAGGAAATAATTGCAAATAATAGAGAATCCTTTTCCAGCACTACAATAAAGGATTATATATGTGCTGTGTGTGAGGATGGCACAGGGTGTAAATACCAAAATAGGGGCAAATAGGCAGAGAAGTGAAGCGTGTGCTGCCGGGCTCTCGCTCCACATTTCTTCCTGGTCTTTGTGTGTTCAGAGACGCTTCTGTCAGCCCATCGCAGAGCTGCATCACACGTGGTGGTTTGAGGAGGAGGAAGGGAGAAGTCGAAGCTGATGGTCTGACTCATGCCAGATCCTGCAGGTCATTTAGGAAAACCTGGACAGGGTCTGTTATTTTGTAAAAGTAGAAAAATAATTGTATGAATCAAATTGTCACTTGGGGTTTTTTAAACAGGATCATCTAATCTGTCGTGCTTTTATTGATGGTAGCCATGGCTTGTTTCTGTTCAGTGAGTAGGGAGAAACTTTGCCAATTCCAGGAATTCCACCCTTCTTTTACTGTGTGTTGTTTCTGGTTTGGATCTTTATTCATTGCTCTGAAACTCCCAGTTGTCCAGTCAAGGAGCTGAAACCAAGAGCTTCAGCCTGACTTGGATCACAAGTCATACATCACAAGGGGCCAGTAGTCTGACCCAACTATTTTCAAGCCAGCAGAACTGTCTAATTTGGCATCATGTTAATAATTTTTGATAATGAGTATATCTGTAGGACCTCAATATACACCCCCACCCCCACTCTCAGGTGTCTAACTGCTCTCATACATAGGCATTTTCAGGATCAAAGCTCCTATGAATGTTATTCACAACAAATAATTCTATCAGCTCTTGGGAAGAAAATAGGGAGAACATTCATGTAATGCTGCCATCTCAGTTGGGGAGCAAGGAAATACGCAGACTGTAGGAGAGAGCAAAGCTCTCTCGGTGCTCTCATCACATTAACACTTACCTTCCTTCCTTCCAGTCAAAGTTCTCTGAGCTGCTGCTTTCCATTGTTTTTTTTTATTATTCATTTGAATCAGAAAATAATATTTTTGCCTCTCTAATTCAGGAAAAATTGTCATTGCCCACCTCCTGCTGAGGGAAAAAAGTGCCAGAGCCCATCTCCTATGAGCTCCTTCTCACTTCAAATGCAGGCTGCAATGGCTCCTTTGGAAATGTAACAGGCTATTATAGAAATATGTATTTACACAGTATTTTAAGATGCACATTATCCACCTGATAGACCATAACAGCTCACCATTACAGCCTATTGAATAAAACCTCTTCGCACCATTTTTTTTCAAAGCAGATACTTTTTACATGATAAATTGCGCATCCATTGCGTAAAAGTGCAAGTTGGTCGTGTAGGACTGTAGGTGGGCACCATTTATCTTTAACCCACTGCAACAGGAACTTCTTGCTCTGACCCTGTCCTATAAAACGAACTATTCTGACCAGAGAGATGCAAATTAAAAAAACAAAAGAGAAAAAAGCTTTGTGAACATGAAAGGAAAAGTTGCAACTTTTGCTTAAGGGACTGTGTTAGATTATAAAAGAGATGCTGCCTCTGGTGAGCACAGACGAATGGGTGGAAATCCCCAACCATGCTGTTTGTGTGCTCCTCTGCCATGTCCTGTCCTACCTGTCTGTGAGCTTCAAGCTGCTGGCAGCCTGAGCAAAGTGCTCTCTGTCTGCCACCACCTTTCCATGCTCATGTTGACCTCCTGAACCCTCAAGGACCTGGGAGCATCCCAGCTATTTAAGGAGTTCTCCTATACTGATTTTGACTCCTAGTCCTAGGCCCTTTTTTGTCTTCTGCAGAGTCATTTTGTAGAATCATAGAATACCAAGTTGGAAAGGACCTCTAAGGATCATCTAGTCCAACCTTTCAAGGTGAAAATACAGTTTAAATGAGAGGGCTCAGCACCCTGTCAAGCTGAATCTCAAAACTGTCCAATGAAGGGGAATCCACCACTTTACTTGGGAGATTATTCCAATGTCTAATTGTTCTCATGGTGAAAAATTTTCTTCTGGATTCCAATTGGGATCTCCCCAGGAGTAACTTGTACCCATTAACCCTTGTTTTTTCCATGTAACTCCTTGTAAAAAGAGAGTCTCTATCTTCTTGGTAGCCACCCTTTATCTACTGGTATATGGTTATAAGGTCTCCCCTAAGCCTTCTCTTCTCAAGGCTGAACAAACCCTTTTTTTTCAGCCTTTCTTCATATGGCAGGGCTTCCTTCTTTCTTAGCTCATCCTAGTGTTAAAAGGGACCCCTCTATCTGAAAACATCTCTGCTTGGCTTTCCAGCCCAACCTTCCTGTGCTTGTTTGACTCTCTCTAGCTAGTCCACACTTGAAGAGTTTCTCTCTTCCAGGAATTCATGTTAGAAATGGCGCTGCCCTCAGTGCCATCGCTCTCTTTGTCCAAGGAAGCTCATTTTGAATAGATAATAATCAAAATTTAACAAGCTTCCTTTATTAGCCTGGAGCTAGGCATAAGGCCTCTTTCTGTCATCTCCTGTGAGTTTTAACTTAACAAGAAACAAAAGACAACAGAGGCGGCCGTGAGACCCCGACTTCAAAATGAAGCTCGCTGCCGAAGACACGGTGTCCCTGGTATCAAACAGACTGAATAAGCTGCAAATAGAGAAGATTCCCAACTTGTTAGAAGATGAAATAGAGCCTAGCTCCTGTTGTGAAACAATTTTACATTGCAGATGTTCACGAATGCATGGAAAATGTGGTGACTTCAAGTCTCTTTGCGTTCCCTATCTTCAGGATGTCAAAACTGATTTTTTTGAAGAAACTCTATAATAGTTACAGTTGACTCCTGAGAAGAGACTTGCATGTCTGGAACAAAAAAAGACTTCCAGCCAGCTAAACAGCTTCGTCTTCCTCCCTCCCACCATTTGAATTAAGCATACACAACAGAAATACCAAGCAGGCACGGGTTTTACATATCATGCCAATTCTGATCCAAAGCAGTTTATTAATATAAATCACCTCCAAAAAAGGGAAAGATTTTAAAGGGAAGTGAATAGCTGCCAAAAAGACTTACACACGGAGCCAGTGTCTAACGCTAAACCTAGCGGCAATTATCTCTTTCCAGTCTTCATGAAGCCAAGTGGTGGGGAGCTGCTGCTTTGAACCGTGCATGGGACCCTCGCTGTGAGTCCCCGCTAGAAAGCATATGGCTTGAGAGGAAACAGAAACATCATCCAAAAAAGTGCTGGTCTACAACCAGCAGATCTGTAAATAGTCTAAACCCATCCCTCACTCCCTCTGTGAGAGGGGATGGAAGGGCCCCGTCTAGTCTTTGCCATGCCTGTCCCCCACTGAGGTGTCACCCTGAGCTCCAACCCTGCTGAGATGACTCCTCTGTACCTCTCAAAAGAGAAGGGGGTGGTTTGGAGGGACAGATGTCATCTCGTGGATGCAGGGGTGCCTGTTGGCCATGCCTTCGTGTGGCAGACTACCATCAGTAGTTTCCTGCACCATGAGTACCTACCCACCCTGCTCTGCTCCAGCACACCTTTCTCTAGTGCTTCTAGGAGGACTTTTGTGGTTAGAGCTGGCCTTACCTCTGTGATTTCACCTCGAGCATCTCCTCCTTACTCTTGATTCGTTTATGATAAAGAACTGAGCAGTTAGAAGTTGTGTTTTTGGGGGGATTTTCTAGGTGTGTTTGGGAAAACCACTTTCACTTTTAAAATAGAGTATTTTGTTTAATTTTCATTATTTTTAGATGTTAAATTTTAGATCAGTACAGTATGTCTTAAACTACTGTATTAGAATGCTGCTTGACTCACTTCCAAATTGAAGACCTTTTAAAAAAATTGAAGCAGTCCAATAATTTTAAATCACTCTGCACTGTGCATTGCAATTTAAAATTATTGGAGTGCTTCAAATTTTTATAAGCCCTTGAATTTGGAAGTGATCAAGGTTCTGGGCATACTCAGTGTAGAGCAATTTAAAATTATAAGAGCTGTCAAATTTTTATATAAGCACTTCAGTTAGAAAAGGGATTTGGGTTCTGGGCATGTGCAAAGGGGAGCAATTTAAATTATTAAAGTGCTTCAATTTTTTTTCTAAGCACCTGATTTTGGAAGGGTTTGGTTTGTGCAGACTAAAATGACAACTTCCTTTGAGAGTTTCTTCTTAAAAAGAATTTCAATCTTGCAAACTAAAGTATTCTTTAAAATGTGAATTCGCTGGTACTTTAAAAACTGATTTGCACAGATCTTGGTGCCCAGGACA
Source organism: Brachypteracias leptosomus (assembly GCA_013401335.1). Classification (NCBI taxonomy): domain Eukaryota; kingdom Metazoa; phylum Chordata; class Aves; order Coraciiformes; family Brachypteraciidae; genus Brachypteracias; species Brachypteracias leptosomus. The sequence continues at coordinate 196,122 of VYZX01007308.1, read as the reverse complement.
TCTATTTTTTTTTTCACTCATTTTATCATTTCACTCTTTAAGGGGCAAATTGATGATACAGAAATAGCTGCCTCTTTGGATTTCAAATTTTTTCCAACTGTTGCACTCATGGTGCAAAAGGGAGTGGAAAAATGAAAAATTTGATGGGAAGAAATGAATGTTTTTGCCATGGACTATCCTGCCTGGCCAGTAGAGCTTATAGGGGATACAAAATTGAAACAATTTGTTATTAAATCTCGTTATGCTGCCTCTCAACACTCAAATGAAAGCCATATGAGAGCTGCCTGGATGAGAAGGAAGGAAGTTGGAAGGCAGCTTTATTTGCACGCTCGTTCTCTGTATGGAAGAGGTTCCTGCCAGGACCTGTGCCAGGTTTGCCATCTTGGCCCTATCTTTGGAACAAACATGGAGAGAACCTGAGGTAGCTGAGCTGGAGATCTCTGTGTCCAGACACAGCATTTGGCCCGCGGGCAAGATGTGACGGAGAGATGCTCTTCCTGAGCTACCAGAGGACGAGATCGGGGAGCGGAACGTGCCGGCTTCTCAGCTCACTCTCCCCTCTTCTTTCTCATCTTATAACCCAGGGATTCTCTCTATAGGGTAATTAGTTAATGTATAGAGGGCCCCATGTACCTTAAGCCTCGTGCATCAGGAGTACATGAGGAGTGGAATAGTGCATTTCATCAAACGCCAATTTAGTATTTTCTTCCCCTTGAATGCTCCTTTCACTTGTTACCATGGAGGTGATAGGTGACCATTTGTAGTTGTTTTTTCCTTGGAAAATGAAGTTTTTGAATAAAAGCCAGTGATCGAATTAAATAGGGGCAAAGATATGGCAGAGGTGAAATTCAAAAGACAATACGTAATAATTGGTTTTAAAGCAGGAGCCAGATTAATCATATAGTCAGGAACAAAGGGAGAAATTCCTGAAAGCCTGTTGCATTTTCCCTTGGAGCCTGCTTTCTTTTTTTTTTTTTTTCAGAAAGGTAAAAATACAGAAATGTTTTTTTTATTTCCCTGCTATTAACCTCATCATTCTCTTGGGATGTGAGAGCCAGGGGCAGTTTTGTGCCAGAAGGACGAGGAATGGGAGACCAAACACATTTTTGCTGGGTATAAACTGGTTTGGGCTGTGTTTTCATTGAATCCTTCTGGAATTTCATGGCAGGCATTGCCTGAGCCCTGCTTGGAGATGGGAGCAGCAGGGATGGGGTATGCTGGGGGCTATTGTATGGGATTGTGTCAGCGGTGAGAAAAGGCTTCCTGGGAAGAGTTTGGTAGATGTGAGCTCTCTGTCCATCCCTCCTCTTTCAGTCCAGCGTGTGGGCGTAGGCGTGGGTTGGATTGAGAAGCTGCACTGGTAGAGAAGCAATAGGGGCAGGTCTGGGCTGTCCTGGAGGTGGCTGCTGGCAGGGAGATCTACATGTTGGATGAACACGCGTGGCTGCAAAGGCAGAGGGGTATCAAGCTGGATGTTAAACACAGAGAAGAGCCCCAGCCCTGTCTCTGTGAACCCCGATTTTGACCCAAACTGAAGAGCCAAGGGGCTCTGAGCCACCCCTGCCTCTCACAGCCACACGTACGAGCTCCGAGGCTGCCTTTGAGTTCCCATCTCACTGATTCACTTCAGTCGCTGCCTGCTCGCACCCCGCTTTTGGGCTGGATTCATGCTAATGTTGACAGTTTTTTCCTCCTTTGTTACATTGTGCAAACCAAATAGAAAGTGAGGTGAGCTTGTCTGAGCAGATGAAAGATGGCAAGAAATTGGCGCTTGGGGACCAGTGTCTTGGTGACATCGACTCTGCAGTCCTTTTTTTCTCTCTCTCCCTGGCTTCCCCTCTCCCTCTCATTCTCTCTGAAATGGTCTGTGCCTCCAGTAATTTACATAATACTCTTCTGACACCTTTACTTTAGTCATCAATCACGGTACCTTCTCTCAGTCTATCTTTTGTCTGAGCATGTCTCTTCTTTATCAGGCCATGCACAAAAGATTAATTTCACAGTTTTTCTCCCTTCTTTCTTTCCTTGCAAGATACAAAGCTCATGAAATGACAGAAGCAAGATAATGAAAACAACAATGCAAGCAATTTTTTTTTTTGTTCTTGCTGGTTGGATCTCAAGATACTTTTTTTAACCTCATTGTGTGCCATCTGTCTTAGAAAAGGTCTGCGCTGTATTTTTTAATACAATTCTGATGCTGTTCTGAAGACTACCTGGGAAAAAAAAAATACATATTTTAATCAGGCTGTAGGCTGATTTAAAAAAAAAAAAAAGAATTTGCTGAACAATTAAAGCGAGGGGTCCATTTCTAATGGTGGCATGGGCTACTGCACAGTGCCCATGCCCCAATTAATATTAATGATCTCTTGTGCATAACAAATTTATGGCATTTGATTGACTCACACAACTACACTTCAAGCTGTCATGTAAAGTGAAATATATGGGCACCGTGGTCTAATTTGCATATGCATATGTTCTTAATATTAATTAGTCTAATGAATCTGAGGACCTGGAGATAATTTGAGTACTGGGAGAAGAGAAGCAAACAAACAACAAAACTCGCTGCAAAGTGCCCTGGTCTGGGTTGGTCTTGCAGTCAAATAACCCTCCCAAAATGCAAAATTATTGGCAGGGATTTCTCCTCCTTCCCCAGGTCTCTCCCAGGACTGGCTGAATTAAAGTCTTATCCCATATAATGCATTGTTTTGGCTCTGACCCTGACACTTTTTAATTTGAAATATTTAACATGCCAATCCGATTACAGAATTACATACAGGCAAGTTTGAGTGCAGGCGTACAGGGGTAGGTCAGGGCTGGGAGATCTGCAGCCCTGCCAGGGGGCTGTTCCCCAATTCACCTGTGTAATTCCCATTAGTATCAATGGGAACTGTGCCAGTCTACTGGGGGTAACTTGGTCTCCCCAGCTTAGCTTTGTGCTTTCAGTGCCTGGGTACGATGGTGTGGATTTCTAGAGGAAATCGGCTACTTTTGACCTAGTGGACCTTGATCTTCTAAAGTTAGTGAAAATTCATTTTTTTTGGCACTCTGTGGAGCAAGAGGTTCCAGAGCAAGAAATCAAGAGGTGTCAGGGGAAACTTTTCTGGTTTTGTCATGCATGGGATTGGCTTGTGGGACAGCTGATGTCCTAACCCTGGATGTTAGCCAAACAGGGCAGATCGACGCTGCCTCAGGTACTGGGTACGTTTGGCTGATGGTGAAGAGGAGGTTGGCAGTGGGGTATATGAGTTAAGTCCTTCCAAGACTGCAAAGTGTTGGAGGGAGTTAACAAGGGAAGGGTAGGATGCTCCAGTCCTCCTGCAAAAGGACAAAAAGCAGGAGGAGGTGATTGTCACCCTTTGAAGTTGTTGAAGTGTAGTGTGATGCTCCCAATGGAAAAGGAGAGTAGGCTTAGCCCTCCAGCACTGCCCAACCTGCTGGGAGCCCTCTGGAAGAGACATGCCTGTGGAATGTTCCACACGGAGGGAAGTGGGAAGGGTGTGTGGGATGTGTCCGTGAGTCTGGCCATGGCTCTCTTACAGCCTGGGCTGCCCCTGTGCTGCTGGGGAGGTGGCAGAGGAGCGGCTGCACACACGGCATCCCCGCCACCAGGAGAGGTTCTGTGCGGGAAGCTTCAGTGAAGCTTGGGCAGCCAGCTGAGGAGCTGGGGCTGCAGCTACAGCACAGCCCATTCATGGGCAATGTGCAGGGAGCAGAGCTCCACTTACAGCAGGGAGGGATGAAAATCCCAAAGGCCAGAGCAGAACAGAGGCTCCCCTAATACGAGGGTGTCTGGGAGCTGGGAAACTGGTTAATGCTGTTCCAAATCTCAGGATGCTGTGCGGGCCTCAGCCCTGGGTCCGGCAGTGTCTGGCTCACCTGGGTAACAAAGAGAACACCCCACATGGCTTCAGCACGTTTCCAGCCTGCAAAGCTGTAATGAATCTGCAAGTTGCTCATGGCCTTTGTGAGGTGCTGAGCACTGATGGCTGCCTGATACCAGGGAGAAAAGTGGGGGCTCTTGGCTGGATCAGGTCTATAGTGAGTTGTTCTATAGAAAAAAATGACCTTCCTGTACGAAGGCATCACTTATATACTGAATATATATAACAAAACCTGGAAAGCCTCTAGTCACTCATTTTAGCTGCTAAAATGCCTTTAGGCCAACATTCCTGCTGTGAAAGGGGTTATGGACATGTCATATGGGGGTCATCAGTGAAAAATATACCCAACTTTTGTTATTCTTAAGTCTAAATCAAAAACCTCTTTTCACAATCCACTGAGGGACGATTTACTAGAGAGTAGAATGTGGTATCAATTATTTCTGTGGGCATCCTTCTTGTTATAAGAAGCAAAGAGGATTGCTTGAGAGTCAATAGCATGACTCCATCTCAGATTACTAAATAATGAAATGCTAAACTTGGCCTAGAGTAAGGACTATTGCTGTCTCAAAGGGACCAGAGGCTTCAATTAAATCAGAGGACAGTGTTCAATGAATGAGAAAAGGATGCTTAAGGTACGATGACATATTACCGGATTTTACATTTAATTGCAGTGCTTTGTTCTTTTAATAAAAGCGCAAGAGCAGTGGCTCTCCATTATGGTCATCTGGTGGCATTGTTCACGGTGGACAGTTTATTGTAATTTATTGGCTATGTTTAATCCCTCTATTTTTCATATAAATGAATTCTGCCTGCTTTATTTTATGAATTTTCTTTGCTTTAAAAAAACCCCCACCACCTAATAGTTATTTACACACAAAAGAGCTGTTCCACTGACAGTACTCAACGGTGCAAGAATGAAACAACTCAGTCTAGTATGAAACTGGAATGAAAGCAAGGACTTTTGCTCAGAGGTGTGTAATTCTGCAAGACCCAAGCATTGCCACTCAGAGAGTGACGTGGCTGCATGGTGCTGTGTGGCTTTCAAAACCTCAGGGGTTTTGGAAGAGTGCAAGCTCCCAAGAGCAAGAGTTAAGCAAAAGACGAGGAGCCGTGTTCCTGGTCTGCTCCCCCCAAAAGTCCTCGTTCATTTTGTAGGGCTCTGTGCTGCTGAGCGCTCCCGTGCTTGGGCCCTGCCACAGCCCACCATGGGCACAGGAGCATGGAGCTGGTCCCGGAGAAATTGGTTTAAAAATCCCCTGCCCCTAGAGATGAATTTTGGCCTCTCTGCTCAGTGCCCTGTGATAACGTCCAACATGTGGCGGTGGTTTAGCTGGAAAACCACAGGAGCATGTGCATGTGATTATACATATGTGTGTGCACACATGCATGCATGGATAGATATATTTATCGGTTTATGTTTGCGTGTCTAGTGATACATATTTATTTTAAAATGTAAATTTGTGTTTTTAAATGGTTGTCAGGCAAATACTTTCTTTTAGACATCTTTGCCGTGCCACGTCATTGCTGTGACTTGTCTCATCTGATCACACCAATCGTATCCCCTTATATAAATGATGAAATCATCAGGGATTTAACTAACATAACCTGATGCATCATGGCAACACCGTGGTTACTGCCAGGAGAAGTTGAGAGACCTGAAAAACTCAGATTCTCATCTGTATTTTTAGAAAAAGTTGTGTTTGGGGGTCTTTACTTAATTATTTTTTTCATTTCATTGGAAGGGACTCTTAAATGTGACTCAAATACAGTGAGCATCAAATCAAGCCCAGGCAGGGGAGATGGCCTCTCTTCAGCCCTGGACAGTACGTGGCTGTCTTTTTTGGGCAAGATCCTCCCCAAACAGAGCCTGTCTCTGGGAATGTGGTGGTTCAATGAGGATGGTGAGATGAGGCCACTCTCAGAAGTAACGACACCAAACAAATGGCAACCAGCCCTGCCGAACCTGCCACGTGAGGCTTTTAACCATGGTGGTTTCTGGGCCCAGGGGAAAGTTGTGAGCTACGTTGCCTTCTGGGGAGAAATTCCTTGATGGTTTTATTGGGAGGGGTTTTTTGGACAGGTTTCTTTTCCCTGAGCCTGCATTGCTTTTCACGGCCTGAGGTATCTAAGTTTTATAACATCATTTAACTGTGTGACAGCGTCAGATTAATGAATTCAGGAAGTGTGCGGCAAGGACGGTCTGTGCAAGAGGGTACAGGCAGTACTTAACTCCCTATCGATTGCAGCAGCAGCTGATAAGCAAGTGAGTGCCTCCTGACCAACCCGAAAAGGTGCTGCAGGGCCCAGCCATGGGATTGTTCAGGTGGGGATTGGGACTATCATCTGCAATCACAGCCTTTCAGTGCCTGGAAATTGCTTTTACTCTTACTGGGGCAGTCCTGTTCAAGGGTGATGATGTCAGAGCTCCCTCCTGGGTGGTTGGATGTCCCAGGCCGGGCTGGGTGCAGGTGTAGGACCAAGCAGTAGGTGCAGGTACCACTTGTATACATGGCTAATGCCACGCAGAGCGTGCCAGCCCCCATGGTGTGAAGTCCTGTGCTATGGGGGGGGATTATAGCTGTGAACTGGGCAGCCAGTTCAGCGAGCGCACTGTGTTTGTTGTAGCTGCTTCTTCCAGGGGCTGATGCGACGTGGCTCTGCCGTATGCATATTTGTAAATCACCATATGATGAATACAGCAAACCCTTCCTCTTGACAAAGTGCTGCGCCAATTCCCAGCTCTGCCTGGCCTCTGTTTTTGTTAATTTTACACTGAAGGATCAACATGCCCGGGATGCGCGTGTGCATCCATCTCTCTCCCTCTCAAAGGAAATTAGTGCTTTCCTGTCACCGCAGGTGATATGAGAAGGGGAGGAAGTACACAAACTGATTTATCTGGAGCTGTCAGCTGTTTTGAGGATGTTGACTACTAAGGGTGTCAGCTCCTCCTTAGTAGTTGGCTGACTCTGAAGAAGACCCCATTCCTCATTAAAAGAGCACTGAGCTGCACTTGAAAGTGACTTTCCCACTTGTTCTCCTCTCACAAACATCACAATAACAGATTCGCTGTTTAAAGTGGCATGATCTTCATGCCAGGCCCAGGCAGCTTTGTAAAATACACCTCAGCAGCACTTGGTAGCATCGGTACCACCCATGCAAAATTCATTTGAGGTATAAACTAGAGACTATCATCACAGCTGACAGTTATAGCAAATCAGCACGCTGCGTACAGTTCCATCCTTTATTCACATTATGTATCATAATAAACGTCGTCCTAGCAACACAGTTTGTTGAGAGTCAAACACAGTGTCCCACAATGCCTTGCCACGGATGGATGGGAGAAATCACGGCTCTAAGAGCCTGGTACAGCTTGAAAAGGACTCAACACTTTCTTCCCATCATCTGAGAGGGCTTTTTCCTCCTCCCACTGCAGCCCTGGGGGAGAGGAGGGAAGGGAGCCTGGTCTGTGCCAGAGCAAAGTGTGGTGTTAGCAGCACTGGGAACCGGACCAAAATGTGTCAGGACTCAAAATCAAGAGGCTTGAGGAAGAAGAGGAGGGGCTATCGCATGGGTAAATTGAGTAATATTGGGAAAGAAATATTACTCAGGTACAAAACTGTATCTTCCTTCTTTTTAATAACTGCTTAGTGAAAAAGCACTACCAAGGTATTGAAAGTGGAAAGAAAAAAAGAAATCTTAATTTAAAAATATATGTCTTTGCTATAGAATTCCACTCAGACCTGAGAGAGATGTTTCCTGAGCAGAGTCAGATGTGATTCATATAACATTTTGCCAGCCCCTGGGGAATGTCATCTCCCTCTGATGTCTCCATTTGCAGGGAAGGCTTCGTTGCAGGTACAGCAGAAGGCTCCCACACCAGAGGGCTGAGCACATTTCAGACCCTGACATGTGCTTGCTCTGTGAGACACAGCAGCCCATTTTCTCTAAGCCTTGCCCTGAGACCTGCTAAAGCATGTGCTTTTCCTTGTCCCTCGTTGTGATGGCCCTTGCTCGTGTGCTTCATGTTAGAAAGGAGCTGCTGCCTCCTCAAGGTGCTGGTCACCCCATGGTGGGGCTGCCAGTTCTTTAATGCTGAACCCCTCAGGTGAGCTTTGTGGGATACTGGACCCTGTCCCAAATGCAAATTATGAAGAGAAGTTCCAGCTCCTGGCTGAGCCGAGTCCTCTGATGAGAACAATCAGAGATTGCTCATGAATTCTCTCGTGTGGAGAAAAACTTTTCCAGGATGAAGCACTTTTTTTGAAAAGACTGATCATTTTTTTTCACTCCTACTATTTTGTACCAAATTATCACTTGATGCCTCTCTGAGATTGAAATATCTTAATCAATAGGCTGAAAGAAGTGAGGAAACATCTTGGAAAATCATCGTAAGTGTAGATGCATCCAATTTCTGGATGAGCACAGAGCCACATTCACAGCGAACCTGATCCAGGCTGTAGTTCTGCAGGTCCAAAGTAACAGAGCAGAGGACATGAAGTCAACCCTTCCCTGAGCAAATCTCTCAGAAGAGGAGTAACAGCCACTGTAGGAGGTCAGCCTTTGCAGGAAGCAAAGCTTAATACCAAGCAAAGGCCTAAAACTTTAATGTCTGGACCTTAGTCCAGAGACCTTCCAACCTGTGGGGAGGTTTGTCTTGCCAGGGGATGCCATAAAATAAGACCATCCATCATCCACAAAGTTTATGTCTGGGTCCACAAGTTTATATCTGGGTTCCACATAAATAGGAGGTTCCACATAAATATGATAAGAAACTTCTTCACAGTGAGGGTGACAGGGCACTGGAACAAGCTGCCCAGGGAGGTTGTGGAGTCTCCTTTGGAGACGTTTAAAATCTGCCTGGACATGTTCCTGTGCAACTTGGTCTAGGTGACCCTGCTATGGTGGGGGGATTGGACTAGATGGTCTTTTGAGGTCCCTTCCAGTCCCTAACATTCTGTGATTCTGTATGAAAATATGTATAAGTCTGGATCCAGATGTCCATAATTTGTTGTTGTAGAGCAGCTCTGAAAAACAAAATAACTTGTTATTTTTTAAAGTGCGCGCAGGTTTTGGTGTTAGAGCTGAAAGGCCACTTGAGGTCCTGTGGGTGGAAACTGAGAGAACCACTAAAAAAAAAAAAGCCGTTCTGGTTATTAATCAGAATTTTGTATACTTTTCAATTTGCTTCTCCGGGACCGATTCTACTGCACAATAATTAAAAAGAAACCCGTGCCGACTGCGGTGCCCCCCCGCCCATGGAGCGGTGCCTGGCTGATCCCATTGTCTGCACCCTGAATGCTGAGCCTACAGTTAATAATTAGTTAGCAGCACTTAAATGGGACTGCACAACCCATTCCCTGGTGCCCTGGCAGAGGCGGCGGCTGCGCCCGCCAGGACTTTGTCATCTTGGCAGGGAGAAGGAGCCATCCCACAGCCAACGTGCCATGCAGGGGAGCTGGCACAGCTGGGGCGCCGTGCCCGGCAGCACGCTGAGCCCTGCAAAGAGGGCAAGGCAATGCTTTTGTCGTCTTCTTGGGGGGAAAAAAAATGGCAAAAGGACTCTTTTTTGGTAGGGAGGTTTCCCGGAGATGTCTCTCAGGTTCATATTTATTGTTTATTGCCCGTAAAACTGTGTTTCTATGCTTCACAAAGCCATCATTTCGATGTAGTCTGCCTCGCCTGAAATGATAAATGGAAGCAATGAAGGGAGAGGAAGGGTGTTCTGGTGATTAAAACTTGGAATTTGACTTGAGAAAGTAGGTTTCAGCTCCATCTCTGCCACCAACTTTGGGGTGACTTTTGACCAATCGTTTAATCTCTTTGGGTTTATGTGAGCATGGGAGAACAGCAATTTCTCCCTTTTTTTGGTGGGCTTTTTTTTTTCCTTGTCTGGTTAGGCTGTTCAAGTCTTCCTGCTGGAGATCCTTTTACTATGTAAAGTGTGGCCAAAATGGGATATCACTGTAATTTAAACTGCTTCCAGAATTTTAACCACATAATCATGGATATACAGAGGGAAAACAGCATTGTGATTAGAAAGGATGTGGACGATGTGAGTGTGAAGGGTAGCAAATGGTGAACCTTAGAGAAATCCTTTTCTGACTGGAGCAGGTTTATTTTCCTCAGTGGCAATGGAAATTATGTTGTTTTATGGAGGTACTCATAAACTGGAGGAAGTGTGATGGCCTCTAGATGTAAAAGGTCAGAACCAGATGATCTAATAGTCCTTTTTAGCCTTAAAACGATGAAGGAAAATGAAGGCTTTTAAAAATTATTCTTTTACCACAGTTAAACAGGGAATGGAAAGATGGGATGGCAAAGCTAAACCCCAAACTCAGACGCTCCATGTCCCTTTGCTGGTTCCTGTGCCAGTAGGTTTCCAACTGGGCAACATGCCCCAGAGAGTCTCTGAGCCACCTCTCTAAAGGGTGCCTGAAAGGCAACCAAAGAAAGCCTGTTGTCGGGAGGCTTTAATTCACTATTACAGGTGATCGCCTCTCTGTTGGAAGCATAAGGGTCCATAAATCAAGAAACGGTTGAGAACTTCTGCTCTGGTCTTTGCCAGCAGTTAAAAACAGCTCACTTCAGCCACATTTATATGCCCATCTCGATTTCCCACTCCAGTTCCTACTGCTGAACAGGGCCCTTCTTGCCATCATCGTCAAAGCAGCCGGTGGCCCTCTTTTAATTTTCTCTTTTTCTACTTACCCTACAACTAAACATCCCTAAAGTGGCAAATACATAAAGATCTTACTACCCAGCATCATTGCGTACCAGACGCACCAGTGCACCTTGCTGTGAGTACTTTACAGACAAAGAAACATAATCAGTCATCAGTGCTATTGTTTTTGCTGCATGTGTGGTCTGGATCGAGGGCTCAGCGTGCACTTGGCAGAGGAGTGATTCCTTTTGGGGTTTGGAGGTATTGCTCTGGCCAGGAGACCTCCTCAGCCACCTTCCTTAGCATCTACAACTAGAGTCAGCCAAGGAAGGTGATCCCATAAGCAACCCTGTAATTGTCTGAGATAGTGTCGTGGACATTCTCCCTTTGTAAATGTGATGTCACAGTCCTGGTGTGACTCTGCTTCGCTGAAGCATTGTCAAGGTGGACCTGCATGGAGAGGGACCTCTCCCCTCCCCAGCTATGGCCGGGTAGCATGTTGAGGGACTTCCCAAACCAAACCCTGCGCTGGATCGTGGTGCTTGGCAGTCCTCTGTAGACCTCTACTGTGAATTTGTCTAATCACATTTCAAATCCATTTATATTCCTGGCCTCCACAACATACTGTGCAGTAAGTTGCATAATTTAGTTATTCTTTGTAAACGTGTTTCTTATGGGCTATTTTAAACCCGCTGCCTCGTAATTGAGTGCACCCGAGTTCTTATGCTGTGAGAAATAATGACTAATTCTTTTCTGTTTGCTTTCCCAATACTGTTCATAATTTTATAGACTTTATTGTGTGTTCTCTGATTTTCCTCTATCATTTTGTAGCTTGAAGGGCTACATTTTTTACAGAAGTCGGCACAAGGGGAGATAAGTAGAGGATTTGGTGGGTTATTGCAGATCCTGAAGTGTAGGAAGAAAAATTGATCATCAACTGAAACAAAAATGAAATTTTAGATTTTTTTTCTGATAAAAGAACCCCGAAGGTAACCCCCCCCCCCCACCTTTAAAAAGCCAGTTTGATGTTCAACATTGGTTTCAGAGTTTGATTTCAATGTTGAATCCTTCTGCTTTTATGCAAACCGACAATTAAAGAATATCAAAGTCCAAGAGGTTTCTTAGGAAGAGTTTGGGATGTTTTTGTTTTGAGAGTTGCAAAATATTTACATACTTCTCTGAAATTTACCTCCTCAACTTGTCCATTCAGTCAACCCCAAATCTAAGCTATCGGCAAATCTGCAGATTTCTCTCCCAAAAGGCTTATTCTTACCCAGGTATACAGAGGAGCTGGCTTGAAAAATTTCATCTCAACCACACATTTTTAACCGCGTATAAAAACTCTCCCAACGTGAACCCATCAAAGATCTCGTGCCAGGCAGATTTCCCATGCATTTTATTTTATGTGTGCTAAACACTCCACGAAACAAAGCCCGTCCAGACACGTGAATCTGAGGGCTGGTTAAGGCTGTAGATTTTCCCCTTGTATAACAATTATGTCAACACGCGCGCTAATTGACATCGGATGCGACACTCTGAATATATGAATGGTGTTCAATAGCCATCATAATTCCTCATTTTACTGCTTTTGGTCGCCTGTGGTAGGAGAGAATATAAAACACACAGTACTAGAGCCAAGCTACCCAAAGATTGTTGGTTTTCCTTCCTGGCAAAGTGTGTCTGGATTTTCTCACTTTTCCGAGCTCGGCTCTTTAGGTTTTTGTTTATGTTTTAGAAGAGGAAGAAACTAATTAATCTCTTTCTCAAAGAAATGCAGGCGTGTGCGTGTTCTCGCCTGAATTTTGCTGAAGGTGAATTCCTCACTGTGGTGGTTTGGAGTGCTTGGAGGAGAATGGGAGTGGGTCTACCTGCTCCTGAGGATTGTCCATCTGTCCTGAGGTCCTTTTTGGGGACCAAAGAGGGTAAAACGTGTTGGCAAGTGGTTTGCACCTTGTGTGGCAACTGGACCCACGGGTGCCAGGAAGATTTCTTTATAACATGAATATTGTCTAGGATGGTTTTATGGTTGACTGTGATCACACATGAGAGTTTTAGCTAATCTAAGCAGGCTTTTGTTTCCTTCCTGTCACTGTGGTGCTGGATTCAATCCTAGTCTTTATATTACAAGTCTGCCTAAAACCTGATTTTTAAAAGGAGGAGTTTATTTAAAAATGGATTCAAAACAAATATAGAGACTTTGCTGAAATATGCAATATCCAGTAGGAAATTCCCTATATTGTATGCTGGATTTATTTAGTGTAAATCTAGTTAGATCAAGGCACTTTTTAATATACAAATTATATTTGTTTGTAAGGTACAGTATTCTATCTGGACTCAGCCTGCTTCCATTTTTTTTTAACCATTAATCTTGCTTTTTGCCCCTAATCCTTTCTTTTCTACAATAAGCTTTCACTCTGTGTGTGTGGGGTGGGAAAGCCCTATTAGATTATAACATTTTATGAGTTGTCAACGATATAATGACATTAGCCACCTGACTGAGAAGTAAAAACCTTTGTGGTGTCACATAACAGGTTAGAATGGGCTGGTAAGCCCTTGTGAAATAAACAAGGCAAAAAAAAAAAAATCCTCCAAAATGTATATTTAAATGGGTGGCTCTAACCCCTCCCTGCTTATTAGACCACCGAGGGCACGTTAAATATTTTATACATATATATCTTTCTGTCTCTCTAAAAATAAATAGAGATAGGTGCACACATGTACATAGATACACACATGCATAGCCACACAAGTCTTTCAAAATCAGAAAGGTCTCAAATTTAATTGGAATGGAAAATGCTAACTAATTGGCATCCAAATTTGATTTGCTGTAGAAACCTCATATTTGTTTGAAACACAACACTGTGCCTTGGAACACAAGCCCAGTCCTTCAAAAATCATACATGAGAACTGTGGAAGAATCAATTAAAGTTGATTTGGCAGATCTGCTTTTGACAAATATAAAGAAATCTCTGATTAGGCTGAGAAGAAAAGAATCCCTCTTTCGTGCTCTCTCTATTCTCTCCCTCTTTAAAGGCAGTAGATGTCAGAAGGGGGTGGGTAGTGATATGCAAAACATGGCCTCCATAACCAAAGTAGCCTGCAAAATTAGGTGTCAGCATGCAAAGCTTATTGATGTATGAATGCGGAAAATGAAAGCCGGCAGTAGACAGACGGGGCTAAAGGTGAGACAGCCACAGTGAAAGCAGCTGTACATCTACGTCAAGGTGTTGCTATATGAGCCTGCTTTTTTCTGGAGGGCCACAGCCTAACAAGCTGTGCCTGGCCATAAAATGATGAAACAATACAATGTAGGCACACACTNAAAGTAGGCCTGTGTGTTCATTAATAAATTCATATTCTGAGTTTTCAATAAAAGAAGAAAATGCAGTGTAAACTGGAGTTACTTAGTGACACCCAGCTCATTGCTTTTTATTGTTGCTTGCAGCTACGAAGCCTTCGCTGTGCACTAGTAGAATTTATTACTGTCTGTCTTTGTGGCAAGTTGGCGAAGTGAGCCTTTTGAAGAAAATTGACCCACACTTCATGAATATGATGAAAAATGCCAATAACACTACAAAGACAAAGCTCTTGACATTAGTGTGCAAAGAACTAAGAGACGGTAATGAAGATATTGCAATTACAAATCATATCCCTCCTCCCTGGCGGAGGGGTGCGGGTGTTTGGGGGCTGCTGGGGAGCCCCGAGACCCTGCCGAAGGGTGGAGGGGGACGGGCACTGCTTCGCTGCCTGGCCCCCTCCCCACACACTGTGCTTTGAAGAGGGAAAGGGGTGAGGAGAGGAAAGCAAGCCAAGTGCTTAATCCAACAAGGATTTCCCTCCTAGAAGGTTGCCCCTTCTCCTCTCCGAGCCTGTGCGCAGAGGCAGAGTGGTCTTGTTGCTAAGGCACAAGATTAGGAGCCAAGGGGTCCAGCTTGTTTTTGCCCTTCTGCTGTACTCTTCCTACAAACTCCTGGACATAAATCACTGTAAGACTCTGTACCTCAGTTTCCCTCTCTGTAAAACAGGGGTTTTTTTCTTCTGTGCTTTATGAATGTAGCCTACTTGGACCAGTGTCTCCTCTGAACTACCCTGTTCTGCATATCTACATGCACCCCTCCTCTCTTTCAGCATTGCTATAACAGTGATAAGTTTAAAATTAGCATTTTACAAGCAGGAAGGTCTGTCTCAAAGGCTCTGTCCCAGCAAAGTGAAAGAGAAAACAAGCAGTGATGCAACATGCAAAAGTTCACCATTTAATTCTTGCCCTGGTGATAAGCAATTCAACCAGTGATGATATATAAGGAACAAATAGGGCACTTCTTGTTTTTAACTCCCAGCAGCTGATGGAGCACTGGAACAAAGCAACTTCAAGAGCAGAAATGTGCAGGCTAAAAGAAACTGAGCTGGGGAAAAAAAAAAAAAAAATTAAAACCAGCAAGGAAAGGTTATTTAGCCCTATGTTGAACATTTGCCACTTTCTGAACTTATTATTCATCAATCAAGTTTTCTGTCACCAAGATAAACTGTAAGTGCCAGGCGCTTTGTTTATGCATTCTGCTCTTATATTTATTGTGGAGAGACCTGCTAAAAATCAAATAAAAAGCAAGCATGCTATCTACTAAATTTGAATGTGACAGTCAGAGGTATATCTTGCCACGTTGGAATACTGGTGCCAGAACAAATCAGTTCAGTGTTGCTGTTCCCATGCTCCTCTTTCCACTTGGAGGAGATGACACTTGTAAATTAAGGCAAACCGTGGCTGTTTTCCTCTGTGACACGTGGCTGCTGATGACATAATCATGAAGTCAACTAGAGCAATTCTGCAGGTCTGAATGAACAGGTGGGCACCCAAATGCAGGCTACCTGGGAACTGTGCTTCAATCTAACTCCATAGACCTGTGCCAGCTGAGGATCCAGGCTGCCTTGGGAACATGAGAGGCTTCAGCCACACAGACACTCTGCTGGTCCTCACACAAGGTCGTTCTGCTTTGGATACTGAACGTGTCAATGTGCACAAACTGATTTGTTCACCAGTGTCCTTGCATCACTCATTTTGAGACACACAAAAGCATCTTGGGATAGCTATTAGGTGTCTGACTTCCCCCCGGTTGTTCAGATGACATCAGTGAGGTCATGGCAAGACCCTAAGTGCTCTGTTTCTGGCCAGGGAACTTTAACATCTGTGACTTGAAGCTGGCACTTTAATGGAGTAGAAGACAACCAAGTAAACCATCTTACAATCACCTTACAGTGAGGAGCTGGATCAGTGATGATTCCTGGATCTGCTCTTCCTAGATGCCTTCCTCCTAACTAATGGGCAGAAACTGAGATGTACCCCAATATCTCTCCCTTCTCTTCCCTCCTGCTTCCCTCATCATTTCCATGGAACTGATACCCACAGGATGGGAGACACAACAGGTTTCAACAGGTCCCCAGCTTTTGGGTGTGAAGATCCAGTCCCTGAAGGACTCAGACCTCTGAATTCATGTCAGGATATCTTCAGCACCTTTTTTTTCTTTTTTTCTAATGGTGTGGTGTCATTTCTCTAAGTCATGAGAAAGACCCACCAAATTTAAGGAGCCAAAGCAAGGGGCTGTACCAGTGCTCCAAATGGCCAAATCCTTCCATGGAGCATCCTTGTTAGAGGCACTAGTAGGAGGAAATGACTCTGTGCTTTAGGAGAACTAAACTGGACGTGATACTGTTTAAAGTCTTACAGTAAATTATGAGGAGAAGAGAGATGGGAAAGGAAAGTGAGTAAAGAAGCATCTGAACAGCAGAAGCATTTACTGTATAACAGGTGAAAAAACAGCAAAATGAACTGGTTGTGTCTGAACATCCATCCTTGCGAAGCAACTGCAGATTAGAAATCATTGCTCGTGTCATTTGGCTTTGAAAACAAGGCGGATGCGGAAATCTCCGGAGGAAAACGTGAGACCACCACATAGATCAGAATGATACCAGTTAAAGAACAAAAAAGGGGACGGAGCCAGAGCGAGCGAGCAGATTGCCCGGCTATAAAAAGCCGTGTTGAAATCCAGAGGAAAGTTTCATCAAAGCTGGCTGAAGTGCAAAGGTTCAGACCTGACTAAGGAGCAGCTCATTTTTTGTTGCTCTGGAGCAAGACCTGTCTCCGAAGATCTGAGGCGAGTGACTGAATGTTGTTCTCTTGCTCAGCTGAATGAGGCAGTGGCACAGGCTGGCCACAGATGGGAGATCTCACAAGTAAAGATGAAGCCATTAGAGAACATATTGGAGTGACTCTACAGAGCAGGCTGAATGCCTGCTTGGTGAAAAAAAAGAGAGGAAAAGAAAACACTCTGTAATTATACAACCACCCAGTTCCACCTTCTCATTCCTTGATTCTGTGGCCAGTATTAGGCTTCTACACTTCTTTCCAGAGCATTTTGGGGCTCCTCTCTCTAATGAATGATGTCCCATATACATTAAATAACCTTCCATACAAAGCTACAGGTTTCACACTGGGACACTAATGCTGGAGCACCCCTTCCCCTTGCTGGAAATGTAGACCAGCCTTGTGGGGAGCCCATCCCCAGATCAAGAATATTTTTTCACCTTGTCCCTGTAGCTCACAAAAAGCATGAATATATAACGGGACAATTTATTTGGCATAATTGATTATGGCTGATGATGACTGGAAATCCAATTGTGACATTGCTGGACTTATCTGCACTTTAGATATGAGGAGATAGATTTTTCAGATCTTGGCATGTTTAGCATTTTGGGATGAACAATTTATCTACCTGGGTTCATTCTGCTGCTCCCAGAACTGATTGTGTATTAGCACGTCTCATGAAAATCATGCGTGACATTCCTCTTGCATCTATATATTGAAAAGAAATGAAACTGGGGCCGGATAAAAGCCCTTTGAAGTCGGTGGAAATGTCTCCCATCAACTTCAATATGAACAGATGAGCACAGAAATATAGGCTTGGAAAGGACCTCCTGGGTCACTGAGTCAGCCTTCTACTGTCCCCCATACTCCTTTATATAATCCCTTCTTTAGGTTGTTTCTCCACAGCCTGCCTATGGGCTGATGATGTGCTCAGCACCTTGCTGAAAATGTTGTTGATAATGAGATTTTTGCAATACAGGAACCAATGGCTCCCACGTGTTTGATTTGTCAGCTCTCAGGGGCATGAACAATTCCCAGTACGTCATCTGAAAAATGTAGTTAGGTGAAGGAATGTGGGTGGCTGGAAGAGTGAAAGGGGCACAGGACTATTGATGTTCAGTCTGTGTTTGTCAAAACTCTCAATACTCATGGCATGGTTTCCAGTAAGTAGTGGGTGGGATTCTTCAGTGCCCCCAAATAGTGGGGACTGATCACAACAAAATGAAAGGAGCCCAGGTTTGTGGCAGTGTTTCTGGGTTTTAAGAGTTAAAAGTGACAGGTAAAGGAGGCCCAGAGTCTTTGGATGATTTTTTTTTTTTTCTGCACGGTATTGTAAATGCTGAAAGTGAAAGAATTTCTTGAAAGGTATGACTAGGAAGATTTCACGCGACTTTATTCAATGCCAATTATTTAAAGAGAAGCTAGTAGAAGAGGGCTGGAAAGGGTTAAAATTAAAAGCTGTTCCTAAAGCCTGCAATAATAATACAATAGACTGGTGGTAGCCACAGGCAGAATTTACTGTCCTTGGTCTAGTGAACCAGTATTAACCCTTCAAGTGTCCTGGATGGCTCTGTGCGCAGTGTCACTTTCTGCTCCGCTGTATGGATGTATGCTTTCTGTCAGATTGCTCAATTAATTATAATTGTCCTACCTTTAAAGGGATGGCCCTGGGCATACTAGGGGGTGTGGCCCTCATGGGGTTTTATTTCAAGCCATATCCTACTGTCTCCAACTCAGTCAATGAATCTTACTCATCAATATTTAATGACACCAGTGTACCTTCTTTTTTTAAAAATTATCCTTCTATGCAGCTAGACAGGTGCATTGGCTTCCCATTATGCTTTGGTGACAGAGAAGATGCTGCCTGCCTCTGAGAAAGAGGTGGGTAGGCCCACCAAAAAGTGTCAGTGGGTGCTACCTGTTTGAGAACTGGGCGTTGCAGACCTCTCGTTCTGCCTCTGAGACCTGACAGTGGGCGTCTTGCTGCTACAGCTTCGTTTCAAAGCACCTTTGGCCAACTGTGTAGCACACAGGGAGAAATTGGTTTGAAGGAAGAGGGCAGGAGAGACATCTCAAAGTCTCTGCTTATTTTATTCTTTTAGTGCCAACTTCTGCTGCTCTAAAAACTACCGGTGACACATTTTGTGCTGTTCGCACCTTGGTAGAGTCTTGGACAAGAACCACATCCTGTGTATTATTGATATTTTATGACAAAGTAAAGCAATTTTAAAACATCAGGCTGCCCATCTGCTATGAACTACTTTTCACAATATTCAAAATAGATGCGTTTCCCTTTCCTGTTTTCGTATGAGTGAAATGCAGACCACAGTTAGGTTATGAGACTGGGGGCCAGGAATTTTTCTACTTTTAATCCTGTCTCTGACATTGATTCCTTCATTAGCCTTGGGCAAGTCATTTCACTTGGATATATTCGAATCACCACATCTATAAAATGGAGATGCAGTGAGGTGTCATGGAGATTTATTAGGCTATGTCTGCAGCATACTTTGAAGAAGTCAAACCGTATACACCTGTTAATGAATGGAATTTTAAAATATGAATGAAAACATTTTCTCGTTTTAGAAGCTCAAGTCCTGACTAAGTCTCCTGCAGACCTGTGACTACTGCCCAGTCAGCAGGTATGATTTTACACTTACTGTGTAAACTCATCAAAGGAAAATTAGCTGAATGTTAACATTATGGCAGCTGGATGCCAGGCAGCTTCCCAGAAACACGTTGTTATTGCTGGACATCATATTGTCCCTGTGAAATAAAAAAAAAAAAAAGCAGCTTTTGCAGTTAAAAAATTTCCAGGTGTAATTTTGGTGTTGGTAGATACACAGGGAAATTAGATTACTACATAATTTGATCTATATGGAGTAAAACCCCAGCCTTGCATGAGCATTTTGCTACTGGCCTTGATGAAGCCAAGATCTCATCCAACATTCTAGTAAGCTTTAGTAAGAGACTTGGAGGATTCCTAGAACTCGGAGACTTCCACACGCTGTTGGCTCGGTTTGGTGAAGGGTAAGAACCAGTGGAAGTCTCTTTAGCATCTGGCCTGTAGAGGAGCTTGTGAGATGAGTTGGTCCCATTCTGTACTGCCTGCGTTGGCCGTGCCAAAGTTTTGGTCTCTACAGGAAGGCACTAAACTGGACATGTGGCCCTGCCTGTCCCACCAGTCTGAGCCACACACCTGGGTGTGAGCCATAACTCACCTTTGGCACCGGCCAGAGCCGAAACAAGCTGGTGCCAAGCTCGCATTGTCCTTACTCAGGCCGGACTTTCTGTAGACAAGAATAAATCTCCTCCATGACTAATGTGTGCATGACTCACCAACTGTATCATAACGCAAACCTCCAAGAGCTGTGGGAAACAACGGTGCACTGAGGCATGGTTTAAAGGAACACTGACCCTGCTCAGCAGACAGCGAGGTTCACAAAGGAGCTCGGTGCAGGAGGTGGTTTCTGCAGAGCTGGGGCAGCGCGGGCACAGCGTGGTCCCCAGCCCTCCCGCTGCCCTTCTGCTCGGCCGCTTCCCGGCCGGTCCCCGAGGCTGCCGGCTACCAAACACTTATTGTTACTGGTTTCCCAGAGTCTCTGCCCAAAGATACTAAATGCTTTTCTCTCCTGCGGCATGTCAGCAGTGAAGGAGGGGTTTTGAGGAGACCTCGTGAAGCAAAGTGGTGGTGGTACAGCTGGGAATGGGAGCAGGTGTGGTACTGAGCACAGCCTAAAGAGAGGAAGACAGACATCAAGGTTGGGGAACAGATGGGACTTGGGGTGCAGTGGGGTTGCAAGGAGGTAGAACAACAATTGAATGGATGAGTTTCTTACAGGAGATAAAGTAACCCTAAAAAGTCATGGTGCAATAATGAGATCGGGTTCAGTTTAGTCACCCAAAGCAGTCTGAATTCAGCTCCTCCCTGTCCAGACACAGTTTTAATCACATATGAGTCAGAGCACACACATATGATGAGCTGGTTCATAGCACCCCGTCACTTACAGCATGGTGGAAAAAGTGACTGAGAGGACAACCTAAAGCCTAATGCTGCAGAGCATGGTGCTGTGCTTGGACCTGAATGAAAGCAATAAGGAAACATAACTGTGCTGAGATAGAGCTGCTCTTGTGTGAGCTGTGGTAGGCATTTTGCTTGGGAGAATTAGGAAGGAGCATAATGTGGAGGAACATTGAGCAGGGCTTCTTTCTCCTCTTTTGGGGGGAATTTCAGCATAGGTGTCTTTCTAACCAAGGGAAACAAGGAGCAGGAGCCCACCTGGTTCTGCCACTCCAGCCATACATACTGAAATATTGCATCAGAAGGTTCCTGAACTGTATCTGATTTACCTTTCAGGATGCGATGGAGAAATTAACTTTCAGTAGGTGAGGAAGGGACATATCCTTGAGATATGTTCCTCTTCCAGGAGCAGTCTCTGACCTCTGCAGCCTGGCTCACAATTTAACATACAGAGCTCAGCCATGGTTGTTTCTTATGTGGGCTGATGGTTTGCTTCTCCTGTTAACTTGGTAGTCGTAACTGAACCCATAATTTCTTCTAGCACGTAATATTACAAAAAGGATGTTGAAAAAGTCAAAAGTTTTCCTGTGTGGTCTAGTTGTAATATGTTTTTAAAAGCCTGTGCTCAGGCCTTGCTAGCCTATGAGCACAAAGCAGCTGGGAGTGCTGCAGAGGGAGCTTGCCTGGCCCTGGGGAACGGGGACAGAGGGTGTTTGGGGTGACTGTAAACCCCTGTGGCTGTTTTGAGGGGAGGCTTCTGGGATTTTACGCAGCCATGTATATCTCTTCTGGCTTGGAAAGATGGATTCTGTCCAGGGTTTGGCAAAAAAAAAAGAAGGGAGGGGCCACGTTCAAAGGATGAGTTTTGCTGGTTTGAAAATAACATGCAACCAATGAAATCACCATTTACCAGCTCCTTGCAATGCTCTTCTGCCCATACCTACGTTAAATACGGAAGCTATAGAATGCACACAGATGTATCTAAGCATATTATGGGCCAAAGCAGTAGGTGCAGACCTGGGCTAATATTAGAGCATCAGGTTTCAAAGGCACTTGGAAGTGCAGATAAGATCGGATCAGGTCAGGTCAAAGAGGGAGCTTTGGTAGCTATGGTCCTGCTCCATGGAGCACGGTGAACCCCAGCCCAGCTTGCCAGCAGCCAGTGCAACTGCCCAGCTCCCATGGCCCTACTCTGGGGTTCTGCACCCTGCCAGTGGGGTGCTGGGTCCTTTCCCTGGGAGCACAGGCTGTAAAGGAAGGAAATCACACAGCCAAAAGTGGATGTTTCCACTTTCCTTAGTATCCCACTATGCCCCAGGTTGCTGCCTGCTTGCCAGGCCTCAGGGTGTTGGGTTTTTTCTTTTATGAATTTGATGGTGGTGTTTTTACATTGGAAGCCTGTTTCACCGTGTTTCTGGCAAACCCCATTGGTTAGACTTGTTTTACCACATCATGATCTTTTTTTATAGCCTACATCTGCCAGGAAAACTTTGTCATTCATCATCCTCCTTTCTGCTGTGTTCATTTTCAGCTAGGCACAAAATATTCTTGTATTTCTAAAGTAACATGAAGCCTCCTAGATTGGTGGCCAGGGAGGAAGGGACGGACAGTGCGTAGTCCCTATGCTGTGGCACGCAAGTAGCATTCAGAAGTGGAGAATAGGAGGAAAAATAAGATCCTCAGCA
Source organism: Brachypteracias leptosomus (assembly GCA_013401335.1). Taxonomy (NCBI): domain Eukaryota; kingdom Metazoa; phylum Chordata; class Aves; order Coraciiformes; family Brachypteraciidae; genus Brachypteracias; species Brachypteracias leptosomus. Next base: position 173,741 of record VYZX01007308.1, on the reverse strand, counting down.
TACACAAAGTAGGCTGTGGGACTTCTCTTCTCAGTGGCATCCCTTCAAGAGACTGCTGCCCCAGGCAACTCCGTTTTTTGCCTGTATCTACTGCTGACTTGCTCTGGTGGAGAGGAGCTTTTCCCCAGAAGCAGTCCCATGTTATCAGCTTTCAGGGCTGCAGTCTTCCTCCCTTTTCCTATTACTCATCTTGTTATGGATGAGAACCATGTTGGTGCTGTATTTAAATACAGGACAGAACTGAAGTGCAGCTGTGTTTCAGTCACTGGGTTTCTATACCCACAGTGGACGTGTTCCAGAAATACATACTTATGAAGTTGTTTAGTTGCTGTTCTGCTAACAGGGTGGCATCATCCATGGCAGAATTCATGGCTACTTTGCAGAAGACCAAGAGGAGGTACAGAAGTCCCTCTGATTGTGCCTTTGTTCCAGTCCCTTAGTTACACTGTGTTGGATAAAAAGCTTTGTTTGAAGTTCTTTGGAGAAAGTTTACGTGATTTTTCATTCAAACTTGTTTGGGTTGTATGTGGGATGGCTGGCAATTTGGGGAGAAAATTAAGGGAATGTGTAACATCTGCTCAAAGTCTTGTTGGCCTTCACGCACAACTCAGAGGACTGATGGTAGTAATTGCTCTTCTCTTGAAGAGTTGAAACCATTTCCTAGACACAGATCATTGTGACCACCTCTGTTTTCCAGAAACTTGGGCATAGATTGACCAAAGTCAGAACTTAATATGTGAGCAGCAGGTATGTTCCAGTTGGTCACTGGAGTTGGATTCAGATTCCTGATTTTAAGTACCTGCTTTTGACATTTTTGTGGTTGTGTGAATGCTTTGAAAGCAATGAGCAGATTCCCTTTGGCCTCTGTGGGCTCCAGAGGAAAAGCCCCACCAAGTGAGTGGAAAGGCAGATGCAGAAGCCAGAGCTCTGCTCCTTGCCACTGGAGTCTGTCTCCCTCCTCTGTATCTCGCTTGTACAGAGACAAAATGGAAATTCAGGGACTTGTGCCACACTCTCTTGGTAATGCATGTGTACAAATATTTGCATGCAGCAGTGGTTCAAAGGAGCCTGGAGATCCTATCTTAGCGGTGGTGCTTTCCCAGCCCAGTGCTGCGCTTTGCCGGTGAATAAAGGCAGTAGTGTCTGCAGTCAGGAGACCTCTCCTATAGATTTAATCGGGCTGGTTTCCTCCCTCGGGAGTGGAGTTGAGGATAGCGAAGTTCAAGGTAGCGTGTGCTTGAGTTTTGTAAGCAGAATCCACATGGAAATTTGAAGCCTAAATTGCACATTCCAGCCTTCTTATGGAAATGGTGGGCAAAGAGGAAGCGGAGCCTTCAGGAGTGAACGTGTGCCAGCTTTTAAATACTGATACAGATCTAGGGAGTTTATTTATCAACACTGCACGTGTGTATGTGCACACACACACTTATACATATCCATGCCTGCGTGTCATGTTTATACACAGCGCGCCGCACATCCCTCTGCTGATAGATTCTATTGATGATTGCTTTATTCATCGGGTGGCAGACCCATTTAAATGAAAATACGTTCCCCGTTTCCTGGCTGCTATAAATTCCACGCTATGGGGAAGTAGCGAAGTGCACTAGCTATACATCCAGGGAGAAATGCCCTGTTGAGAAGAGGACTATTATACAGGGAACAATTGACAGCCCTTCACTTCAGTGGGTACATTTCTCTGTACAGCTGCATCACCACTAATGATAAATGAGTAATGTTTGATAGCTGGCTCCGTTGCCTGACAGCTACAGTTTTGGCCAGAGGGCCACGACAGGCTTTAGACTTCTGTTCAAAATGAGTTAAACATATTAGGTATTACGGAGCCACAGAAGCCTCGAGAATGAGTGCTGAAATGAGTTATCAAGGTATGCTCCTGGGTACACAACTTGCAAAGCAGATGTCATTCTAATAATGTGTGATATAGAACATGTCTGGCCTAAACCCTGCTGGATGAAATATGAAGCCCCGTTGGTGATATTTAATACCATTTTATGAGGTGCCATCTTATAAAGACAATGCCCGCCTTATGTGGAATGCTTAAGGTATTTTGCCAAAGGCACTGGGAGGTATCTGAACTAAGTAGAATTTTTATTATTTTATAAGCCTTTACTTTGTAATATTTCTGTTTCTACGTTATTGTGGTACTAGCTGCTCTAACCCTTTGTCTAGTGAACTTCATGAGCTGTTTACTGATAGATTGACTGATAGCCAGGGCTGCCTGTGGATGTAAAGGCCAGCTCCTACCTAAATATATTCTTAGCAAAAAAATAGTGTAAAATAGAAAGCAGACTTCAAAAGGAAATAAAGCTTTACAGGAGGCACTCTTGGAAAAGAAGTCCTTGAAGCTATGAGATCCAGAGGTTTTGGTGGTTTTAAAGGAGCGAGGCTTGGGAAGGTTGTGAGTTTGTGTGTTACAGCTTCAGTATTCATTTTGTCTTGAATTCCTCTGGTGAACTTTGACTTCTCGTGGAGATTTCTGTATCCCTTTGCTGCTATCCCAAGGACATGAGCCGAGTCGTTTAGTTTAAGGAAGATGAGGAGTGTTTTCACTCTCCAGTTCTCTCTTTATTTACATATTTTCATTTAACGTTGCTTTTGTGGAACAGAACTGCCTCCTTGTTCAAGTCTGTTGGAAAGTGAAGGCAGAGTGGACTGAAAGTGGTTATTCTGAGCAAATCGGGTATCTCCTTCCTGGAATGCAAAGACCCTGCTGACAGTGCTGCTGAATTAAAGACCCCGGTGGGGACAATACTTACACTGCAGTGATGCTGAGTCAGTGCAACTGGGCTCAGTGCTGAGATCCCATCACTGGTCTGGTCCAGTGCAGCAAGGGAGTAATTTTCTCATCTTCATCCTACATGGTTCTGTATCTTACAGTCCTTCTGGTCTTCCATGCTTCTCTATTTTCCATCTCCTGAGCAAATAGTGCCCATGATCTAGAAAGCAGCCACTCCCCAAAGCGCTCACCAGGGAAGGCTGATGTGCCCCAGCAGCCACTTCTGCTCAGTAGGATGATCCAGTGGGATGTCCCTTGCTGGGCAGGCTGGAACCCCTAGTTCTTCTCCTTCAAGGACTCTCTGCTCAGCCATGATCCAACTTTATGAACCCTACAGGACCAGGTCTCTGTGACTTCTTCTGCTGATCTTCTTGCCTGAATAAACATCAGTACTGAAGAAATTCCTCAGCTTGGAGTGCCGGTGACTGCTGTGTATGATTTCCAGCTTGAAAGACATCCCTGTGCTGAAATATGTGGTGGTTCTTACTCTTAATCCTAACATTCTCCTTCTGTCTCCCTGACTAAGTGATCTCTTAATGTGTGGTAGTGCAGCCTGATGCGGGGAGGTGTTAGGTTAATTCCCTTTGATAAAACCCTACTAACTATTTTTTTGCCCTTGAAAAACTTGCTTTCCCTTCCAAATGCATCATCCTGTGAGCCCAAGGTTCGCAGATATTCAGATTCATCTTCCTTTATACCATAAACATGCCAGAGATATATAATCCATTTGGACACTGGCAAGTGATGACTATCAGAGGCAGAATGGGTACTGAGGGGCCCATAGTTATACAGTAACATCGGCTTGGCAGCAGCTCATTCATCGTGCTAGATGATCTGTCCATCTCCCTGCCTGTGGCTTGTAGCACATAAAGCACAGACGAAAAGTCAGACCAAATATTCTCTGTGCAATGCTCTTTGCATCACAGCCCAGCTCTTTTTAGCCTGGGTTTTAAACACACGCGTGGTCCAACTGTCTGGTCGAGACTCTGCTTTTTGAAAGAAACGTGTCTGAGAAATTCCTGAAAGTCTCTACTCAGTGTATGACATGTCAAGTTACATCTGCTGTGTCACAAAACATCAGCATGTTGAGGAAGACCATAATGAAAGGTGACAAGATACATTGTAAACAGTTTCAGTTGATGTTTTTGTTTATCCCAGCACGAATTTCGTGCAATGTCACGATTGTGGCGAGAGTTTGGCTTCTCTTTCATCACTTAGAAAAACTTTTGTGGTGATCAGCTGAATGGTCCTGAATATTTTGGGTGTGAAGATAGGTCGGCCTCCAAGCCAACGTTGGCAGAGTGCTCTCAGGAGCCCTATCCCAGCGCACATGGTGAGGGGTCTGTGCTTGGGCAGCCCACAATGGGTGAGGAGCACTGGGTGGCATTTCCCCCCCCAGCCCCAGCTGTGTCCCACCACCCGTGCAGGTGCTGCACGGGGAATTTCCCCTTCACCCCCCAGTACACGTGTGCCTGGGCACGGGGCTCCCCGAGAGGACCCATGGGCTGCAAGTCAGGGCTCCCACAGCACACTGGGGTGCTTCATGGGTTTTCTTTGCCTCTTGGAGAAAGCTCATAAACTCGTTTGCAAATCCTGCGTTTGAGCTGTGCAGGTGGCTCGTGTTTATCGAGGTTTTCTACTTGCAGCTCATTTCCTTAAAATCTGTCCTTATGTTTGCTAAAATCCACACGGTCCCCGTTCCAAGCTGTGCAAGGCTTTTAGCTCCTTTTTCCCCCTCAGCATTTTTTTTTTTGCCTATATTGTTGCAGGAGTCGAATGGGGAAATGCACAGAGCTGGGAGATTAAAGATGTAAATTTTATAAACAGAAATCAAAGGTCCTAAATCCTGAGCAAAGAAAAGCCAACATAAGTATGAACATTAAAAAACATACATAAATAGTACTTCAAGGCTGAACGTGTTAAATTATTCAACAGTTAAGTCATAAGTGTTCTTAAACTTAAGTATAAAAATGCCCTTGACAATATTTCATAGCTGCGCATTTCTTTAAAATATTTAGCATTCTCATTAAAGAGAATGACTTTATTTTATATATTAGTTACACTCCTGCTTGTTAATATGAAGGAATTTAGTAGCAAAGAGCATTCTTATGTATATAAGCCGAAGACAATTTACATATAAAGTTGGACGACTATTCACTTTTTATTTATTCCTGGATCATCTACATCCACGCATAGCTATAGAGCATTTAAACAAATTTGTTCCTTAATGGGTAGTATTAATATCTCCTGCCCCAAAATATCATTTGCTAATGCCATCGCGAAGACAGGTTCATTCAAAGCTACATGGAAGTTCTTGCCTTTGAAAGACTTAATGAACCTTACATTTTTGGTATACTGCACAGTGTAATGCCTATTACATATTCATTGCCAGAATGGAAGATTTCCTTTAACTCTGAGCTTCCTGGTCTAGTTCACTGTAAAACATTGTCAAAAGTCACAAGAGACTTTCGCTGAAAATTGTGACTCTTGATAGCAGGATGTAATGGGGAGGTTTAGAATAGAAGAACCAGTGGTATATGGGCCCAGGGGGAATTGTTCTGACAGACAAATGGATGGATAATACAGTTTTTGACATAATGGGATGAAAAAGTTTATGCCAGAAAGAACTGAATTAAAGTTATTACTTTAAGGAAATTCTGAAGTTCTCAAGACTGGCGGCGTTACCTGCGTGCGTTTCGTTTGACTGCGTCTCTGCATAACAGGTTTTTAAACAGGGTTGGCCTTGAATTGATTTATAAGCTTACTAACAAATCTGCAATAAAAATTGGAGTTACTTCCTTGGAATTAACCCCAGTCACATCATTTTTACAGGGTGTTTTTCCAGGAGCAGGGGTTTTTTGATCTGCCTGGTGTTTAAAGTCCTGCATAATCAGTTTGCCTCTCAGCTCCCTTTTGTAAGGACAGCAAAACAAAAAAGGCTGTTCTGAGTTCTCCTCTGGAATAGCAGGAGATTGCGTAGAGCTGTATTATATTGTCTATGTTTCTTTCTCTCACTGTTTTGTAAACTTTGGAAATCAGCAGCTCTGAGATCCCAGAGCACTGGTAAGACGCAGAAATCGCCTGGTGCAGAAACCGTTGAGAGATCAAGGTCTTAATTATTCAAGTCCATCCAAAAAGGACTGTAGGTTCTTTTACTTTTTTTTTCTTTCAGGTGATGGCAGAGCTGAGCTGTCAATCAGACACATTTTTAGGGGTGTTGGGTGCATGTGTGCACCCAAGGGTTTGACCACAGGTCTCTGGAGAGGGGACAGAGCAATAACAGCCTCTCCACCCGAAGCATCTGAGCTACATTTCATTTGAGGTGGCAATGACTAAGCCAAGGGCTAAAATGCAGAAATAAGTACAGTAGAGAGAGGCCCTCCTCATGGTAAAGATGAAAAATGTGTTCTTACAGAACAATGAAGTGAGGGTAAATCTAAGATGTAGGCACCAGTCACCACTTGTACCATGCTGTTGCCAGAAGTGTGCTGAGATATCTGAGAGAGCAGGCTGAGAAAGGGAAGCTAATTATACCACATTATTCACTTCTGCTCATTAGGTATAGTACAAAGGCCCTGCTTTTTATGTATATATTAAAGTGCTGGGCACTACAGGAATAGATAACTTAATGTTTCTTTTGTCTCACTAGTGGGTTGGTTCAGACAGAAAAGTCATGTTTTCACGGACCCATGGCTTTCCACTCTCCAGAATTAGGGATTTCCTCCTGTGTCACCCCAAGCAAACAGAACAAGGCAACTCCCTCCCCCTTGTCACCCAGCAAAGCCAAACCAAACTAAAGCAAAGCTCCCGTGCCCCGTGACGATTCCTCACCCAGTGCCTGTGCAAGGGCGTGTGAGATGGTTCCTGCCTTCTCCCCTCTGCTCAGCACAGGCACTGCTGTCGATGACAAAGCTCTTCCTACGTAATCCCTCTTCCCCACATACCCTCAATAGCTCCAGGGGCAATCTGACAGTCACAACCTACTCCCCTGCTGATGTCCATCCTTGGGTCACGTTGTCCCCTCATGCTGCCACTTGTTCCTCCATCATCCCAAATCTGCAGATAACCCCCCGCTCTCCAGCTGAGTGTCAATGAAAGGTGTTCAGCTGTTTAATAAAGGTTGGGTGATGTGTATAATGCATTTGCTCTTAGATGTTTTACCTGCCTCGCAATCCTTGTATTGCACTTGGAACTGTAAATGAGCCATTAGGAAAAGATGAACAGCAAGGCAGAGGATTGGTTTATTGAAATTATTTATATATGAGGAATACCTGACTTTCAAAATTCATGGCTCTTTAATGCTCGAGTCACAGAGAACACATTAAATCTAACAGGAGAGGAACAGGTATCGCACTTCCACACTAAGGTGAATGAAATCAGATTTGGGCATTGAATTCTACCCTTCTCCACAATGAAAATTGCCTTGCTCTTCTAATTACGAGCATCACAAAAGTCACTGCTTCAGTGAAATCCCCTGCAGCTACACAAAAGGATAGGCTGGAGAAGCACACGTCTACCAATAAGTGGCACTGAGCATCTACTCCATTTCTCACACAGGTTGGCATATCTCTCAGTGGTCCATCTGGTAGAATTGGATGGCATTTATCAGGAAATAATCCAATTGTGGCATGCCAAAACCTGAACATGAAAAGTACTTGTGCCTAGTGTCAATCATTCACTCTCTGACAGTTCAATAAACATCCTTTCTGCAATGGTTTTCAGGAACACTGACACCCAAAATGCTGGAAACAATGCCAGAGATGGAAATGACAATGCTTCTGTGAAACATCAAAAGGGACCGACACAACCTGGCATGGATTTTGCCAAGTGTTGCTTAGCAATACAGCGTGCCTGTGGGCCGCTGGCCTGTCAGGATTAGCTGCGAAGGCAGCGATGTTCACACCTCTCCTGAAAACACATCCTTCCCAGATAAAGGAGGACAGAGTAGGGAAGAGCAGCACCCGCAGGGGCAGGGGATGCTGCAGCCACAAGATGCAATTTTAGGCATCTGAAAAGCCATCTGCCCTCCCCACTTGCCTTCCTCGTCCCAGCACCTCGAGGACACAGTCCTGTCCTGCTCACCTCATGGTCTTGGAGGGTGCAAGGAGGTTTTGTGGCCATTTCCTTTGGAGGCTGGGATCAGAGGGGGCCAAACTTTGCTGCCAGCAGCTCTTGCAGGTTGTATGTGCAGGCAGAATTTGACCCAGACTGGGCTGGCCACTGGTGCTCAGGGGGCGGTGACAACACACAGGAAGAAAGCTGGAACCTGGAACTGGGAGGTGAATCACCAATATCATTCCTAATGAAGTGTGAAATAGGGACGGTCATTTTAACAGCGTGATAGGTGGTAGTAGTAAGAGGATGCAAGGAGAACTGGGTAACGAAAGAAAAAACTTGTTCATTTCCCCAATTTCCCAAGTGAGCCCTTCTCCCCAGGGGTCTGGATGCCACCCGTGTCTCTGCAGCCACCCTCACCCCACCCCGTGAGGGATCCTGAGGGGTGAAAGCAGCATTCCCAGAAAAATGAGAAGCGCTTGGTGGCTGGAGGGAAAACAAACTATTTTATATTGCAAACACCACTTTGCCACTGAGGAGGAAACTGCATTGCGGGAAGTGAATTAACTTGCCTGAAGCCACCAACAGACCTGGGAACTAAGCTCTGGCCTCCTTAATGTGCCAAATCCTGGAGCTGAGGCTCATGAGGTCTAACCAAATTGCCTTTCATCTGTGTGCCTGGTAAATGGGAGTGGGAGGAACTTCTGCATATCAAATAAGGGGGGTTTGTCCATCTTGAAATTCCAGGTTTTTTTGGATCCAGGAATCAGCTGATGCCTGGAGCATATAAACTGAGTTTTTGGTGTGATGAGGACAGACTTGTGGGTCCAAACGCAGACGTGCCAGCCAAGCCTGTCCAAACAGAGGTGCTGGGATCTGCTGCTAGTCTGGAGCTTGGAGGGAGGCAACTGCCCGGGGAGGCACTTGCAGGGCAGTGCAGGTTCACCACTACCTCTTTTGGCTCAGGGCTGTCTAGTAGAGGCTGCAAATATCATGAAGAAGGTGCTTTTGAACAGACAGAGTGCTCCAAACAGAAATCCTGAGGTGTGCAGGTTCTTATATATACTTATGACAGTTTTCTAGGGAGAAGTGCAAGCTAACTCCATCAGTGCCTTTGAGCCTTGACTTGTTAATTGGCATTACTTCTAATTCCCAGCTATATTTTAAGGTATGAACCTAAGGAATTTTAAAGTCATTATGTGGGTGAGGGACTGATAAAAATAAATCCTTCAGGTTTGAAAGTGGCAGAGAGGGAATAAAAGGTGTTAAGAAATCCAGGAGTTTTCAGCCAATTGGTTCAAAAAAGCATCCGGGTGGACTGCAGCTCCTGGAGAAAGGTCACTGATACTACTCTGGGTACCTCTTTTTATGAACTTTATGCATCACATAAAATAAATTTAAAGCAGTTTAATTTAACAGTCTAATTAGTCATGGCTTTTTCATCTTGTCTATTTAACTATACACAGAACAAAGGGAAAGACACAGGGCCAAATTCAGAGCTGGCACAAATCAGCCCTGCAAGTCGAGGAAGCTGTTCCTGCTCATCCAGGGCTGAATGCAGGTGCTGGTGGCCAAATATGTCCCTGGGGATAACACCCCTGATGTCTGGAGACTTGTGCTGCTAATGAACTTGGCTGCCAGGAATTAACTCTCTGCAAAACGGGTCCTTGGGTCTTGCTGTCTAGAGCTTGAGCCAGATGAGCTGAAATGTGACTAAAACTTGGGAGAAACAGTTTAAAGATTCAGGATAGTTTGGAACAAAACTCCTCTGTGTGTTGGACTCATGTGAGCGTTTCCCTTCGCTTCAGTCCGCCTAATTTACACCCCCTTTCACTTTAAATTTCAGTGATCATATAATCTCACGATCTCAGGCAAACAGCAGTCACATGAGTGCATCCTCCACTGGAAATGAGTGTCTCTTGGCTGCCTTTGATGTGGTTATACTGGTTATACCATTACAAAATTGTGCCTCGTTCTCCTGTGTGCAAACCCACGACTTTAACCATGAACACACACTGATCCACCTTTATGAAGGTGATGTTTCTGAGCAGATTTCCATCCCATAAAGTCTTGGGTCAGCTAAAACCTAGTAAGTCCACAGTAAGGTTTTGGTATTTGGAAGGGTTATGATCCTGCTGCCAGCTTCCATTAGTGAAACAAATCATTTTTCAGATGTTGTAGATTCTAACAGAAATCTACCTCCCATCAGTTGAGGCACAGGTCTCATTTATTTTGTGATGTCCCTTTGCAAGAGCATGTGCCAGGGCCAGGTTGCCTCCTGATGCTGGCAGGCAGTGGAGGGGCTTAGGAAGGGATCAGGGTGGCTTAGCCATGTGTCACCCCGACCCTGGGTGACGCAGAAGTCCCTTCCAAACCGTTCTTTTTTAAAAAGTCCTGCAAGTTACCATTTCTCCAGCTAAAAATAACTACAACAAACAACATGAGCACAATAAAGAAATTCAAATATATCTTAAACCACCTAATAATTAACTGTGTTCAATTAGTCTCTGGGGTTCTCTCTGCTGCTGTGTGGTCTCCCTGGAGGCACCACCAACACCACAGTGGTGAGTTAATGAGTTCTGGTTGCATCTTGTCCACAGGCTCAGCTGCTTCACTGCACTTCTTCTTCTGGCCCAGTGTTCCTAGAAAGAGCACCCACTTCTGAGGACTTTCTCCCTTTTCCTGCTGGAAGCTGATTAAATGCTGGGTCCTCCCCTGTAACACATTTCCAAGGTGTTACTCCACGGGGCTGTGTGAATGTGGGGCTCAGCAACGTGCTGCCCCACGCCCCCTTCCTGAGCTTGTCAGGGTGATTGCAGGCTGTGAGTCCCCACATCTGTCACATAAAGCCCAGGTCTCCATTTTGATGTTATAGCTTCAAGAGTGTGACTTAATCCTCTCTTTGAGGGGGCCATAGACATCAGTGCTCCCTGTTAGGTCTAGCATCTGCTTAAGTTACTCCTGTTTCTTCTAAAGCTTGGTGTTGCCAGGTCCTCAGGCCTTTTTGCACATCTTCCTCTTACCTTACATTCATATTTCAGTTAGATTTGCACAGCAATACACTCAAAGTTTCTTTTCTTCAGGTTTAGCCAGCATCTGTGCAGACCCTGGACCTCTACACCATGGAGAAATTGCATTTTCCCATGAAATGCTGCACAATCCAAACAGCATTACAGGAGAGAGTCCCCAGAGGGAGTCCTGAGTGTGAACAAAAGGGACCCTGCGGACACATCCAACACAGGAACATACTTGGCATTAGCCCAACTCCCAAACACATCTCTCTGTAGGTAATGGGGAAATACATTCTTTTTATACCTCTACATAAACACTTGTATGCAAAATGAGGGCCAGCATCAGCTCCTTCAGCCCTGCTTTGCTGAGAGCTTCCCCACACTTTCTTTGGGGTTTCCTTTTCTGTTCCTCTGACATGTACTCTCTAGAAGTCCATAGCTGCAATCTTTTGAGATTTATATTTTAATTTCCTTATTGCTCCTGGCTTTTCTTTTCCCAATACCTGTTTGGCCCCACGCTGACTTGTGCAGGTTGCATCCCCCCATGCCCAGACACAACAGCAGCGGTAGGTGCCAGGAGGACCCCAGAGGCAGAGCTGCTGGGGATGGAATTTTATTTTCCCTGTGTTCCACCACCACATGTCCCCTCTGCTGTATCATTCCCACACAAGGGACAGTTTAATGCACCGTTTTCTGCACTCAAACCTTCACTGCTTTGTGCCTTCCTGACTCAGGACTGTTCTGCAGTAGTTTGCGTGGCTCACAGTGCTGCTTTCCAGGAACTCTGCTCTGGACATGATTAATTCCTTTGTGTGGCAAGTTTTAATTGTTTTATCAAGGTTTTTTTCTGAATTTTCCAATCTCTTTCCCTGGTGTTTTTCCCAAAATCCCAGCCATAATACGTTCGCTCTAATAAGGGACTCAGAACTGAAAATTGTAAGATTGGCACAACCTGACATTACTAATGGTCTCTTTTAGGTACTGTGCTATTTTTCTTTATGGAAAAAATAAGATATTGGTGAATTGCTTCTCTCAAGAGAGACCCAGACAGTGGCACCCAGAGCGGAGGCAGAGGGAGGGGGCATCCGACAGGGGGGCTGAGGCTTAGTGAGCGTGAGGCCCACAGAGCCCAGCTCAGCAAGATGGCGGCAGTGAGAGGAGGCGCAGGGAGATGGCGGCGGGAGGAGCGGGAGGCCCAGAGGTGCAGGCCTGTGGGTGCCTCTGAGAATGGCTGCAGCAATGGGCAGGGTAGGTGTGTTTTCCTGAGGGGTGATGCCATAACACCTCCTGAAGGCACTCCAATCCTCTCCCCAGCTATGCTCTTGCTGTTTTTCCCCTCAGCACTCGTTTTCCCGCCATGGCGGAGGTGCGGACGGGTCTGCCTCAGCCCCCTCACGGCGGCTCCGGCCTTGGAGCAGGCTCGCTCAGCTCCGAAAGGCTCATAACCCATGAGTTGTGCCTAATCAGGCAGCATCTGAGATTAATTGCAAGGGCTTTTCTCTACCCACCCACAGAGATAAATGCAGAGGAGCCAATTTGGTAATTGCCCTGAGTCCTGGTGTGCTTCTGAGTTGTTCCCAGGCCAGGATAAGGCTGGGTGAGGGAATATTTGCTGAGGCATGGACTGAGCACTTACTGCTGCTCTGGCTGATAAAGATCCCAGGGTGTCTTTAACAGGGCAAAACCAGAAAAAAGGGCATTAGAAAAGGACCTGGTGAGACAGGTGTGCTTGGAAGGGGTCAGGAAGTTTGTCACAGGTGGGCACAGCAATGTTATAAATAAGAAAGGGGAAAACGCCTGCTTCGGCTTTGATTTGACTCCCTCCTGCTTTCAAACAGCTTTAAAACCTGCTGCTGGGGCTTCCTACATGCTCCCTTGTACCAGACAGAAGAGAACAACCATTTTGATTATCACCTTTGAATTGCCCACACCTCAGATGTGATATCATGATAGTGACCTGATGACGCCATTAAAGGTAAGGTGCTCTTGTTCGGTTTTGGTAACCTACAGCTTGGTGCAGGACATATGTTGCTGTGTCATCAAAGATATTGGGGTATAAACAGAAATAAAGGGTGGGGTGGGAGCAGAGGTGCCATTTGAAGTGGATTGGTGCTTTCCTGGTAGGTAGAGAGGAAAAAGCAGCCTTGGCACCTGTTAGTGGCCATTAAAATCTCCCATGTTCTGCTAATCTGTGCTCATAAAAAGGCCATCTGCTAATGCTCAAAGGTCATTAAGTTACCAGCCCTGTTTACTCCTCCCGCACTGCTGGGCCAAGCCTTTCTGAGAAAAGAGGGCTTAAATGGTTATTATGGTGGCGCCTGCTCACGCTGCTGGATGGTTAAGGGTCTGTCAGTATTTTCATTAGAAACCCAGACTTTCAGGGCTTTTTAAACTTGGCCATTAAAGTGCTTGCCTCTTGCTGTCTGTACAGGCTCTGCTGTATCCTGGCAGGTTTCAGGGACAGAGAGAGTTCTTATAGGTGCTTTTTTTTTTTTTTTTTTAATTTATTTTGGTTTAAGAAATCAATCCAGCTCTTGCTTGAATTTGGGGAATTAAGTTCAGAAAGCTTTGGTCTGGAGTGCTCTGGCAGTGCTGCTTTAACACAGCCATGGCTGTGCTTTGGAGAGGGAAGTTTTGTGTTGGATTGGCTTATGGTAAAACTGCTTATGGCTTTTATATTTTCATACTTCTTTCCTAGAGATGTGGGGCTGTACTGGGTGTTGCTGGTGGGGTAACAAACGTCAGCCTGTAGGAATGACACTGTCCCCAAGCAGGCAGTGTTTGTGTCTGCAACACAGGCTGGGCACTACGGGTGGGTTAGGGAAGAAGCTGAGGCCTCCACTCCAAATTGCCTTGATTTCGAAGGCTTTAGTCAAACCTTTAAGGTTACATTAACATAGTTTTCTTGTGGTTAAATGGAACTATCAAAAACTTCGATAATTCTTTTTTCCTTCTGAGACTTCCCAGCGATAAAATGAGATGTGGCTGCTCAAGTTTTTATCCTTCATTTCGGATAATGACGGTGCCTGTCTCATAAAAACCTGCCTTTTATCTTCCCCAATTAGCTGAGTCGCTGCACCCTTGTGCTGTGAAGTTCTGAGTGTGCTGCAGCCTCTTCCTGAGCACAGTCAAAGTGCCCTTTCCCCACCTCCGTGGGGCCAGCCTGTCCACAGCACCCACCCTCCAATCTCCGCTCCCATTGGCATCGGTTTAATCTTTTGCTTTCTGCATAACATAAAGAAGAAACCTGGGTCAATGAATAATGAAAGCTCATTCAAAATCTGGACTCTGACAGTTCGGTCTCTGCTGCCTTTTATTTTAAATGGAGCTTCTCTCACATATCTTTTTAATTTTTCAATTTTTTTTTTTTCTTTTTTTTTGGTTAATGTGCTCAGACTCTCCCCTGAGGATTGCATGGGGTTTTTCATCCAGGATTTAGGGGAAGTTCACACTGATGTCTGTGATTTGCTTGTTCTTCAGATTGTTTTTCTTTCTGTTCTGACTGAGCTCTAAGGCCAGCCAGGAACAAGATGCTGTTGTGCTGGCCACTGTGTGTAAATAAGGAGTATGGACTGCCTTGGAGAGCTGAGAGTCATAAAAGGGTGTGCAAAACAGTGGAGGGAAGGAGTAGCTGTCTGTTTTCTAAAACAGCCTTTCCAAACCATGATTTTGAACTAAAAAGCCCCAAATCAATTCCGAAGGTCTCCCTAACTCAGCAGAGATGTTTTTGCCAGAACCCTCTTCTCACCAGCCAGTCCTTCTTAAATCTGTAACAACCCAACAGGTAGTTAAAATAGTCCTGACTAATTGTAACCAGGACCTCTGGCTTCTTCTGAGCTATTGTTCTGATTATGCACCACAGCCAAAAGCTTCAGGAGGTATATAGACAAAGTAGTTAGTATAAGAACTCAAAACAAGAACAACTACAGGCCTGGTTTTTTCTTTTTTTTTATTAAACTGCTATAAAAGCAGGCCCTGGGTCTCTGCTGCAGATGTGTCACAGTCCCCTGCTCCAGTGCTTCCTATCCAGCTATTTTTAACCTTATTAAGCAGCAGAGAGCCTTTGGCTGCGGTGGTGGAGCTCACCCAAGTCTCATTATAAGCTTTCTTTGGTTTCTGTCTATCTCTCAAGTCCACAGCACAGTAGGCTTCAGTTGAATGTAATCCCTGTGCAGATCCATGTTGTGGGATGCTGTAAGGGAGGCTGAGGCTGATGGTAGGTCTCCAAGTGGAGGAGAGGGTGAAGAAGTTTTTCCTTTCCATGCTCCTCAAATTTCAGTTCTGTCTTCTAAAAATATTCACTTACTGAAATTGCAATTTACCAAAATTGCAATTTACTTTTATGCTTGGGCCATGTAAAGAGCCCTGCTTTTGGCCACTCTTTAGTCTTGGTTTCTGGCATTGTCTGGCACAGCCCACTGCCAAGGTGCCGTTGGCCAGTGGTTTCACTGCAAAGGGTTTGTCTCACCTGGTATGTGCAGAACAGTGTGGCAAAAGCTAAGTATTATCTAAATGACTATCAACTGGACAAGAATTAGGAGTGGTCAGGGAGGATAGTGGATGATGGATCTCTCTTATCTACAGCTTGGGGCATGAGTGTTTGCAGTGTAGTGATGTATTGTGTTTGGGTAGGAAAGCCTCAGTGGGATGGCTACCACAGCTCTGGGAGGGCTGCAGGTGACATGGAGGTGGTTGAACTGGCTTGGGTGGCTTTGCACTGGGCAGGCAGATCCTGTGAGCAGTGGGGCAAGATGATGACCTCTTCTGGGTTTTCCTGCAGTGGGCCAGATCATCAGCTGGTATAACTCAGTGTTGCTCCATTGACTTATGAGAAGACTGAATTACAGTGTATGTTACAAGATGAGGTTTTAATCTGGATTTTCTTGTAATTTTTGTTTTGTTTTGTTTTTTTTTCAATTTTCCTTTGTTTCCCCTCCCCAAACCTGTAGGAAGTGATGTGATGGTCAGTAACCTTTGAGTCTGGCTGAGCCCACACACTGACAAAACTCATCACTGGAGTGGTGGGAAATGTCATTTTCCTTCCCCCTTTATCCCCTTGTTTGAACCAAGTACTAAAGAAGGTGTTTCATATTTTTACAGTAGTTAGTACTTAAAATATCTTGGTTCCCTTAGAGGTACTGACACAGTCTGCTTGGGTAGGACACACAAAAGCAAAGGAGGAAAGGGACAGCAAGCACGGGTGATTCCTCCCATGCCATGTTTTGCTGAGACGACGAGGGGGAGGAGGCAGGAGTTTGTTGGGATTCTTGCTCAGCACAAGCAGCCAAATTGTTGGCAAGTTTTGGAGTTGATGGAAAAAATATTTTGCCTGGGGAAGGGCGAGGGATTTCCCTTTGCAGACATGCTTCTGGTTTACTGCATATATTTATTTGTTTATCTCTTGCTTAGGAGTGTTGGGTAGGTCTGCTCCCTAGGATTAAACCATATCCCAAACCTTCCTGGCTTTGTGACAGTACAAACATTATTGGATTTAGTTCCCTTCTGCTTATCCACCTCCCGTCTTCCAAGATCCCCATTATTATTATAATAATACCCACAAAACTCCTGCTCTGAGATCAGAGGGGTTTTCAAGTGCCAAAGCAATCAACAAAACATACCTGGTCCTTTTAATCTCCTTTAATCCCATCATGAGGGACTATCCCAATAAATGATCACGTATCCAAAAATTCTTCCTCTGTAACGACACTGATTTGTAGCTCACGGTTTTCATGAAACTGTCTCAGATATGAAAGAAGATGTACTGGGACCTTCTTATGCCATCAATAAAATAAAAGTTTGGCTTGAAAAATCATCTTATGGAATAAAATAGAATAACAAAAATCCATCATTATCTATGTTTCAGAAAAGGATTTTGTTTTGTTTAGCATTTGAGTTAGAAATGATGTATGACTACATCATAAAACACTTATATTAAAAAGATCTTCTCACCCTGAATTCAAAATATATATTGTACTCTCTTATCATCCAGTCATTTTAGAGTGAAAGTTAAAAATGCCCATCCTGTGGTAGTACTTGCTGGTATTATATCTTATAGCTGATATATTCTTCTAATACTTTTACTTAAAAGGCCTATTACTCAGGGCTCATGAGTGTAGACATTTATTTTCTTATTGAAAATGGTAATGCTGTGGATGGTGGGTTTGTATTTAGGTTGGCATTTATGGTTTTCCCCTGGGGCTGCTGAAGGTCAGCCCGACTCAGTCTCTGGAAGTTTGGGTCATCTCTGAAGAGAGGAAAATCTTTCCGTGGGGTAAGAAGCAGTGGAGAGCAGGAGCTTGTATTATTTTGCCAAAGCATGGGCTAGGCTTTCTGTCTGTCTTTTTTTTTTTCCTCTGTGCACATGTGGAAAACTGCTCGATTTGAAAGAAAATCAAGTGTTAGCAGAATAAAGAGTGGCCCATGCCATGGTTCAAAGTCTTGAGGGCTCGAGCTGTCCAGGAGTTTTCACAAAAATCCCTATATCAGGCAATGTGACAAAAAGCAGGAGTCTGCAACATCCTGGTTTGATGTTTTAGAGATGAAAAGTTTCTCCTGCCTGAGGCATAAATTTTGGCTTGAATGAGAGAGCCTAACCCTAAGGCGAAGATGCTGGGACCCAGCTTCCTGTTAGTGGTTTGAACCATGCAGAGCAGAGACTTAGAACTGACTTTATCATGTCCTAAGTGAATGCCCCCACCACTAAAAAGTGACTATTGTAAGGAAAAAAGGGAAGAGGAGTTCTTTCTGGCGGTGGGTTTTTTGTTTTGTTTCATTTTGGTTTTTCCCCTAAAGAACCTGGCTCCATGCAGAACATCAGCATCTCGGAAAAATCAAAGTTTCACAAGGGTGGGAAAAAACCAAACCCAACCTTTTTCCACATATTTGATAGGAGTTTTTGTCTCAAGTCGTAGGAGAGTGTAAAACAGAATGGGATAAATCAGACCAGTCTCTTTAGTGGGAAAGCAAATGCTGGTGGAGGAGGGAAGTCTGCAAAGTAACTAACCCAGACACTCCTCTCTGGCCCGTGGAACAATTTACTGAAGGGGTGGTTAAATGGCACAGATTAAGCTCATTAATGGTTCAGATATTAGCTTGGTTTACACAGTGCTGTCCAGCAAATTATATTGATGCTTGACAGAATTATTGTCATTATTTATTTTGCTGTAAGCCAGATTTATAGATATTTGTAGCTTTTGTAAGGCTAAACATAAGAAACATTAATAGCTTCACTAATTATATCACTGCTTTAGAGATATAAATAGTGATAAAAATGCCAAGTAAAGTGAGCTAGTAAAACATTTTAAAGAGAATTTTAAAGTGAGTTACTGATTGATGATCCCTTGGGTGAGCCTTAACTTTTGCATGTGAGAGTGGTGCTTCCCACCAGGGCACGAGTGTCTTTTACCTCCATCAGTTCTTCGGGGGGAGACAAGGAAGAACAATAGTGGTATTGAGCGACTGATTATTAAATCAGATTGCATAATCTGAAAAATATTGAAATCCTATAATAGCATAAACTGAGGCTGAACTTATTATAGCACAACAGGGGGTTTTTTTCACCTTTACCTTGTCCTCAACCCCTCCTGCCTCCTGGATGGTTTATCTGCACTTCTTTGTTTCTGGTAGCAGGCTAAAATTGCTGCTTCTTTAGAGCAGGAGCTGCCTTCTCCCCCTGTCTTATTACAGATGAGTACAGGCCCTGGCACAGCACAACCCTTATGAGGAATTTGGGGTCCTAACATCAATATGAATACTAATTTTATGACTGTTAAAAAAAAAAAAGGAAATTTTTAGTGCCTATACAAGACTATGTACAAATTAAAGGCGCTTTTTTTACGCAGCTGTCAAATGAAAAGTCTGTTTTCCCAACTATTGATCCTGGCTTTGCTGTGAGCACCCTTTTAAGGCAGGAGATAATGAGTGAGAAAAGAGTTAATAAATGTTCAGCCCTACTGCAAGCACAAATGAAAATCCATCATCAGTTGAAGTGCTGGGTGGACTCTAGATGATAATCCAAGCCTGTTTGACCACAAGTGGTGTCACTGTGAAGAAATCCACAGGGCCCTGGGAGCCGTGATCCTGAGGGACCACGCATGGTTCCTGCTTTCCTTTGTTACACAGCATTGTAAAGCCCCGAGTTTTATTTTTCACTGAGTTTACTGATGACCTGGTTGCAACTCCCTTGGAGCTCCTGGAAATTCTCACAGTCTCTAACGGCCTTTGGTTCGGGATTGCTGCGGTGCTTTCTTGGAGTGAACCACCAGTGGGAAATTTCTCCCAGGTGGCGGGGGAAAAACTATTTTCTTTCCTTTTATTTTTTTGTTTCCTTGCAATTTCTGATTAATTGGTCTTTTTAACACAGTTGTGAATAGTGTATTGTGGAGGTGGAGGAGAAGGTTGTGCCCCGCTTCATTCATGGTGACCTCTCATTGCTGTTTGATGGGATGAGCATAAGGGTGGTGGATCAT
Organism: Brachypteracias leptosomus; assembly: GCA_013401335.1. Classification (NCBI taxonomy): domain Eukaryota; kingdom Metazoa; phylum Chordata; class Aves; order Coraciiformes; family Brachypteraciidae; genus Brachypteracias; species Brachypteracias leptosomus. Next base: position 154,413 of record VYZX01007308.1, on the reverse strand, counting down.
GGGCAAAGCTTTAAAGCAGACCATGCTGAGCTTATAATGAAGGTGGGGAATGTGATACTGAAATCATCTATGTTTGGGCTGCCTCCTTGCAGAATGACAACAGGCCAAGCAAGGGACAGTGGGACTTGTAGCCCTCATTGGGAAATTGGGTTGATGCATCTCCACTGAGGCTGAGAGATGGAAAAGGTTGGCACTGGCACCCGGTCATGCAGCACCCAGATGTTCACCCACACCATAAGAGCCTCTTGGCTCTGCAAAGCAACTGGGAAAGCTCTAAGGCTTTGGTGGAAGATTTCTGGAGTTTCTTTCTAGTCATGCTGTAAATATCACAGGGGCTGTTCTCCCTTTGATCCCAAACTAGAGATGAAAGGGACAATTCACACACATTTTTGAACCATAATAAACATGTGGCTTGACATTGGTTCCAGAAACACAGACTAAGATGTAGGATAATCTTTGTTTTTTTCTTTTTGAAATATTTGAACTGTCTCTTCTCACCATGTCATGAAGCTGTGCCATGGCCTCAGAAAATAAACAGTGTGTGCTGTGGGACTTAATTCTCAAAATGTGGGCAGAAGGAAGAGTCTGATTTAGGTTAGCAGAACTTCGTACTCAATACTAAACCCCAAAGTCAAATCACTGCATTGCTCCCTTTATTTCCATCTTCTCTAATATACTCCATACTACAGAGTTTTAGGATCTTTAGAGGGGGAGGTTATTTGACTTTAGTGGGTTGTGAGTATGGAGAAAAGGCTTCATGTGTGGTTCTAGCCTGGGAAATGATGAGATAACAAACACTTTTAATGAGTAGCCCTTCTGAGGATGAGAGTTTCAGGTTGAAACCTAATCAATCCAAAACCTAGAAATTTGTGTGTGTATGTGGGGGGGGTTCTGCCTTTTTGTCCAAAAAGTGTAAACTTGCTTGTGGAGACTGCACTGGCTTCTCTTCTTCTTAGTGTTCTGGGACTGTATCAACCAGTTGGCCAACAGTGTGCAGTGGGGGGCATAGGTTGCAGTGCCCCCCACACAAAGAGGACTTCTTGAGAGGGCTTCTGACTCCTTCTCCAGCATCTCTTGGTAAAGGCTCACCTTACAGCCAGGTTCACTGAGTAGTGTCAGTCTGAGGCAGTTGGAAACTAGACAAGACTGTGTTTCATCCACTTAAGCAGATATGCTGCTAAAATAGTGTATCTACTTTTATGAGCCTGGGGTAGGACAATTGCTCTCCACCTGCACTCAGGTTCCTGGGCTTCCTTTGCTTTTACTCTCCTTCCCAAGATGGCTCTTTGACTTCCAGATACTTTAAGCTTCTTTAATCTGCTCAGCTATCCTAAAAATAATGACATCCACCTGTCTGTGAATGTAAACCCCAGATAACAGGTAAAATCAGAAATTATATTTGCCTCTGATGATCTTTGAAAGAACTTTTGAAAAAATTCTGGGGGCTGAAGGGGTTTTGTGGTTGCTAAGAAAGACCAGTTCTGAAGTTTCAGAAGGTTAATGACTGTCTGTCTTGAGAACAAATACAGCCCCATCTAATTGTCTTGCACCAATGAGGGTAAAGGTTTGGCAGTTGAGTGAGATTGTCAGGACTAGTCAAATAATGTTGATATTTTTTACCTCCACGCTTTTTTTCCAAAAAAGGGGATGTTGCATCTTTAATTAAATGTTATATGAATACATTTCGGATAGACCCAAACATAGGGCAACTGTGTTTCAGAAATGCTGTTTCTACATTTAAAATGTATTTGAAATGTAATTTAAGAAAAAAGATAATGGAAAAAAAACCCCTAAAATAACTCGAAACAAGCCAGAATATAGTAGCTCATCATTACACTAATATATCAAACAATATGAGCTTAGCTTAATTATCCCCTTTGAGAGTTGAGAAAACTAAGCACAACCTTCAATTTACAGCTGTTTGGTGCCGGGAACCTGAATTATTATTTAAGAAGAAGGGGGGAGAGAAAAAAAAAGTTTATTTATTGTGACCTACACTCAGTTTTTATTCATCATGGAAAATCTGTATATTCACAAATGAGGGCTATTCATCTGCAGACTGCAGCATTCTTCAGCTGTCCGGGGCTGCATCAGCCGCACTTCTTCAGCTTTTGTGTTCATCTCGAAGCCTCTTCATCCAAATTGTTCATCATCTTGATGGCGGAGCTTTATCTTGCTCTAGTGCAGCTGCATTCCCCTTATCCAAAGTGCTGAGAGATACAAGGGAGAGGGAGAGAGGGAGAGAGAGAGAGGCAGAATAGAAAAGAGAAAAAGGAATGGCCAGTGCTCATATGAGGATAATTTGTAGTTTCTCAATAATAATAAAAAAAAAAGGAGGACAGGCTAATTACTGGCTTAACTAGGGCAGCCTGTGGATCCTCATGTCAAAAGGACTAGCGTAATTATTTGCCATCAAAGCACATTCATATTGTGGTACAAAAGAAGGGCCTTTCGCAAATGGATCTCACTAATAAACAGGGCTGAGAGGAGCATTATGTGTCTCCCTGGATGCAAGCGCATTAACACAGTGACATGGAGCATAACTCTCAGCCTGGAGAGGCGGGGGGGGGGGGGGGGGGAGAGGAAGAATGATAATTATCCCCCCTCCCCATCTTTCCTCTCCTTTTCCTTTGTGTTGGGCTAGCAAGCCGAACGCGACCCGCTGGAAGGCCCAAGGCAGGCTATTAGTGACCTCTGAGCATTGACAAGGTGGCTACACTCTTAAAAGCCCAGCTCTCCATGTCAGGAGGGTCGCCCCAGCCCGCAAGAGGAGCTTTAAATGGTCCAGCAAACACTTCAACCTTAAAGACACCTGGAAGGTCGTGACCAATTTAATGTAGATGAAGCTGGCATAAAGAGGGCTCTTTGAATCCACGGACAAAAGCTGAGTTTTTTTAATTCTCCTCCTTTTTTTTTTTTTTCTTCACATTGTTTTTCATGGATCTTAGCATAAGAGATAGTGGAGAAAGGGACTTGATTCTGGAGACCCTTCTGCACTTGCTAGGCAGATGTGGTGCCAGGAGGCCTCAAAGGCTGCAGCTTTTCAGCAGGAAGAGTAAACAGGTTTGGAAAGAAAGAGAAGGGACGTGTATCTACCTTCCAGGGATGTCTGGAGGCATTGAGCACCTAACACGTTTCAAACCCAGATATATTGCAAAATGTGTGTGTGTATAGACAGATATATGGAAAGAGAACTGTCTGGTTTGGGGGGTTTTTAATACTTTAGTTACATAAGGCTGTTCACCATTGCCTGCTGGCAGACGTGCCCTGATTCCTTGCTTGCCAGCCATGGAGTTTACCTGCTGCTGCCATTGCAAACAGTCACCGAGTGAGCTCATCGCTCACAATGGACTAAAAGGTTTCACAGTTTGCTTGGGAGAACTGCTGGGAGATGTTAGGCCCAGCAGTTTGCTTTTCCCGCCCTCCTCACTGCTGCTGTGCAACCTCAGCACTTGGGGGCATGAGGCCACCTTGGCTGTGCTGAGTCCCCTTGGGTTTTCCCAAGGAAATCCCTTCTGCCCCTCCTCATCCTCTCGTTGAGAGGAGCTGCAGCGGCGGCAGTCTGTGCATAATGGAGACAAGCCACCCACCCCCAGTGCTCCTCTGCTCTGGAGGAATTTATAGGTTTTCAATGATAATTTTATTTTTTTTTTAATAATGCCTATTTTTTAAAAACAACCTACTTTGAGGCTAGTGTTCATGTCACAACTTTTAAAAAAATTTACTTTTAAAAGTAATGGGACATCTGCATGGTTTGCATACTGTAAAAGAGCTCTGCTGGTCATTGAAGAAGTAGACTGGTCCAGTCCTTTCTGGTGACAGCCTTGCCTGACTCTGCAAACCCCCAACATGCAGCAAGAAAGGAGAGGGGTGTTGGCAGGAGTCGGGACCGTGTGGCACAGGGTGACATGAACCTGTGCATGCAGCTGCATGTGACTGGGATAAAAGGATTTTGAAACCCATTTGGGTGACAAGGGGCTGAAAGCCAAAGTTGTTTGCTTCCCAGCACTCTTCTAGGTCACATCTAGGTCACGCTACTGAGAGGAGCCCCTGTTCCTTGTCACAGCACTCGGGGACATCATTGTCCACGCCACAGGGATGGGCAGGAGGAGCCCGGGTCTGCAGGTGCCTCTTGGCATCACTCATCCCAGGAACAGCTCACCAAGCCACTTGGTTTAGGATGAGATTGACAAATTGTCAGCCTCCTACACTTAATTGTGAGTCAAACTTGAAAAACAATGAGATAGGTTTGAAATTTGTGGAGTTAAGCCAGTGGCAGATATTTTCTTCTTCCTCCCCCCTGCTTCTTGCTTGGTAGCTTCAGAAAGGAATCAGATGATTTCTCCAAGTGCTTGCAGTAAATATGGGCTTGAAGAGGAGGAGAAAAAACCCCAAGGAGACTCTTTAGATCATACAAACCTGATGCAACCCCTAGTAAAATAGCAAAAGTTGGCAACACAGGAGTACAGATGACCTGTGCACTTCTGCCCAGGGAGGGTTTTGGGGCTGGGCAATATTCCTAGGACATGACCACTGTCTGTGACCTAAAAACCCCCCAAATATTCATCCATCCAGGGGCTGCACAACTCCTCACCCTCAACATATAGTGCTGGAGGGATGGGGACCCCACTGGAGCAGCTGATAGCAGCAACCCACCACCAAGGAGACCCAAAGCTGTAGGCCTACGATATTTTTTTCCTTTTGCCCTTATTTCTCTGGATTTTATAAAATTCTGCCTTTAGTCTACAAGAAGTTTGAACCAGAGACTTTATGGCAGAATTGGATCCACTGAGGGATGGATATACTGGAGTATAAATGTAATTGCACCTTAAAATAAATATCTCTAGGAAAGGAATTAAGAGAAGTCATCTTTATAAACTTGGGGGAGGATTTTTTTGTATTTTTAAATTAATCCAGGTGAACTTTCCTGTCTTAGTTGTACCCAGCCATGCCAAGGACCAAGTGCTGATATTAGCAATAAAGACAAGACTATTACTATTGTCACATCAATGTAAAGAAGGGTTTAGAGTTAGCATTTGTTAAAAAAATACAACAAAACAAACCTAAAGCCCTCTGTTAATGGTGACTTTTTGCCATTAACTCTCTCTTTTGCAGTGTTTTATACGCTTATATAGTGTTTATGAACCTGGGTATGTATTTCTAGTGTTGCCAAGAATAATCCAAGACAAATAGAACGGTTGGAGGGTTTCTTTCCTGATGAAATTATATTGCAGCTCCTAAACCCAGAGCTGGCCTCCAGCAAGGGACTGTGTCTTCTTAAAGTAGAAGTGTGCAGCTTGAACTTTGCTATCACAGAATGCTCTCAAGGTTGCTTGTCTAAAGTGACTTAATTTGTGCCTCAGAACCAGCCTCGTACCCAGAAAGGCTCCAAAAGCCGCGGCGAGCCAGGGCAGCAGGGCTATTACTAATTTTTTATTAAAATCCCTTAGGCACACACAGAAGGCCCAAAAGCAGCTTTAATAATAGACAACATACAGCACATTTTTCTTGTATTGCCATGTAATCAAATCTAAAGCTTCTGTTCACTTTCTTTGTTTTACCTAGAGGACCAGCTTCCAATTTAGTTGTGGCCTGCACTAAACTGATTTTTCATTGTAATTAATGCCTACTTTGGCCTCAGCCACTTATACAACTTTCCATTAGAGGTTTGCAGCCATCCGCAGAGTATTCCACCAAGGTAGCCTCCCAGTCCTGCTGCACTTGCAATTTTTGTTAAACTGGTTTTTAACTTTATTATTATTTTGCAAAGAATGTTTAAATTACACAGCCAAATAGGTTTCCTTTTCCCTTTTATTTTTTTCCCCTTCACCCCCCACCCCCCATATATATATATTTTTTTTTATTATTTTTTTTTTTCCTTTTTTCCCCCTGCCTGCTGCACCTATTAAAGTGGTTGGGCAGGAGTCCAACTGGAAGGAAAGCCTTTAAGTGATTTCAGAAAGGGCTAGTGGAACTTATTTAGGCCTGGGGTCTGCTGTGGTTAATTTTCAGTCTGTGTTTTGTGCTGTCCATTTCCTCTGAAATACTACCTGGGGTTTAAGGTTCCTCAGCACAGGATGTTAATAGGCCTCTGCAAACATTCAAAAGGCAGCTTTCCCACCACTAACCTTAAAAAGATTGTGGCACTGGGCCCAGGGTCAGATTGAATAGATGAAAAAGTATATGCTGTGCTTTTGCTTGCTCCTCGGACCTTTCCCTGTTGGCTTGCCTGACATTTTCAGTGACTTTTCTTAGTACCTTATTTTCAGCGTGCTTCCTAGAAAATTCTGCTTATTACCTTCTCCTATCCCCTCAACAGCATTACTAAATTGGGAAGCACAACAGTTTGTAACTATACTTTGCTGGCTTTTTGGACTTGCCTTGTTGTGGCGTTGCTCAAAAGGGACCAAAGGGTGCTGGCTCCATGTGCACCCTCCTACATAGCAGATACACTCACCTGTACCTGAGAAATTAAGCAAAACTAGTGCCAAAAGGTGCCTGGTGTCCTCTGGTCTGGGATGGCAAGTTATTGATTGTACTGTCTGAAGGTATTGGCCTGATGGACTCTGTGCTAATTGTGTTGGTCTCCTTTACATAGGTGCAAGTTCTCTTAAGAAAAAATGTGTTTAACATGATTTAATTTAATTTAAGGGCTCGCTTAGGTGCAATATGTGGATTTTTTTTAGAAATGTGTCCTATTAGACTTCCCTGGACCGAGGAGGAGAGGTGGATGTGGTACCTGGGATCACATATTGCTCTGTATTGTCCCTGTGTCAGACATCTCCATCTTAGTATGGGAAGAGTAAGAAGCAGATGTGGGGTTTTTGAGGTTGTTTTTTTTTGCAGGATAGTAGTAGCTCTTCCTTCATTGATAAGGGAACCAAAGTAGCGTTTGAGAAGAGTATGTGCAGACACCTAAATGTTCCAGATGTGCAGGTGATTGACCACAAGCTAGGTCTTGATTCCCAAGCATTGGATTTACATCCCTGCCCAAGCAAGCTGCCCTTTGGGCTTTTGCCTCTGCTCCACAACTTGACTCATCTCCCACAGACCCCTTTGCAAGCTCAGTCCTTTCTTGCACCTCTGGAAACCAGAAGTGGTTTAGGTGAAGCAGCTGGAGAAGGAAGAGCAGAGCAGTGGGAAGGCAGTGCAGTATCCACTGTGTGTGAACTGATGTTGTGAGGTGCCACCATGGGTACGCCAAAACTGGGATGTGCACAATCCATGCTCTGTTGTGAGGGTCTGCCCCCTTACACCCAGCAGGGTGATTTCCAGGGCTGGTTTCTCCAGGAGTGACCAGCAGCACTGTGTCCCTTACCAGCCCACAGCAGCTGCAGATCCCTTGTGGTAGCTGTGCCTGTGTGAGCACCCCCCGTGGAGAAACAACTGATATTGGTCTAAACACATTTGTGTATCTCTCCCTGACATTTGCTCTGCTAAAAGGTCAGGCTTCTGCGGCGCAGACAAGAGCCGTCTTCCTCATTATCACATATTACTGCAAATTTCCATTTCCAGCACCAAAGTTTCCAGTGCTTTCTGCTGCTGGGGCTGGGACAATCCGGCACAAAGCACCATCCTCCAGCCTGGAAGCTCTGCCCTGAACTGCACCGACGATGCTTGGGGAGAGAAGCAATGAGTGCTTGGGGAATATTTGGGAAAACCCGGTGAATTTCTTGCTGCAGTAAGTTCCTTGCTTGCAGTGACAAGTTGGAAAAATATATGATGAATGTAACTTAGAAGTGCAAGTCTGCAGAAAGAAAGGGCCTGTAATCTCTGATATTTCCTAATATCAGTGCGGTGCTGGCAGAGGCAAAACCTGAGGCTAGACTTCAGTCTGTATTCTAGCTCAGAGGAAACAGAGTCTGGGATCTCTTTGGGTTTTGAACATCAAGAGGCCAGACTTTGAAGGGGGGAAAAAGGCAAATTAAGGTGTTGCTGATGGGAAGATAGAGGTGACAAAATAAAAGCATGTGTGACATCGGAGTTGGGCAGGCTCTTTGGGACTTCACTTCTGCTCTCTGCTTTTCATATCACCTCTCTGTAGAACCTCAGGAGCAATTATTATGTATATTTACACATCAAAGGGATTGCAAATTTTGATGGGGTAACGTTGCAGAGTGAGCAGATATTGCTCTTGCTTTTTGCACTTATTTGGTCATGTACCAACAAAGAGGCACAGGAAAAGCTTTTGCTTGGTTGCTGGATGAGCTGGCTGGGAGGTGGATGGGCATCTTGCTGGTCCTCCTCTGTGTCCCACGTGCTGTGTGGATGGCCACTGGCTGACTCTCCCCCTTTTTCTGCTGGCTGCAAACGTGCTGTAAGGTGGCCACTCAACGGTGGCCTTGGGAGAAGAGATGATAAACTGCTGATTTAGTAATGGAAGAGTTAGGGGAGAGGAAGGACCTTACTTACTTTGGCCTCAGATGTGGGTGAGACCCAGGGAGCCCTTCTACAACAACAAAGTCGAAAGAACAAATACCACACAGCATAGTTTTAATGTAGATTTTTTTTTTTTTTCCCCCCCAATAACAGCCATAAAGAAAATATACTTTGGAAGCAAAACAGTTTTTTCACATTCTTCCCCTTAGTTTTCATCCTTAATGTGGTGGTGGCAGACCACAGAGCTGCAGTGAGGGAAGGCAAAGACTTCTTTGGTATCTACTCTTTAGATACACAGAGACTACAGGTTATGGTGTAGTAATTTCTCTTCTCTGTAACGCATTTGGGTACCCACTGGAGGAGGGGTTCTCTTTAGAACGGGCTGCCACTGAAGCTGGGTGAGTCTGCAGGGTGCTTTGACCATGTTCCTACCCAAATAACACCTAATTTGTCCCTCCCAGACCTGGAGTTACACAAACACCTCACCAGGAAGAAGTATTTCACATAATTTCCTTGCCCCTGCATTTCTGTCTTCTAGAAAACATTATTGGGCCTGATGTTTTTAGGTACTTGGGGATTTGTAGGTGCTTTGGAATGGACACGATGTGTTGTGTTAGGTATTTTTACATTAATTTGGTAAATCAATAGCAATGCATTTGAATTCTTTGCCATTGAGGCTGTGACTAAGACAGTTGAAATGTAACAAGCTGATGGTGACCTCCTTTATCTACTCTCCTGTCTTGCTGCTATAGAAAGTTAGTGCTAGCTTAAACCCTGGTTGCCATTAATGAAAAATTCCCCTATTTTTATTAAACTTCAGAATCACCGCGGCCAGCATGAAAAACAATGATATTGGATTTCTTTTTAAAATGAACAATGTATGTAAGAGAGTGAAAAAAGCTGACATTTACTTAGTGCCTGGAAGCAAAGAGCCTGCGAGGCGGGCGGCAGAGCTGCTGCACTTCTCTCCTTCCTCCTGCAGCCTGCCTGTGTGGGTAGGAGATGTGGAGTGAGGTGGATTGCACAGTTAGCATGAAAGCCAAGAAACACCACCACAGTTGCTACCTTTCTCCAGTAGGAGAACGTCAGGGCTCACAGAGTGGGGAAAAAAAAGATTTATTTTAGCAGCTGGCCTGGATGTCTGCCAAAATGAGAGGGAACTCAGAAGTGAAGCTGGGGATGTAGGAGATGTGAGGTGGGGCTGGACAATCATAGAATCATGGAATGTATTGCGTTGGAAGGGACCTTCAAAAGTCGTCTAGTCCAACCCCCCTACAATAAGCAGGGACATCACCAGCTCTTGTCTGCGATGTGGGTAGGCTGGGAAGGGACCTTAAACCCCCTTCGGATATCAAAGGAACATTCACCATCCAAGAAGTGGGGATGGTGCACGGGGGTCACAGAGCAAGGAGCCAGCCAGTGAGATGGGAGGGGAGATAAGAGATGTTACTCTAATTTGACTTAAGGTTTTTCTTAAGGCTCATTTATTTATGGTATAAAATTATGGCGTCAGTATTTTGCCTTGGGTTCATTTTAAAATTCAGGAAGTTTTACGGCAGTCAGCAGGCTCCCTTATAAAAGTGAAAGCAGGAGTCACTTTGTACTTGTTTGCAGGCTCTGGAGAGGGTGCAGTGTCTGGTAGAGACCAGCCTGTCTTTGGCTGGTAGTGTTACTTGATTAACAGTCTGGGGCAACCTAGAAATGAGCTTCCTCAAGGAGAGTCCACAGATCACCAGGAACACATTCTTGTAGGAAGCATCCTCATTGCCTCCCTAATTCATTCCCCCTTGCTTTATCCAACGTGCATTGCTAGGGAATTATTGACTATGTGATTTCTTTTCTTGATGTGCACCACAATAAAAAGGCACTACTGTACAAGACAGGGAAATAAAGCAAAGCTGTGCGTGCTAGACTTGTGGTAATAGTGAGTATGGCTGGTACATGGCATAATCATTCTCATTTAGGGCTTGGTGTCTGCCTTCCTCTGTGGCTTAGTGGATGCTCTGGATGTGTAGAGCAAATGCGGGACCAGAGAGCTGCACCAGGTCTCCCTTTATCCTTGTGGCATTTTGCTGTAGGGGACTCTTGAGGTGTCTGAGAGACCCATACACTACAGAAATTTCTTGAGTCTCATGGGGTGTGTGCAACAATTAAATGATGTCAGACAAGACACTCTGAGTTATAAACTGATTTGCCTGGAGTTGGGAAAAGTCACCCCACCTGTAAATACAGCCAGACACTGAGCATCCAAGGGATATCGTGCGGGAAACTTGTGCAAAGTTCTGTGGGTCATTAAAACATCAGTGGCACAAATCTACTTGGCAGTAGAGTGACTGTAAACATACACGCTCCCCTTCCACCCCACTTCCCTGGGTGCTGGTCAGGAGCAGGACTTCACCATATCATGTGTCGGGTTTAAATTCCTCCTTACAAGCGGTGCTTGCGAGAGGGTGCTGCAGGTTTCTCCTGTTACCCACCTGGGCTGTTTCCAGCCTTGGTTTGGTTTGCTCCTGGCTTTGAAGCATAATGCAGAGTAAAGCACCTCAGCAAAAACTGAGACGTCCACCTAAACAGGGCTCCATAAGTCTCCACGATCGGCTGATCGGTTCTGATCAGCAGTTGGGATTTATAAATAGCCTAAAGGAAGCTAAGCACCATCCTATGGCACCAGAGTAATAAATAAAAGTGCATGTTTTTTGAAAGGCTTTTACTCTTAGAAGAGAAAAAGATATAATAGGTTTTTTTTAATATGCCACATAATTTATTCTGACAAACCGATGTATTTTGTTGTTGCCATTATCATTTGATAGAATACTTTAAAGCTGGTCCAAGGTGCTGCATTTTCAAATATAATGTATACAGTACATCTAGCAGTTAACAAAATTTGGATGTGCAGCATAGAATGGTCATTATTTTTACTGAAAAAAAAAATAAAGGCACTAATTACTTACAGACAAGATACTTAGCACAAACAGATAAGCTTCAAAATGAAAAATTCTCGGTTTATGATAATTATGTTCTCTGCTTTGTTTTCAGAGACTGATAATTTGAGGCTTTAAAATCACCAGGAAGCCATTAATTGGAATTCTTCAATAAAAAATAAATTACATAGAAGTTCATGATGAGTTGTAAAAACACAGAGACTGTATTATGCAGTGAGCGACATTGCTCTACTATTTATAGACATGCACAGCTATGTAACAGCAAAACTGTAAAGAATTTGAGATGTGCAGATAGCAATTATTCACGGATCCCAATGATCTGCAGATATTTCAAATAACTGCTTTTAGCAGATCAGCTACCCAGTAAAAGCAGGGCTTTATTTCCAAGTGGCACTCTTCTAACATGTTGCTTCTTGGTTTTGACATCTTATATGACATTTATTCTCCTAGAGTCGAGTATAATGAGAAGACATGGAAAGCCACGTATCGGAGCAGATGCTCCACTCCATGTGCTTACTTATCTATAGGAGTTGAGGGGATCTTCTCTTATGAAGAGTCAGTATGGTCCTTCCTGCTATACCAGGCTCGGATCCTGAAATCCAGGGCAGCTGACCAAAGGAAAGTATTTGATCTCTCTTTCTTGCCCTGTTTTTCTGCTCTCTCTTTGTTCTCTGCTTTTACCTGGCACAAAACCTTCAATGGGTGATCCTGTGAAAGCTGGTAGAGCAGGTTCAAGGACTAAGGATCTGCCCAACAGCACCAATCACAAAATTTCTCTTGACGTATGAAAGAGCCAAACTTGAACCCTCATTAGAGCAATTTGGGGGGATTTAGGAGGCCTGCTCCTCAGAGCTTCCACCCACCCAGACCCCTTAAAATATCTGCTGCTGTCCTTCTAAACACATGACACAACAGTGGGGCAGAGCCACCAGACTTCAGCAGTTTCCCATTGAGAGTGAGTCTCAAAAGAGTGGTAGATGCACTGGAACAAATCGTTTTATTCAGCTTTTCTCCTGCCTTTCTTCAGCACGTGGGTGAGTCCCACGAGGAGACTGGTCTTTCCCCTTTCCCGAGGGAGAACTGAAACCTCTCTGCTATTGCTTGGGATGAGGCCTGAGACTTGAGACAGAGCCACTAATGGGCCTCGGTTAATTGTCTGCTCCAGAGGGTATAAAATACTGTTATATTCCAGCTATGCTCTTTTCATGACCACTGACACCTCGGGCTCCTGCAAGGAGCTCTTTAGATAAAGCAAGTAATAAAAGTGATCACAGCGATCCTTGACACATGCCACCTAGCATGAGCAGAGCAGGTTTCAGCTCATTCACCAGTGAGCTCAAGGGAATGCACAAAAGAGTGAAGTGGTCTTGGTAGAGCCTGGTCTAAAGTTACACTTCAGGAAGATGGAGGAAGGGTTTTCTGAGGACCTGATCGAAGGTGCTTTCTCCTCAGTACCAGTGATGCCTTCTGGCTGCCCTCGTGTTCTACCTGCGCAGGACAGCACAGAATAAACATAATCAATCTAAGCAAGTTAATTCTCACACTATCAGCAAGCACAGAGTAGCAAACCATCTCCTTTAATATTTCGTAGCTAAAAATTAATCAAAGGTACCAGCTGGTTTATCACCCCCCATCTCCTGTTTGTTTAAATCTGAGTTTGTGTGATCACAGGGCAGACAGGACAATGCAAGCCCAGGGTTACATGAGGATAATGTGGGGCAGTAGTGGTGAGTCTGCAGGGAGATCACCACAGTGTCAAGACAAAATGGCATAGTGGCAGGAGACAGCCACATGAAAAAACCATATTGGGTGTCTGCTGGCACTTGAGGAGTATAGTAATTCTCAGAGAATAAAACCTACCATACATCATCCCGAATCAATTGATAAGAGATCTCGGAGAGATTAAAAACTGTTCCCTCCCATTCATTAGTAAAGGTGGCTTCTGTCCAAAGCTGATTGTTGGTGTGGGCCAACTATGATAAATGCTCTCTTACCCACCGAAAAGAAACACTCCTTAATGAGCTATCATCTTGTGTACGTTTTAATTTCCAAATTGCTACAGTGGATATATGAGTTCCCCAGAAGTGCTGGTGCTGCTCAGAGGCGTGCTGCCCGAAGCAATATTTTAGAGAATTTTTTTGCTTTGTAGGTTCATGGAGCTTTTTGATGCCAAACCAATCCCGTGACCTGATGTCGTGTGTTTTATTAGCATTGCAATAACACACTATTAAATTCTGTTTGCATGTATTGTAGTACTCTTTACAAGAAAGCATTAGTGTGAGGCACCTAAGCATTTGTGGGATGTTTTTGCAATGATTGGGCACCCGCTGCTCCTGTTTACTCACCAGACAGTTACTGATGCTCAGCACCTTTGACTATCAGGATGTTTCTTTGTGGGAAAAGCTATTTCCCAATAGGATGGTTCCACTTGTGCTCCATGGCTTAGCTGTGCCTTCTTTCTCCCTGTGTGGCTTAGCCTAAGAAATGTCCTTCTAAAGTCCCTGTGCCACCTTTGGAAGGGTAGAGACCAGGATGCCCCATTCAGCAGCCTCCAGAAGAGTTGACAAGGACACATAGAGCCTGCCTTTGCTTTTCTTCTGCATCCCTGAAGTTCCCAGCTCAGTGCTGAACCAATTCTTGGTCCTGGAAATGCCTCTCGTGTCCCATCCTGTCACAAGCCCCACAGCTCTTAAAGAGCCTTGGTGACATTTATCTCGTGTCTCTAAATTATTCTCAGTAGAGTGGGCTTGGGCCAATGATGGTGATGCTGCAAAAGGTCACTTGGTGGACCTCAGCGCTCTCTTTTATTTACTTAGTTTATTCAGCTTGCAATGGAGACAGGACACGCTTAATGCGTTGGCCACGTCACAGGCGGCCAAGCTCTGGTCCCCAGCACCTCCTCGGATTAGAGTGTTTATAGGAGCTGTTAGAAGAAATGGAAGGAGTTCAGCATATTTTTTTTTTGGTATATCAGGATTTCAAAGGATTTCTGAAATTTAATGAACTCATTTAATAGGCATAATTGTCTTGAGTACATGTGAGAAAACTTCTGAAATAGCAGAATTAGGCATGCTCCATTTTGTAGCCTTTCAATGACCTCCAGCAAACGTGTGACCCAGATATGAGAGCCTCCTGTCCACTTGCATAAACATGATGTTTTAAAAAGGCGGGGGGGGGAGGCGAATAAAAGAATTGAGCTCTTAATGGCACATGGACAGAGACATACTGCAATTGCAAAACAAATTTGGAAGCAGATAGAGAATTGCCTCGAGACTCTGCACACTGAAACCCAGCCGCCTCCTGCAAGACTGAGGTCTGATGGCTGTGGACCTTGGGTCAGAACTGCTCTGGATTTCCCTACGTAGAGGCTCCAGTGGTAGTAAGGTGCTTAGATCTGCTTTAGGCTGATGAAAATCTCTGCTGTGATGCCTGGGTGATGTCCAAGCTGCTGGTACACAATATATTCAGGGTGCGTCGTGATGTGGGGCTTTTTATTTCTTGGCTGTGATAGAGGCTGTGTAGGGGTTGCAAAGGCAGAAGTAATGGCCATGTCAGGTGGTGAGGAGGTGGTGGTTGTCCGCTCCACCTCTGACCAGCCCTCCTGCCACTTGTGTACCCGTTGTGGTGCAAGAAAAAGCTATAATTTAAAAAATCTCATGAATTAGCAAGCATTTTGAATACCTCATTAACTTCGTCACAAGTCTTTCCTTCTCCTTTGGTGCAGAGGAGCTCTTGTGGCCAGATCTTGACCACAAGCTTCTTTGCCCATACTCATAGAGAGGAGTGAGCAGCTCTTGATGAGTTTAGACCCACCATTACCATAGTAACGAGTGCTGATTGACAGGTCTCTGAATTAATATGCTATGTGGGAGAAGAGGCTGGGGTCCTGCCAGGCGGGCCCGTGCCAGCACACCCGGGAGGACACGGCTGCTGCCGGCCCCGCTCATCCCAGGCTGCAGCAGCAGCATCACACCCATCAAACCACCGCTCCCCACCTCTCCACGAGTCAGGTTTAATTAAAAGCAGGAAGGAGCAAAGTGTTGCTGGGATTTAAAATCATACATCGTTAGCTATTAACCGCTACAAATTAGGTAGCCCTTGTTTCATTGCCACAGAGAGTGCTGGGAAAGCACCAGTTTCCAAAGCGGGGATCTCCAGCTTTCCCAGAAAAGTGGCTTTTTTGGCCACTTCTCGGGTTTTTACACATGACCGAGGTTTAGCATTGTTCGTGCTTGCTTGCAGCAATGATACTTTTCTGTCTGTGAAAAACTCATTTTTCATTTTAACGATAATTCCCAAGCAGGAAAAAACACGTCCTGGTTTTTTCACTGAGCCAAACGCTGAAACAAAATATTGGGCCAAATTATGCTCTGATTTTGCAACTTTAAAATCTGCCTTTGCAAGTTAGTGCTGAATTTAGTTCATTCCCCTCAGGCGTTTTCCATGCAATAAAAATTATGTTTCTTTTTTCTTTTCTCTTTTTTTTTTCTCTCCTGCCGTTTGGGGGAAATGAAAACTCAAATGAGAGAGTGAAGTCAATTGTTAGATTAAAATTTTCTGTACTTTTGGTGTTAGAAGAAAACCATAGAGAAGGCTTGCCCCGAGTATCTTGCCTGGAAATCTGCATTATCAATGTGACTAAAGCTGCTGATACAGATGAGGCATTTTGAGTTGCAGTAGCCAGCGATAAAATAAACCCCTCAACAACCAAAACTGAGAAAAATAAAACTTTGAAACCTTAATACTTCTGTTCAACAGCTTAAAGGGAGAAAGTGGTGAGCTGCTCTGAAGATTTCCATCCTCTGCTACTTTTGCTGCTTCCACAACCCTGCAGGGGAGAGGAAAAAAAAAAGTCTTTGAGCTGTAATAGGTGTAAAACTAGGCAAATTCAACAAAGTTTCAGTGAGGGAGAACGGAGAGCAGCATTCACAACATTTTACTTGGCAATCTCTTTATAGGTACGTGAAGACTGGGAGTGTGATGCACAGAGACAGATTGTGCCATGCTGGAGAATGGGGAATTTAAGGTACCACACATAACACAGCTTCTACTGGGCTAAATGCAGGGAGCAAACCACGGTCTTTGGCACAAAAAGAGGGAGAAACAGCTCTTCAGCACCAAAGTTTTTATGTTAATCCAGTAAAAGCTATTACAATATCTATCATCGCTGGCTTTTTAAAAGCCAGTAAGGCTGAAGGCCACAACCTACACATATCTTCAGAGCGGAGATACCAGTTTTTTTCCTCCAGAAGTTAACTGATAAATTGCATGTCTGTGTGTGTATATGTGTGTATGGGTGTGTATATGTTTTCCTGTGTCTGTGAGACCTAAAGTAGATAGCAAGGGAATGTAAAAGCTCATTATTGTTTATCATTGAGTGTGGCAAAGGAGCAGAAATTAAAGAGGCTGGGGGGGAAGAGAGCAGCTGTAGCTGCACTGACACCAATAACTTTTCATGAAGATGAGTCAAAGCGTCAGGATGTCAGCCCCTTGTTCCTGCCCTTTTGAACTTGCTTCTATAGATCACAACAAAATAGAGAAGTGAGAGAAAGATCCTCCTCTCCCTGGCGGGGCTGAGGCGAAACCAGCCACTCATGCAAATATTTCAGATGAAAAGTTGCACACACACCCTGCTCACATCCGCAGGGACGACCACCGACATGTCTCAGAGGTGAAAACATCTATAAAGTATATGGGGCACAAGTGGAGCTTCCTCATGTCCACTCATGTCAAGTGTAAAGTAGTAATTCAGTCAGGATGGAGCCTTATAAATGTGCTAAGTGCAGCGGTGGAGCCCACAAGCGTGGGTGATATGAGGCACAGGAGGAAGGAGCTCCATAGGAGCATCCTGGCCAGGCTGGGGCTCAGCTGTCCCCAGGCACAGGCAGCAACTTGGCAGGTCATGGTCTCACCTTGAGCCTATGGCTGGTGGCTCTGCTGACAAGAAGCAACGAGCTACATCCCCTGTCAGATCCCCGCTGCGCTGGCACGAGTTGCCCTATGGTACCTGTGCAAGTAGATGTTTATGCTCAGTGTTTTGTCCCCAAGAGCTGGCCCTGAATGTCCCCTCTATGTTGGGGATGAGCAGGGACATGACATGGCAGCAGACCTGCTACTGAAGCTGCTGGTCATGCTTTTGAGCTGGCCACGGGGCTTTCCACCAGGCCCTGCGTTGCAGGTGTCAGATGCAGAGCGGCCACCGCACGCCCTGGTAGCTCTTCAGATTTTTTTGGTGTCTGTCTGCTACTCAAATGGCAGTGGTTGAAGTCCCACTGGGCTCAGGAGACCCTGCATCTCAATGTCCTGTGGCATTGCGTGGTCCATGGTTTGGTTTTTAAAAGCAAAATGAGAAGTGAGAGGCAGGTGGTTTGCTCACGGGCCTTTCATGAAAAGATGGCCCCCAACTTGCTCTCTTGGACAAAGAGATAAAGTGATTTGCAAAACCTGAATTGCCCACTGTGGTAGCTCAGGCTGCCTTTTCACTCACCTTAGGAAATGGAGATAGCAAGGGATGCTCAAATGTGGATGATACCCAAGGGTGTTTCACTCTGTTGGACTAAAACAAGCCACCTCTGAAATCAGAAGGTTTCTGCTGAGGTTAAGAGGTGCTGCTTCTCACCTGCCAGCTATTTCTGCTTGGTTTCTTACCACAGCACCTCAAAGCCCCAGCTGAGACACAAGTTCCACCATGACAGGAACTGCGCACACCCCATTGATGAAGAACATTTGCTGTTTCACAGAGATTCAGATTTAAATAGACAATGGTGGGAAGGGAAAAAAAAATTAAAGCAAAGTGACTCAGGGTTGCTGGGCTGGCTGGTTGCAGACTGGGACTTGACTCTACCTCTGCTGCTGGACTAGTGGCCTCAGGATGAAGCTCTACTGCTTTTATCTAATGTGCTGAGCGTGTGGCCACCCAGCCCATGAAGACTTCCCACTAGCATTAAGCCAACAGCAAAGAATTGCTTTTTTATGTATGTGTGCGTGGGCAGTGTTGCCAATATTAGAATGAATTATAATTGATTAGGAAGTTCAGCTGCATTTCACTGCCATGGGTTGGAAAGCTGGAAATGGCAGTTTTTCCAGAAAATGCCTTATTTCCAGACAGCATCACTGCTGTTCAATGGCTGGTCCACCTAAGTGAAGGAGATATTTAACGTGAGTGGATGTGTTATTTAAAAACATGAAGATCTCATGTTTTACATGAAGAGGCAGGTTTTCAAACAGGGAAACAAGTACATAATATCTGCTGAAAGCCTGTGGAAGTAGAAGTGTTATGAGTATCTCTGCAGAAGCTGCCCTGTCTGCACTCCTCTCACAAGTGCTTTGGTGACAATTTGTGAGCAACACTTTGAGGCTGATTTTTTCAAGCCCCGTCCCGCCTGCGCTCCCCAGATCTCATCACCTACCCCTCACCTGTCCAGGATGTGCTGTTATTTCAAAAACTGATATGTCCCAAGAAAATCTTCCTCAATTCTATAGGTTAGCCTGAGTTTGATCATCTGTGTCTTTTCAAAGTGTCTCCAGTGGTATTTAGGTAGTTTGGTGACTTGTAAAACAGTGAGGAGTGGTTGCCCTTTTATGCACTTTGAATTTTCAGCCGTTCATTGACTAACATAGGGGTTTGCTCTTGACTGTGAGTAGTTTAAAGGGAAGATGTGGTCTGAGCTTCCCCGATGGTAAATATTGCATGGTATCCCTGATGGTAAAAATAGCCATAGCTACCTTCACTGTTAGCAGCACAGAATGTTTTCCACAGTATTTTGTTTTATATTCGGCTTTTCTTTCTTTTCCAGCAGCAGTTAGGCAATTTGGGTCCCAAGCCTCACCTTTAATATATTTTAACACTACTAGGTTGCATAACCTTCCTGAAGTAAAATGCAGGGAGCATGTTATATCTATTCAGTTTATTATAGAAAAACTCCACAATCCTAATGGCTGCCCAGACCTATTGGGAAAATCCCTGCTCGCATAGCTCTCCAGCTGCAGCTATGTGTGTTTTGGTGATGCTCCATCACATCCAAATCCTCTGCTGCTGAGGACCCTGGAAAACAAAGCAAAATGCTACCTGCAAATGCTGAGAGGTAGAGATGTCCTTTTTTGGAGGAAATATTCCAATGAGGTGCGCAAACACCCTGAAAGCTGGAGCGGGGCAGGAGCCAGGGAGCTGCAGCCTGTCCCCTTGCAAGAGAAAGCAGCAAGTAATGAGTTGGTTGTAGGAGGGATAAAAGGAAAAGCTGACCTCTGCGATAAGCGTGGAGGTGGTGGGGATGGTGAAGCAAGGAGGCAATTATTGCAGCTCTCTGGGATGAAGTGGGTACAAGAGCTACAGAGCTGAGCAGTGAATTTCAGCAGCAAAAAACCGGATCGTGCGCAGCTGTGGGGGTTACTGCTGGAGACTCTATCAGAGGGAAGAAAAATGGGTATTGCCTGCAGAGGGACTTGGCACTTTATTGGGCTTCCAGGAGAAGTCGGCTCCGGCGTACGCAGGAATTTCTGAGATGATGATTTTCCAGCTACTTTAGATTCACTGCAACCAGGTTTCAAGTGATAAAATTCTTTGGGGGATATGGGTTATAATGAAGGATCCGTTTTAGAAGAGGAAACAAATACTGGGATGTTGCAATGTTTTAGCAGTGAGAAAGCCATTGTTTCCAGATTTGTATTAATGATACGGAGTAGGAGGAGAATGGAGAGATGACAGCATTTGTAAATGAGGGAAGTGATCAAAGATCAGCGGTAGTCCCAGGAGGAAGGGTGAGAGACGTTGGAAAATACTAAATTTCAGCTCCGATTCTCATGTCCCTTAGGATACTTTATACATTTATTTTTTTCCCAAAGACTTTTCCGGGCACCTCAACTCCAGCCAGTGCATTAAGCCTCCATAGCTCTGTGATTTAGCCAGCAGTTAAGTCCAGCTTCAGCTGCTAATAGCAATGAGCCTGGAGACAGGAGACACTTCAGTGCTCGCCGGCCAGCTAATGGTATTTCAAGACTCCTGTCATGAACACAACTCTCACCATGTGAACAATTCTGGGTATTACTCACAACTTTTAAGGACAAAGTGAAGACCAGTATTTGAACTGCATTTGCTAAATACAGCCACATGAACAATACTTTGAAAGGAAAGATTTCCTGTCAAGAGGCATTTATACACAGCACCAGAAAAAAAAATTATCTGCTCTGGAGATCTAGATCTGTACGAAAAAAGATGCAAAGTAGGAAATCCCAAAACACAAAAAGAATTAAGTTGCTCAACTAACATTATATTTCTTGCATGATAATAATTGTAAGCAGACGCACCATTTGATGGTTTGCAGATTTATTTCTCCTCTTTACTTAGTTCAGCTAAAATTTGTAAAGTATTTCCCTTTATTTGTGGAATAATTGGCTTGTTCTTATGACATCCCTGGGCTCACAATCCAAAGCTGAACACAATCTTGCAGTCGAAGCTGGATGTCTCTGTGAAATGAGCACTGTGATTTCATTGCATCCTACTGGGTCCAGTACAAAAATTCCTGTTGAGATGTGATCACCTGGGCTGTGCAGAAGTGACACCAGGTGAGCACAGGGGTTGCTCACACCCTTTGCATCCACTGAAACAGCAAACCTGGTGACTCCTTTACACATTGCCTGTAGGGATGCCAAAACCAAAAGTTTTGGAGAAACAACAGTTTTAAAGAATTGCACATCAGGGAATGACAGGAGAAGACTTCCCATTTCTGGAGTTGCACAGGCTCTTTGGAGTGACCTGCTGGCCAGGCTTCCTGTGCTTCCTTTTCTTCACCTGCTCCCACCACTGTCACCCCAGGTCATCTCCTCTCCTCTGTTTGTTTAAAGATCATTTCAGCTGTTGATGTGTTCTTTGTGTGAGTTTGCTGACTTTGGGACGCATTGGCACAACATCAACTTGGCTGCTGGGCTCCTCCTCGAGCAAAGCCCTCGTGTCTGCATCAGCAGTCCCTGGCACCCTTGATGCCTTCCTCTAGTCAGGGTGAGGGTGCACCTCTGCCCCCAAATCTCCCTCCTCTTGATCAGCCTCTCTATGTCCTCCTTGCATAAGCACAGATCTGGAGGAAGATCCCCTGTGCCATGGAGTGAGCAGCCTGTCCTGTCTCTGAAGGCACAGGTTGATGCAGCACTTCTCAGGTGACAGAAAATACCTGTCTGTGTGTACACAGACTGCAACTGCAGTCTTCAGCAGACAATGTTTCAAGCATTATCATTATATGAGAGAGAGGTGGCTGTTTAAAATGCCTGATGATGAAGTCAGATGAAGCCATTTCAATATTGACTGAAATTCTTAATTTTACCAGCACTGGCTAGTATGAATGTATTTTCCTCTTGGTTACAAGCAGTGGGGTTTCCCAGCTCAGAGATCACTAGATGGACTCTCCATCCTTAGCTCCCCTCTGAGGATAAGACTGGTAGAAAAGGTGGTGCTTCACTTGGGCCATCATCCCCATGGCCTTCCACCTCTGCCCTCAAACACAGGAAGAAAATGAACCAGATGCAATTGGCTGGTGATTTGGTTTT
Organism: Brachypteracias leptosomus; assembly: GCA_013401335.1. NCBI lineage: Eukaryota > Metazoa > Chordata > Aves > Coraciiformes > Brachypteraciidae > Brachypteracias > Brachypteracias leptosomus. Next base: position 132,556 of record VYZX01007308.1, on the reverse strand, counting down.
CAGCCCAGTAGTTCTGGCCAGAGGAGGTTTGACTCTCCGTGGCCAGAAGCCAGTTAGCTGCCAGCAAAGTATTTGCATGAAGACACGCGTAACATCTTCTGGCTGACAAACCACATTATGTGTCTGTCCCCATGCCCAGGAGTAAGTGTCACGTTCTTTGCCTCAATACACTGCACTATACACAGCCAAAACCATGAACTTCTTGTGGTGGTGGTGTCCTCCAAGCTAGCACCCAAGACAGAGCTAATGTCAGGGACCCCGAGATGGGGAAGAGGCTCCATCTCAACTGCTGCTGCTTGGGCAACTTTCTGACACCAGAGTCCCTCAAAAATTGGCTTAGCAGCGGGCGATACCCAAGCCAAAAAAATGGCAGATCAGCAGCTGCTGGCAGCAGAAACTCCTTTGCAAGTTCTGGTCCTCCCTAGTATCAGCCAAGCTGCTGTCCTGACTTTTAGCAACGGCTTTTCCTTAATTAGGTCACGCGAGGCAGTTGTATGTGACGTGCTCACGATCCAGCAGGAGCAGTGTTTGTGCCAGTGTGCCTTCACTTCCTAAGTCTCATGTTTTCTTAGCTCTCCAGGTTATGCTGAGATGGAAGGAGGGACTCGAGAGGGGAGATTAACCTTTCGCTGGCCACAATTCGTTCCCTCTTATCATGGAGGATTCACCAACCCACCCCCCCCTCCCCATCCAGGCTATCTGTCTGAATTGCTGAAAGCATAATGCTCCCATATGAGAGATAAGTAAGTGAGCTCTCTTTCTTTTCCATAGGGATGAACTATAGTGTATGCAGATTATTAGGGGAAGAAAATAATATCAGAGAAAGGTGGCTTTCTTAAAAGGCATCAGTAGCATTAGTGTCATGTGTGAAGCACCCATTTGTGACAACTGTACAGACCTTTCAATGGAAAATTGTGCTGTGCTACCTTTTAAAGTATGAAATGCTAATTTTGGATTTACAGTTTTTGAACTGGAGGGCTGCATTTTGCATGGAATTTTGTTTAATTTCCCAGTGAAAAAAGGCATTTGAAACACAACTGCCTACAGCCAACTGTCAACAAAAATCAACTGTAATAACACGCAGCCTGTCACTGATTTATGTGGTGATGTGGTAATCTTCTCAATTTAGCTGGATATTTCCTCTTCCTACCAAAGAGCTGAAAGTCTTGCTAGACATTTATGAATATCAGGAGGTACTATTAGGATGATAATGGGGCAAGATTAAAGAGGTGTTCACTAGTTCAAAGTGCCAGTTAAAGAGACAGGGAATCGAGAGGTGTAGATAGAGGCGGCCCATTGGTGGAAGTGAACTTTATATTTTCAGAGTTGCTTCAGATTTGGGAGACGGCATATTGAGATCCATCTGCCACGAGAGCATCTTCGAAAGGGAGACTGGGGGGAGCAGCTCTACGCATTTTTTTCACCTAAAAAATCTGCTTTTGTTTAGCAGGGGGGTGGGTTGAATCCCTTAGGTGTTGAAGACGGAACAATGAGTGTGAGTGATGTAAGAGGGTGCTGGGGCCCCTCACCCTTTTCTCCAAAGGTCTGAGCCTTAGACGTGGTCACTTGGCACCAGGCTACATCTCAGAGAGGCCCAGCAAGTGAGATATCACACTCTGCGTGGCACAGCTAAGAAAAGTAATTGGCCTCTCGTAAAGAGCTAGAACTAATGCAGACAAAACGATCCTGCAAGACTCGAGCTGCAAATAAAGAGACAAGTTTGTGTTTTACAAAAATGTATAATTTACCAGGCATTTCATTATGCTGTATAAAAAGGCAAAAATGATAATTGAAAATAAATGCGGCTGCCTAGCTACAGTCTATGCTGCCAGCGTTACTGGAAATAGAAGCCCTTTCTTGCTGAAGATAGTTAAAATTTTGATACAACTTCTGTCTGCAGACTTGTGTAATGTATCTTGTTAAATTTGCTTCAGTTTGGGTGTTTGCTGCAGAGAAGCAGGCAAAATGTGAGGATCTGTCTGTGGATTTCTCTATCTAGGGGTTTATACAGTTGCATTAATTATTAACAGTGTGTTCTGCAGCCACATACATCTGTGGAGCCTGAGCGAGGGTGCACGTTGCTGGGTTTATTTGAGAGTGAGCAAAGGACACCAGTTACCTTTGAGGTTGTCAAAGATATTCCACTGCAAACTCCTGTCTTCCAGGGACCGTGGTTACAAATATAAATATACCAAAGTATTTTGTTGGGTTATTTTGCCCTGAAGCAAAGGGAGCTCTTGAGTTGCCATTTTTCTTTGGCAGCATACAAAGATGGGGCTACTTGGGGATGCTGAGAATTACTGCAGGAGGAGAAAACAGGTCCATGAATTGTCATTGCTTCTGCTCTGAAAGCTTCTTTCTGGTTCCCCTCATCCTCTGGTAAGAGGAAGTTGCCACAGGTGTGATGTCCATCTGTGTTCCAATGCATGAGCATACCTGCTGCAGTCCTGGTGCTCTCCACACCCAAAAAGGGGAAAATCTCTCCTGAGGGAGTTTTATTGAGGAAAAAAACCTCTCCTGGATTGAGATTTCTCCTCCAAGCCCTTCAATTTCTCAGCAGAGAGAGCTGTGAGTGGCTCTAGGCTCATTTCTTCGTGGCGTCCACTCATGCCCTGCCACAGCAAAAGGCCATGCAGGTTACCCAAGTTATGAGTGAAGCTCCTGAGTTTCCATTAGCTGTGGAATTAAGCTAAAAGAGGAAAAGCAAGAGGCCTTCTCTTGACCAAAAGAGGCATGACACCACCAAGCTGGCTTTAGAGGCCAGAGAGGTAGGGTCAGAGAAACAGCGAACAGAAAGAGTTGTTTGTTGGGACTACCACCAGGATGGATGGGATGGGAACACAGTGGACTGAGTACTGAGAAATTAACTGTTCAGGAGGAGAATCACACTTTCGTGTGTATGTTTAGATCCATTGTATAAAATTATCTTTTTTTCTATCTTTCTTTCCAGTTGGGCTCTTTTTTTTATCTATAGACTCAGCTGGGCTGCATTGTTCAGACAGTGATGCTTGTGTTTGGATGGGTCAGGCCCTATGAATTCGCTTGGCCTTGAAGCAGAAAGCTCATCATGAATAATGAAAGAAAAAGAAAATAATGCCTGAGACAGAATGACTTTAAAAATGATTAATATCTATTCTTTCCTCCCTAATTTGCCTCCAGACTTTTCCCTTTTCAAAATAGCTTGCCATTAGCAGTTGAACTTTCAGTAGTCGGTACTTTGGTGGAACTGGTGCTCTGAAGCCAAAGGGAACATCATTATTATTACTATTATTATTATTGTTGTTGCTATTGTTATTATTTTATGAAAGAAAGGTTTGTTTTGATAAGTTCAGAGCCCCAGATGAATGCAGAAAGGCCCAAGTTCTGCACATTAAGTTTGCTCAAATTGGCCACCTGAAACACAGCAACATCTGCCAGGCAGACACTGAAATTCTTGAGGCTGTAGAGGTGTAAACATCACCATGATGGTCCCAGCCAGTAACCACTTACAGAAAAGCAGGTCCTGTGCAGAGCATCACGGAGGAGATTTGCAATTATGAAGGAAGGGGGTAGGTATAGCAGGGATGCAATTGACTGCCACTAAGTAGCTCAGCAACTCTCTGGGGCCTCCACTCAGGTTCCCAACACATCATCTTAGGCAGGAGATTTTCTTTCTTCAAAGGCTTTTATTAAAAACCAGTTCAGGTAAATGCTGAGAATAAGCAAGCAAACCTGTTGAGCCCCGAGTCCACAACTTGCCAGGCAACAGGATGCTTCTCCCTGACATTTAGGAGAGCTAACAGCTGAAGAAAATATTGCACCTTTTACCATTTCTACTTAAAATAACCAAAAAAGTGCTGCTTTTGCAATTGCATTTAGGTTCATTTTCAGCAGCTTGTCCCCACCTCCCCTCCCCAAGGTCTCAAGCTCCCAGCTGCCTCCTGTTAGAGGAGACCCTTATGCCACAGTGCCCTGGCCAGTCCCCACTCCAGTTCCCTGGCCAGCACTTTGAAATAACCCAGAGCTGCTCTCTCTGTCCCAGAAGCAGATCCACCCCGGGATTTAGGGTAGGCTGAGCCAGGGCCTGGGGAGCTGGGCTGGGTGCAGCTGGAGAGCAATTTCAACCAATGGGCTAAAGGGAGTTAATTGGTGTATCCCAAACACTTGTGGAGCAGTTGCTGCCATGGGCAGAACTTCTACTTGCTCGTGGTGCACACAGCTTTACTGCATGCTGCTTCACCTTCCTTCTGAGCATCTCCATCCAGCCACGTTGGTCTCCTTGTCCTGAGCTACCCTCAACTTCAGGTAAGTCTTTTTGTTCTTTCTAAAGGCTTCAAGCTTTGTAGCATGGCACTGCTTCAAAGTATGTTTTGAGATGATGAGCAGAGAAAGTTTGATGGTTGTAGGACCTGAAGTTGCTCCTTTCTATGATAGTTGTAAGGTTGGAGTTGTTTCTTGATGTGAAAAGTGATGATTTTGTCTTTGTGTGGCAAAAACGGAATTGTTTTTTTACTTTTAATTGCTCTACCCACTTATATTTACCCCCCATTATGTGATTCTGCTTTGTTGGTGTGTTCAGCCTTTGAACACCTGTATTGCCTCTCTTGTGAGTTTGTTCCCAGTTGATCATCTGTAGATAGCAGCAAGATTTTGTGGGATTTGGGATTTAAGAAAGTTGGGCTTTTTTGATTCTCAGTCCAAATAGTGGATGATGGTTTTGTTTAACAGTCAAATGTGCAGTTCTGGGGGCTTCATGGTCTTAGCAGTACACGAAGTCAAACTTGTGATGGTCTTTTGTCAGGTAATGCTGCTGTTATGTGGGTTTTACCCCTGGTTAAAACAGGAATTGCCCCGAGTTTCCATTTCATCCTTTTTTCTGGTGTGTTTGGCCTTGGAAGGAGGGTTGGGAGGACAAAAGGTGCAGCTTTTCCTCCATTGCTGCAGCTTCAGAGGAGCCCGGGAGCATTCACCCAGGCTCCAGGTGTCTCGGCTAAACTAATTAATGGGCTGCTGGCCACAGGTGAACTTCATTAGAGCACCTGGGGGTAGAGGATGGCTGCAGAGTGCTGAGAAGCTACCAGAAGCTACCAGAACCTTCCATGACTTTCGAAGTGGGCTCTGCCTGTGCTTAAGAGGTGGAAGGAGGCCTCTTAATGTATGCTAGGAGATAAAGCTGCTTTTGTTGCCTACTGGAAGTGTGGGCAACCTCAGCTTGAGTGTCTGAGCCTGTGTCAGGTGCCCCATTATGAGGACTTTAATGGCTCAGGGGAGGAAGGCTTACATGGCAGCCCCCCCTCCCTGCTGAAAATCCCCCTGATTTCAGGGGTTTCACCTGCAGCGTGGAGGAGCTGGGGTTTGAAGGCATAAAAATGCACATGTGTGTAATTGAATGTATATACAAATGTGTGCTGGGCACCCGGGTGCTGCCTCCCTGTGCATAAGTATTCCCTGCATGCCTCTGTGTTCTCAGCAAGCTACACTACACATTAATAAGACAATCTATATATTGCATTAGGACACACCGTATGCAGACAATGCTCCAGGTACTGAATTTTTGTGTGTGTAAATCCTGAAATATGGCTGATATGGTCCACTGCAAAATGAACCTATATTGGAAATGGCAAAATTGTAATGTAAAATATACTGGGGTCAGTGGGGTGTGATGTTTTTTGCATACATTTTTTCTCCCTTGACCCATGCCATTCTCCTGCATATAGCAGGAGGGGGGGGTGGAAGAAAAAAGCTTCATCTCACACAGAAATGTGATGTCCTTTACTGCCAGAGGCTGTTGCTGTTTTAAATGAGGAAAAAGCACAATGCATGAAGAAGGAAAATTAAAGCATATTCATTTTGGAAATTAGATACGGTGTCAGGAGACTCTCTGGAAATAGCAGGGTTTGAATGGAGCACCAGACTACAAGACAGTTCACTGAACTTTTGACCACTATTTATACTAAGGGAGCTTTTGAAATGGGAAGACAGCGAAGTATTTTATAGCTGTTTAATAGTGGATTGTGGTTTTTACTAGACATTTATCTTCTCTCCGGGTGTATATAAGATAAGTAAACATTATGTAGTGTAATTGCGTTATGTTGGAAGCACTTTAATTTAGGGTTGGTTTATTTTCCCTGTTTGTGGCATGTTTCCTCTCCAGCAGCAAAGCCTCCCACCTCTGTGAGCAGGTGCTGTTGCCACCTGAATGCCTGACCCCATCCCAGCATCTCCTCACGTGGGACTGGAGTCCCTCCTGGTATCTAAAGGATGCTTCTGCTCATTGTCATATTGGGCAGAAATTTAAGTCTAAAGCAGGGGTGGCTGTTGCCCTGGATGGTTTGGGAAGCTCAAGTAACTTCTAGCTCCAGGCCTGACTTAATGCTTCTCTCATTTCTATATAGTGAAACTAATTTTAATCTCATATAATGACTTCGGTCCCTCTTTAGCATTGCAGGTACATGGAGCAATATGCCCTGCCAGGGTTGGCAGCTATCTCATTACAATTGTAATGATGCATCACTAGGCAGACATGCATGAAGGAAACACTGTTTGCAGAACCAAAAAAGTGTTTGGGGTATTTTTAGGTCCTATTAACTTGGGGCATTGTTCATGGAAATGATGTGGAAAGATCAGAATTTTGGCATAATTGGAGGAAATTTGGTCTTGGAGCAGTTTTAGCCCTTAGTCAAGACTCTTCTTTTCCTTCTCCCTTTCTTTCCAGCTGCATAAATTTAGCTAGAGGTGGCATGGGGACAGTTGTGCCATGGTTGTGTCGGATAGACCAGCCATCTGAGAGTGACATGCTCTGGAGAAGGAGCTGTCACCATCAAACAAGCCTCTTCCTGTAGCTGAAGATTCAGATGGAGTTACACTGTCCTGCAATAGCTCTACATGGTGCTATTTTCCTTTTTTTTTTTTTTTTCTCCTTTGTTCTCTTGGAGGTGATTTATAAAATGGATCTGTTATTGCTTAAGACTGAAGTGCTACAATGAAGCTTTTTTAAAAAAAATGTGATGCTGGGAAGAGTTTAAGCTGGTGGACATCCGTTGTGTAGTCCCTTTGTCTTCTATTCCTTAGTCTTCCATATAGTATAGCCTCTGTGGAAAGAAAAAAAGCTTCTCCTTCTGCCATGGAAGATGCTTTTCTTCCTTGGACCAGAAGCTCCTCTCCTATCACTAGCCAGTAACAACCCTTCTGTTCATCCTTATGTCAAAGCCACACTACTGAGCTAATAGAGATCGCTGACAATTAGAGATGAGCTGAAATGATTTGGCAAACTCTGGGTGCTTGTGAACCTGAGGGTGTTGTGGGATCCCTTGGAGCCTGTCGGGTGCATTGCCAGCCGCGCCTTCCCACGTCCCCGTCCTAATGGGGAGAGCAGTTGGGACGTTGAGTCCAGCTGGGCCCGGAGGTTGGAGAAGAATGAGAGGGGGAGTCTATCAAGACGCAGCTCTTCCCTGCTGAGACATGCAGCTCTTCCCTTCCTGGCTGCTCTTTGTTGCTTCTTCTTGCCAAGATGTCCCAGGCGCTGTCGGGTTTCTTCTCCCTGTGCGAGAGGGATGTGACAAGATCTCAGGATGACTCTGCTTTGCTTGTGAGTAGCTAGATGGGCTGTATCTGGAGAGATATTGTCACTTGGATGGACAATGCATAAGAGAATGTTTTAAAAGGAATACAAATTTCCTATCAGCAAATGCCTCGTCAGGTTTTCTATTTGGTTTGTTTCCTCTTTTTTTTAATGGTTATTTTTTATATTTTTTCTCTCTAGACTTATGAAGCATTTCTATCCATGCTTCCCAGTTGTCCAAGACAATATCATGAAACATCTTGAGATCCTATTTATGCCCAAACTTGATAGGGCAAGTGGTAATTTTTGGAGGTTTTCTTTACTGTTTATTCAGTTTGAGTCTGCTTGAAGATAATCACTTGAAACAATAGCCCAAGTAACTGTTGTTGAAAAAGCAACCTACATTAGAGTACCCCAAACAAATGTCTCAAAATTAAGAGCATGTAATGGGATGGTCTATCACTAGAAAAGGCAGATGGCTGAGCTGTGGCCAACAGCTTGTCATCAGTAGCATGATTTCTACCTTGAAAGACTGATTTTACCTTCTCATTGCAGACCTGCACCAGCCAAGAAAGCTTTCGTTCAGTCCTGACTAGGTCTTTGTGGAAGTGTGGAGAGAAGCTGGTTCCCCAGCCTCATTAGGGAGCTGTGCTGCAGGAAAATTGCTTAGGGAATTTTGGTAAATCATTTGAATCCCGTGAAAGTGAAATGAAGAGGTGTATTTTCATTATTTTATTTTATTTTTTAAGGCTCCAGGGTCTCTCTCTTTTTCATCCTGGTGTGGAAATCCCGTCTGCCAGTGAGTCTGATTGTTGTGAAGGGCTTTGAAAGTATCTTAGCCTTAAATCCAGCAAAACTTTTAACTTGCACTATGTGCAGATTGAACGTCTATTAAATAATAGCGGTGCAAAGCAACAGGTGGCCAACAACTAGATATTTCAATTTGCATTTAGTGGGCACATGGAATATATCTGCCTAGCCTCTAGAAACGCAGAGAGGGACCACGCTGACAGTTAGATCTTTATCCTACATGGCTGCACATGCTTTGCTGTAGGAGAACATACAGAACCAGACCAGAGCCGAGGCTCAGAGCTAATCAAACAGAAAAAAGGAACGACTCAGCCCCATCGTTTGCATCGTAGACCGTGTGAATGCATCAGACACAAATTCTTTGTGTGCCTGAAGAGATGACAGATCCGCATTAATTTTAGAGCTGATTGCCATTCTTTATTAATAGAAATGTAACACGGTGCCAACGCCAAGTCCTGCCAGCCTTTCTTTTTCATCTTCCCTTTCAAACAGCTTCGAAGGTCTGGTCGTAGTGTCCCCCAATCCCAATTTATTTAAGAGCTGCTTGTTAAGCCAGGGGACAGTGACGGCACCTTTTCATGGCTGAAGTGCTGATGTCTTGTCAGCAAACACTGTAAATATCCCTTGGAAATTTTTTGGAGCCTGAAAATAGTTTCTGTGGAATTATGCTAATTTAATATATTCTCATAAATTGAAAAGAATTGAGTGAATGGCAGTGGATTGGTGAATAATTTGCAAATGGAAATGGCAATAGAATTTGTCAAATAATGTGTTTTCTATTAATAGTTTGCTCTGCTCTACGTAGCTGCTGAGCAGTCTTGGTTCCCAGTTTGTTTTTTGAGAAAAAGCTGGATTCTTTTTTTTTTTTTAGCATTATCTTTTTTTTTTTTTTCCCCCTTTCTATTCCAAGGGCCATTGTTTACTTTTGAAGCAGCTGAAAGATGAATTCAGGTTACGTTCTGACATTACAATGAAATTGTCAATAGAAATCAATGACTCGTCACATGATGAGTTAGTCTATAAGGCAGCCTAACAGTGTCCTTATATCTTTAGCCTCCTTCACTGTGCCACCCTCCTCAGCAGCCAAGTAACTGTTACAGAAAGGTGGTGTTGTCGTTATCGGGATTATAATGGGGTTTAATAATCCTGGAAGCTGAGGCATGGAACCCTAATATCGCTGCCAGTGTTCTAAAGTGGTGTATTGTCTGTAGAGCTTGTGTAGGTGTGTATTGACCCTAGAGAGGTAATATAAACAAAAGAGATGAGGTCAAAGAGCTCACCTCCAGCTGCTATGGTTGGCCATCGAGCAGAGGAGGTTTGCACACTCAGCATTGAAATACCACCATGTCCTCCCTGTCCTCCCAAAGGCCTTGGCTTGCTTGGCCATAGTCACTTTTTAATGTTTGCGTGGGAATGGCAACATCGTAATTTAGCCTTGGGGAATGTCAGTGTTGGTGTCACCATCCATGGAAGCATTGGGTCACCTGGTTGCTTGCTTGGTGGGGTTTGTTGGCTGTATGTTGTGTAAACCGGGTGCTGATGGGCTGCTGAGTGCTCCCAGAACACTTCCTCCTGATGGAGCATGGATGCAGATGAAGCTCTTGTCTCTTAGACCATGAGTCTGTGGAATTCAGCCCATTCACTTGGGGCAGCTTGGAGCTGGTTCTCCACCAGCCATGCCACTGCAACTGGGAGGATGTGAGTGCTCAGCCCCATCATGGCCTGCCCAGGAGAGTGGTTTCCCTCAGGCAGAGGGATGGTTCAGCCAGTTTGCTCCCCCGTAACGCCCTCAAATTCGGCCAGATTGTAAATTATACAATCTGGCTTCAGCCCCTTTCCGGAACAGAAGTGCCTCCAGTTAAAACTAGTTCAGCCCCGGAAAGAGATAACAGAAGTTATTATTATTGTTATTTTTAAATTAAAAATAATTTAAAAAAGAAAACCCCAAAGAACATGATTTATACCAAGATACAGGAACAATTTATTCTCTCTCTCTCCATGGATTAGAGAGGTGGTACTCGGAGCAGCTTGTTAAACAGAAGTGCTTGGCCCCTGGCCTTGCACTGCTGTTTAATGATCCACTCTTCATGTGCCACCTCTCTAATCCATGGAGAGATAGGTACAAATTGTATCTATAATGTTATATTACTTAACAGTATAATGTATTATAAATCATAGAATTGCATCCCTGCCTTGTAATTGGTGAGATGTGTTGCATGAGAAATCCCCTAATTCAATATAAAGTGGTTGCTCTTATGCATAACTACCTCTCTGGATCAAACCAATTCAGCCCAGAAGTGGTGAGGGGAAAGTTAAAGCTTTTTTAATTTAAAAAAAAGCAAAAATATGACTTAGCATGGCTTTATGGGCCCCTCATTGGCTTTATAGGCTCCTGCCCTCAAACGGCTCTTTAATAGTT